>JACEEZ010022902.1:105000-112500 GCA_016584305.1 Chionoecetes opilio | reverse complement strand
GATATAAAATCGTTTCCATATTCATGTTATTTTTATGAGTCCCAATTGTCTAGCGTTAAAGTTATGATTGTAATAAAAATAAACACATATGTATGCTGAAAGATACCTACACAACACACACTCTCTCTCTCTCTCTCTCTCTCTCTCTCTCTCTCTCTCTCTCTCTCTCTCTCTCTCTCTCTCTCTCTCTCTCGCTATTCGAACCTGTTCTATTTACGTGTCAAAATATTTTTCCACTTCAGCGAGTAAGAAAATGAGTCTTGAAACTACAGCCACCGATTAAAATTTTCCTGACTTCAAAGGGAGATACAAAGCCAAGCGAGAGAGAGGAGAGAGAGAGAGAGAGAGAGAGAGAGAGAGAGAGAGAGAGAGAGAGAGAGAGAGAGAGAGGTAACAAAAGAAACTAAGAGAAAATATAACAAATGTCAAAAAATATAAAACTGACATTCTTGAATAACCAAATTTTTCCATGACAGAGACACTTCCAGAGAGAGAGAGAGAGAGAGAGAGAGAGAGAGAGAGAGAGAGAGAGAGAGAGAGAGAGGAGAGAGAGAGAGAGAGTAAATAGCCCCAACCAGCCCATACATTCCCCATACAAAGAGACATTACCTCCATTGTTCGTACGGGGAAGCAAAGGCGGGAAGGAGAGAAGGAAAACACGCCAAAATGCTACACTCTTACTCGTAGCCCTAACCTTTTCCCTCTGAACCCAAACAACCTCAAATCTTTCCCTTGCTAAGTGAAGAAACACACACACACACACACACACACACACAGACACAGACACAGACACAGAGACACAGACACAGACACAGACACACACAGACACAGACACAGACACACACACACACAAACACACACACACACACACACACACCCACACACACACACACACAAAAAAAAAAAAGTAATGATATTTTTCATGTTATTTTAAAGAGTAATTTGATAAGCAGTCCATTTTCTATTTGACATATCCAAAACGACCTTAAATCCTAAGTGATTTTATTAAATTGATCTAAATTAAACTTCCTAAGTGAAGTAATCCATTTAAAAACACACTTATAAATACCCTACTATATAAAACGTCAGATGTAATTTTAAAGAGTAATTTGAAAAGCCATCAATTTCTTATCTGACATAGCCAAAACAACCTCAAATCCTTTCCTCTCTAAGTGAAACAATACATTTAAAACACCTTCTAATATACCCTACTATATAAAACGTCAGATGTTATTTTAAAGAGTAATTTGAAAAGCCATTAATTTCTTATCTGACATAGCCAAAACAACCTCAAATCCTTTCCTCTCTAAGTGAAGCAATACATTCAAAACACCTTATAATATACCCTACTATATAAAACGTCAGTCAGATGTTATTTTAAAGAGTATTTTGAGAAGCCGTCAATTTCCCATCGGACATAACACGAGCAAATACAAGATGGTAATTACTGGTGCAGGAACCTTCAAGGACTTCCATCTCTTTGATTTGGGATGTGTTAATCACCCATGGTAATCACACACACACACACACACACACACACACACACACACACACACACACACACACACACACACACACACACACACACACCACCCCCAACACACACTAAGCAATACATATTAGGGTCAAAATACCTCTGTTATACCTACACGCTACACCTTTATATAACCTTAACCCCTCCACCAGACCTTCCCGGGAAAACCTTCGATTTAACCTCCATATTCAGAGTCAAACACCCCATTTAAAAGCCACACCCCTTGCTCTCCTAGACCTCCTTAGCGGTTTACTGAGTGTTGGCAGCTTAAGTTAGGGTGCGTGTGTGTGTGTGTGTGTGGGTGTGTGTGTGTGTTGTGTGTGTGTGTGTGGAGGGGGTGTATGTGTGCATGTATGTGTGTGTGGGTGGGTGGGTGTGTGTGTAGGGAAGGTAGGTATGGTGTGTGTGTGTTGTGTGTGTGTGTGTGTGTGTGTGTGGTGTGTGTGTGTGTGTGTGTGTGTGTGTGTGTGTGGGTGTTGTGTGTGTGGGTGTGTGTATGTGTGCATGTGTGTGTGTAGTGGGTGTGTGTGTGTGTAGGGAAGGTGGGTATGGGTTTGTTGGGTGTTTGTGTGTGTGGGTGTGTGTGTGTGCATGTATGTGTGTGTATGTGGGTGGTGTGTGGTGTGTGTGCTACCATACACCCACCAACCCTTGATTATACGGGACTGTGTATATATAGTAAAGTATTTCTGGTATCAACTTCAGTGCCCGCTAACATACACACACACACACACTCTCTCTCTCTCTCTCTCTCTCTCTCTCTCTCTCTCTCTCTCTCTCTCGTAGTTTGGTCTCATTTGCAACAATATTTACGATGAATCTTAATGAGTCGGTCAATCCCAGGTTATTGGAGTGGTCGAAATTTTGTGTTTTTCGTTATTTCGTACCAGATTAGATTTTGAAATTACGACTGGATTCAAAAACACTAATGAGAGAGAGATAGAGAGAGAGAGAGAGAGAGAGAGAGAGAGAGAGAGAGAGAGAGAGAGAGAGAGAGGAGAGAGAGAGGAGAGAGAGAGAGAGAGAGAGAGAAAGAAACGTTTTTGAGAGGGAAAAAATGGATGAAGGAGAGAAGCGTTTTAGAAGAGAGAGAAGAGAGGAGAGAGAGGAGAGAGAGAGAGAAGAGAGAGAGAGAGAGAGAGAGAGAGAGAGAGAGAGAGAGAATCAATAGACCACTAACAATACATCCAATCTATCATAAATATCTCCATTCATAAAAATAATGAACATCCAGATTGAACTAAAAAAAATAATAATACGACGATTATTACTCCCATAGAAATGCAAAATAAAAATAGCCCAAAAATAGCCCAAACAAAAGACAAAATAATAGCCAAAAAACAACCCAAACAAATAAAGAAGCCAAAAAAAACGCCAAACATACAGACAAAATAATAGCCCCAAAAACCGCCAAACATACAAAGAAGACAAAATAATAGCCAAAAAAAAACGCCAAACATACAAATAAGCCAAAATAATAGCCACAAACCGCCCAACAGACAAAGACGACAAAATAATAGCCAATAAAACAGCCAACACATACAAAGAAGTCAAAATAATAGCCAAAAACCGCCAAATACGCAAAAAAGTCAAAATAATAGCCACAAAACCTGCCAACAAAGGAGTCTAAATAATAGCCCCAAAATCCGCCCAATAAGTAAAGAAGACTAATAGGTATCACAGTAAACCATGATTAAAAGAGCTTAAGTTAATTACCGCCGGGATTATCACATGGCACTTATCACCTCTCTCTCTCTCTCTCTCTCTCTCTCTCTCTCTCTCTAAAGGATAAGTTAGTACGTAAACGAGAATAAAATTGAATTAAATAGAGAGAGAGAGAGAGAGAGAGAGAGAGGAGAGAGAGAAGAGAGAGAGAGAGAGAGAGAGAGAGAGCCCTATATTTCGTCCTAAAGGTCTCTGATACGCTCTAAATCTCTTTCGTACGTGTTATTGTTTTACATATATATATATTTTTTCTGTGTATATCGTAAGGTAATCGTATCTTAAGAGTATCGTAAGTTCATCGTAAGGTAATCGTATCTTAAGAGTCGTAAGTCCATCGTAAGGTAATCGTATCTTAAGAGTCGTAAGTTCATCGTAAGGTAATCGTATCTTAAGTATCGTAAGTTCATCGTAAGGTAATCGTATCTTAAGAGTCGTAAGTCCATCGTAAGGTAATCGTAAGGTAATCGTATCGTAAGAGTATCGTAAAGTCATCGTAAGGTAATCGTATCGCCGTCCCCTACGAGCCCTTCTTGTGTCTTTGATGTCATATTCTCGTAAATGTTTTGGTCTTACGATCTGTTCCTGCCACGTTCCTGAAGCCTCTATAGTATTGGCTTTGATCACACACACACACACACACACACACAGACACACACACACACACACACACAGACACACATATACACACACACACACACACACACATTACAGGACGTTTTGGATGAATGTACTGTGTGTGTGTGTGTGTGTGTGTGTGTGTGTGTGTGTGTGTGTGTGTGTGTGTGTGTTGTGTGTGTGTGTGTGTGTGTGTGTGTGTGTGACTGTGGGTGTGTGTGTGTGTATGTGGAGTCACGTCTGCCACAACCACAGGCTTACCACAAAGGTTCGAGTCCCGTAAAACGCATTCATCCCACCACAACCACCGCTCTGTTACCTGCCCCACCACCACCACCACCACCACCACCCCCACCACCACCTCCACCACCCACCACCACCACCACCACCACCTCCACCACCACCACCTCCACCACCACCTCCACCACCCCTACAACCACCACCACTATTATCCACTGTTACATATCCTTCCACTCTTTCTCTCTCTCTCATCTCTCTCTCTCTCTCTCTCTCTCTCTCTCTCTCTCTCTCTCTCTCTCTCTCTCTCTCTCTCTCTCTCTCTGAACCACCAACACCGTCATCACAGCATCATTAGGGCAGGGAAATGACGGGTCTTTTAAGTGAATCAGTCAGTTACTTAAGACCTTTACCTCCCTTCTTCCCTCCCTCTAGTCTCTTCTCTCCCTCCCTTTTACTTCCTTCTCTCCCTCCTTACGTAGGCCCAACGTAAACTCTTCTTTTTGTAGCGTTAGCTGTAGTCTAGAGTCTGTCTCTCCTTCAATCTTTCCTATAAAATACCATGGCAGTTTTTCTATACTGTATGGTGGGGTTTTTTCTCACTTTTTTTCCTGCTGGTCTCGGCTGGAGGGAGAGGTGGGTGGGGAGAAGCCTTCAACTTTACTATTCTTGAACCTCTAACACGTAGAAACTATAGTGGTAGAAAGTAGTCACACAGGCAGCCTCGTTTGTCCCAGTAGGGCTGTTGCTGTCTGTTCTTCCTTTGTATTCCCTACCTCCTTCTCTCCCTCCATTTTACCTTCTTTCCTTCTTCCTTTTAACTTCTTTCCTCTCTTCCTCCCTCCTTCCTTCACCCCCCCTTCCTTCCTTCCTTCCATCAACCCGAGAAAGACTTTGATTTGACTTTCCTGACTTTCTTGACACGAGAATCAAATTTTCAGGAAACAAGAGAAAGAGCAACTAAGTGTTCTCTAATGTAATGACTCTCTCTCTCTCTCTCTCTCTCTCTCTCTCTCTCTCTCTCTCTCTCTCTCTCTCCTCTCAGCCACCCACACTTTCCGGTTCTTCCCCTCCTCCTCCCCTCCTCCTCCCTCCCTCCCCTCCTCCTCCTCCTCCTCCTCCTCCTCCCTCCTCCCCCCCCTCTCCTCCCCTCCTCCCTCCCCCTCCTCCCCCTCCCCCTCCCCCTCCTCCTCCTCCTTGGACCATCGCCAGCAGGTAGTAACAGATGGAGTTGATGTCTGAGGTCAGTCACATACTACTTGTTTTCCCTTCGCCTTACTTTCGTCCTATATGCGTTCACTCTCGCGTTCTTTTCCATGCGTTCACTCTCCGCTCTCTTCTTCTTCCATGCGTTCACTCTCCGTTCTTCTCCTTACTTTCATCTCTCATTGCGTTCACTCTCGCGTTCTTTTCCTTGCGTTCACTCTCACGTCTTCTCCTTACTTTCATCGTCCTTGCGTTCACTCTCGCGTTCTTTTCCATGCGTTCACTCTCACAATCTTTCCTTACTTTCTCCATATGCGTTCACTCGCGTTCTTTTCCATGCGTTCACTCTTGCGTTCTTTTCCTTACTTTCATCTTCTTGCGTTCACTCTCGCGTTCTTTTCCATGCGTTCACTCTCACGTTCTTTTCCTTACTTTCATCTTCCTTCTTGCGTTCATTCTCACGTTCTTCTCCTTACTTTCATCTCCTTGCGTTCACTCTCACGTTATTTTCCATGCGTTCACTCCCACGTTCTTTCCTTACTTTCATCTTCCTTGCGTTCACTTTCGCGTTCTTTTCCATGCGTTCACTCCGTCTCTTTCCTTACTTTCATCCCCTTGCGTTCACTCTCACGTCTTTTCCTTACTTTCATCCTACTTGCGTTCACTCTCAGCGTTCTTTTCCATGACTTTCATCCTCCTTGCTTCACTCCTCGTACTTTTCCTTACTTTCATCCTATTTGCGTTCACTCTCACGTACTTCTCCTTACTTTCATCCTACATGCGTTCACTCTCACGTTCTTTTCCTTACTTTCATCCTTAATGCGTTCACTCTCACATTCTGTTCCTTACTTTCATCCTCCTTGCGTTCACTCTCACGTTCTTTTCCTTACTTTCATCTCCCTGCGTTCACTCTCGCGTTCTTTTCCTTACTTTCATCCTCCTTGCGTTCACTCTCACATACTTTTCCTTACTTTCATCCCTTGCGTTCACTCTCACGTCTTTTCCTTACTTTCATCCTCCTTGCGTTCACTCTCGTTCTCTCTTCCATATATTAATTTTCTCCCTTCCCTTTATTTTGCTATTCTATAAATGTCACTTATTTCCCCTTTTTTTCTTTTCCATTTTCATAAATTTCTTTCTTTTTTTATTTCACTCGTTTAATTTCCTCTTATTTTCTTTTATTTTCATCCTTTTTCGCCTCTTTTTTCTGTATTTTCTGTCTGTTTTCTGTCACTTTTCCTGTCCTCCTTCATTGCTTTCGTATCTCGTCTGTCTGTTACTGTCTCTCTGTCTCTCTTACTGTCTCTCCCTCTGTCTGTTACTGTCTCTCTCTGTCTGTCTGTTACTGTCTCTCTGTCTCTGTTACTTTCTGTGTATCTGTCTGTTACTGTCTCTCTCTGTCTGTCTGTTACTGTCTCTCTGTCTCTGTTACTGTCTCTGTGTATCTGTCTGTTACTGTCTCTCTCTGTCTGTCTGTTACTGTCTCTCTGTCTCTGTTACTGTCTCTGTGTATCTGTCTGTTACTGTCTCTCTCTGTCTGTCTGCTACTGTCTGTCTCTCTGCTACTGTCTCTCTCTCTGCTACTGTCTCTCTCTCTCTCTGCTACTGTCTCTCTCCCTGCTACTGTCTCTCTCTGTTACTGGTTCTCTCTCTCTGTCTGTCTGTTGTCATATTACCGTCCCGTGCTTAGGTTAGGACAGGAATGCAGCAGCCAGCGTCCCTAGTCCAGGATGTTGCATAGCGAAGCGCCTTCAGTGAGACAGGTTGGCAGGGCAAAACGAGTTACCATCCACCCCACCCACCCTCTCTCTCTCTCTCTCTCTCTCTCTCTCTCTCTCTATCTCTCTGCCCGTCAGGGTGGCAAGGTTGGTAGAGACGTGAGTTCCCAATGTGCAGCGTCCCTGTGCATTCGGTCAGCGGTTCGAGTCCGCCTAGTTCATGCTGACACGGCGGCGCTTTGTATAGTCAATAACCTTGTAGTTGGTACTTGCAAAGTGTCTAGATAGGATGAAAATCTTATCTTATCTTCTCTCTCTCTCTCTCTCTCTCTCTCTCTCTCTCTCTCTCTCTCTCTCTCTCTTCTAACTTCCCTCTCCTAACACCACCTACCTACACCACCCATAGTCGCATAAACACCTCTACCTACACCCTTTCACCTTCTAATACACCCTCTCTCTCTCTCT
>JACEEZ010022902.1:72500-95000 GCA_016584305.1 Chionoecetes opilio | reverse complement strand
AACTTCTAACTTGTTTCTATGTAACCTCCTCTTCTAATTTCCCTCCTAACACCACCTATTTTTCCTCTATCTATACCACCTATAGTCACATAAATACCTCTACCTTCACCCTCTCTCTCTCTCTCTCTCTCTCTCTCTCTCTCTCTCTCTCTCTTCTCTCTCTCTCTCTCTTTTTTCTGCGGCGCCTTAAAACTATAATCAATCAATCAATAAAATCATCAATCAAATCAATCAATCAATCTCTCTCTCTCTCTCTCTCTCTCTCCTCTCTCTCTCTCTCTCTCTCAAACCATTTCTCCTCTCTCACACTTTTATACTTCCAGGAAATCTAATTCACCTGAGAGGAAATTAATCACCCCCCTCTCTCTCTCTCTCTCTCTCTCTCTCTCTCTCTCTCTCCTCCTCTTCTCTTTTCTTTTCTCCCCTCTCTCTCTTTCTCCTTCTCTCGTATTTTCTTTTCAGATGTCAAGAAGTTCACAATATTTATTTTGTCACTTTCGCCCTCGGTACAATCACTTATTTTTTTTGTCCGAATGTGACAAGTTTTCCTGTTTCTTTTTTTTCACCTTCGATACAAAATGTGTCGAGTCGCGAAGATTTATTTATTTCATTTCCGATTTCTTCTTTAATTTTTTTGTTTGGTTTGTCGGAGATTCATTTTTTTTCCCTCGTTTATTTTTTATTTTTAAGAGATTTACAAATTTTATCTTTTTCTGTATCAAAATGTTCCTTTTTCTCTCGTCTTCTGGAGCACCAATTACTTTCTTATCCATTTCTTCAGTATTTTCCTATCAGTTATTTCCTTTCCATTGGCAATATACAGAGAACTATATATTCCTTCTTATATATTTCCTTATTAGTCCACAAACACTACAATACATGGGTACGATTGAACGCATTGACATATATATAAATAAAAACAAGAAGTCACAGATTCTAGAAAACTGGAAAAGCGTAGATTTAAAAAAGTAAATAGGGAGAAACTGGTTCACAAATAGAGTGGTAAATAATTGGAATGGACTCAGTCGTCAGGTAGTTAGTGTGGAGTCATTAGGGAGCTTTAAAAGGAGTCTGGATAATTTCATGGATGGGGATGAAAGGTGGATGTAGGTAGTGTTAAGTAACAGGAACTACCACGTGTAGGTCTCACAGCCTCTTGTAGCTTCCCTATGTTCTTATGTTCTTATTTTACCTTTTGATCTCTTTAACTACCTTCTGGATTCCTAATTTCACTCTAAATCCTTATTGTTATCCCTTTAGAAGCTCCATTTTACCCTTTGCTTCCCTTTGTTACTTCCTACACCCACCCACTGACCTTAACCCCTTGAGACCCAAAACGTAATTTCCATTGTAATTTGGGTACCATTAGACGATTTTTTAGTGAATATAAGTATTTTTTATATATATGACCTGTTTAATATCCTTGTCCACTAGCTAATTTGGTATATTAAGTTACTTTTTGTAATTATATGGGTAATAACAGACGATTTCATATAGCAAAGGAAAGATCTCGGCGTGAAGGGGTTAAGAATCACAAACACAGTCTACCTACAACAACCTACAGTCACCCTAAGAATCACAAACACAGTCTACCTACAACAACAACAACCTACAGTCACCCTAAGAATCACAAACACAGTCTACCTACAACAACAACCTACAGTCACTCTAAGAATCACAAACACAGTCTACCTACAACAACAACCTACAGTCACTCTAAGAATCACAAACACAGTCTACCTTCAACAACAAACCTACAGTCACCCTAAGAATCACAAACACAGTCTACCTTCAAACAACAACCTACAGTCACCCTAAGAATCACAAACACAGTCTACCTACAACAACAACCTACAGTCACCCTAAGAATCACAAACACAGTCTACCTACAACAACAACCTACAGTCACCCTAAGAATCACAAACACAGTCTACCTTCAACAACAACCTACAGTCACTCTAAGAATCACAAACACAGTCTACCTACAACAACAACCTACAGTCACTCTAAGAATCACAAACACAGTCTACCTACAACAACAACCTACAGTCACTCTAAGAATCACAAACACAGTCTACCTTCAACAACAACCTACAGTCACCCTAAGAATCACAAACACAGTCTACCTACAACAACAACCTACAGTCACCCTAAGAATCACAAACACAGTCTACCTACAACAACCTACAGTCACCCTAAGAATCACAAACACAGTCTATCTACAACAACAACCTACAGTCACCCTAAGAATCACAAACACAGTCTCATCTACAACAACAACCTACAGTCACTCTAAGAATCACAAACACAGTCTACCTTCAACAACAACCTACAGTCACCCTAAGAATCACAAAAACACAGTCTACCTTCAACAACAACCTACAGTCACCCTAAGAATCACAAACACAGTCTACCTACAACAACAACCTACAGTCACCCTAAGAATCACAAACACAGTCTACCTCAACAACAACCTACAGTCACCCTAAGAATCACAAACACAGTCTACTACAACAACAACCTACAGTCACTCTAAGAATCACAAACACAGTCTACCTACAACAACAACCTACAGTCACCCTAAGAATCACAAACACAGTCTACCTACAACAACAACCTACAGTCACCCTAAGAATCACAAACACAGTCTACCTACAACAACAACCTACAGTCACCCTAAGAATCACAAACACAGTCTACCTTCAACAACAACCTACAGTCACCCTAAGAATCACAAACACAGTCTACCTTCAACAACAACCTACAGTCACCCTAAGAATCACAAACACAGTCTACCTACAACAACAACCTACAGTCACCCTAAGAATCACAAACACAGTCTACCTACAACAACAACCTACAGTCACTCTAAGAATCACAAACACAGTCTACCTACAACAACAACCTACAGTCACTCTAAGAATCACAAACACAGTCTACCTTCAAACAAACACCTACAGTCACCCTAAGAATCACAAACACAGTCTACCTACAACAACAACCTACAGTCACCCTAAGAATCACAAACACAGTCTACCTTCAACAACAACCTACAGTCACTCTAAGAATCACAAACACAGTCTACCTACAACAACCTACAGTCACCCTAAGAATCACAAACACAGTCTACCTTCAACAACAACCTACAGTCACCCTAAGAATCACAAACACAGTCTACCTACAACAACCTACAGTCACCCTAAGAATCACAAACACAGTCTACCTTCAACAACAACCTACAGTCACCCTAAGAATCACAAACACAGTCTACCTACAACAACAACCTACAGTCACTCTAAGAATCACAAACACAGTCTACCTACAACAACAACCTACAGTCACCCTAAGAATCACAAACACAGTCTACCTACAACAACCTACAGTTACCCTAAGAATCACAAACACAGTCTACCTTCAACAACAACCTACAGTCCCCCTAAGAATCACAAACACAGTCTACCTTCAACAACAACCTACAGTCACTCTAAGAATCACAAACGCCCAACCAATGCCTTGACTGCAACTCTAGTGAAAGGAAATGATCTCTCCAACTCCCTTTGTCGCAACCTCAAGTTTTGGAATGAGATAAGTTGTCTCCTCCTCCTCTCCTTGCAACCCTTCCCTCCTCACAACAATAGTCTGAAATACATTGCACGAGTATGCCAAGACTATTCTAACGAGGTCTTGAGACTAATAATAATGAGGTATTGCACGTGACTATTTTAAGAGACTATTTAGACTCACAAGACTATTTTAATGAGGTCTTTTAATGAGGCACGTGACTATTTTAAGAGATATTTAGACTCACAAGACTATTTTAATGGTCTTTTAGTGAGGCACGTGACTATTTTAAGAGACTATTTAGACTCACGTGACTATTTTAATGGTCTTTTAATGAGGCAGTGACTATTTTAAGAGACTATTTAGACTCACAAGACTATTTAAATGAGGTCTTTTAATGAGGCACGTGACTATTTTAAGAGACTATTTAGACTCACGTGACTATTTTAATGGTCTTTTAATGAGGCACGTGACTATTTTAAGAGACTATTTAGACTCACGTGACTATTTTAATGGTCTTTTAATGAGGCACGTGACTATTTTAAGAGACTATTTAGACTCACGTGACTATTTTAATGGTCTTTTAATAAGGCACGTGACTATTTTAAGAGCTATTTAGACTCACGTGACTATTTTAATGGTCTTTTAATGAGGCACGTGACTATTTTAAGAGACTATTTAGACTCACGTGACTATTTTAATGGTCTTTTAATGAGGCACGTGACTATTTTAAGAGACTATTTAGACTCACGTGACTATTTTAATGGTCTTTTGATGAGGCACGTGACTATTTTAAGAGACTATTTAGACTCACGTGACTATTTTAATGGTCTTTTGATGAGGCACGTGACTATTTTAATGGTCTTTTAATGAGGCACGTGACTATTTTAATGGTCTTTTGATGAGGCACGTGACTATTTTAAGAGACTATTTAGACTCACAAGACTATTTTAATGAGGTCTTTTAATGAGGCACGTGACTATTTTAAGAGACTATTTAGACTCACGTGACTATTTTAATGGTCTTTTAATGACACGTGACTATTTTAAGAGACTATTTAGACTCACAAGACTATTTTAATGGTCTTTTAATGAGGCACGTGACTATTTTAAGAGACTATTTAGACTCACGTGACTATTTTAATGAGGTCTTTTAATGAGGCACGTGACTATTTTAAGAGCTATTTAGACTCACAAGACTATTTAAATGAGGTCTTTTAATGAGGCACGTGACTATTTTAAGAGACTATTTAGACTCACGTGACTATTTTAATGGTCTTTTGATGAGGCACGTGACTATTTTAAGAGACTATTTAGACTCACAAGACTATTTTAATGAGGTCTTTTAATGAGGCACGTGACTATTTTAAGAGACTATTTAGACTCACGTGACTATTTTAATGGTCTTTTAATGACACGTGACTATTTTAAGAGACTATTTAGACTCACAAGACTATTTTAATGAGGTCTTTTAATGAGGCACGTGACTATTTTAAGAGACTATTTAGACTCACGTGACTATTTTAATGAGGTCTTTTAATGAGGCACGTGACTATTTTAATGGTCTTTTAATGAGGCACGTGACTATTTTAAGAGACTATTTAGACTCACGTGACTATTTTAATGGTCTTTTAATGAGGCACGTGACTATTTTAAGAGACTATTTAGACTCACAAGACTATTTTAATGAGGTCTTTTAATGAGGCACGTGACTATTTTAAGAGACTATTTAGACTCACGTGACTATTTTAATGAGGTCTTTTAATGAGGCACGTGACTATTTTAAGAGACTATTTAGACTCACAAGACTATTTTAATGAGGTCTTTTAATGAGGCACGTGACTATTTTAAGAGACTATTTAGACTCACGTGACTATTTTAATGAGGTCTTTTAATGAGGCACGTGACTATTTTAAGAGACTATTTAGACTCACGTGACTATTTTAATGGTCTTTTAATAAGGCACGTGACTATTTTAAGAGACTATTTAGACTCACAAGACTATTTTAATGGTCTTTTAATGAGGCACGTGACTATTTTAAGAGACTATTTAGACTCACAAGACTATTTTAATGGTCTTTTAATGAGGCACGTGACTATTTTAAGAGACTATTTAGACTCACGTGACTATTTTAATGGTCTTTTAATGAGGCACGTGACTATTTTAAGAGACTATTTAGACTCACAAGACTATTTTAATGAGGTCTTTTAATGGGGCACGTGACTATTTTAAGAGACTATTTAGACTCACGTGACTATTTTAATGGTCTTTTAATAAGGCACGTGACTATTTTAAGAGACTATTTAGACTCACGTGACTATTTTAATGGTCTTTTAATGAGGCACGTGACTATTTTAAGAGACTATTTAGACTCACGTGACTATTTTAATGGTCTTTTAATGAGGCACGTGACTATTTTAAGAGACTATTTAGACTCACGTGACTATTTTAATGAGGTCTTTTAATGAGACACATGACTATTTTAAGAGGCTTTTTAGACTCACGTGACTATTTTAATGAGGTCTTTTAATGAGACACATGACTATTTTAAGAGGCTTTTTAGACTCAGAAGACTATTTTAACCCCTTCACGCCCAGATTTTTCCTTTGCTATAAAAAATGGTCTGTTGTTAGCCATAAAATTACGAAAAGTAACTGAATAAACCAAATTAGTTTGTGGACAAGGATACTAAACAGGTCATAGCTATTAAATATTGCTTATAGTCACTAAAAATCGTCTAATGGTACCCAAATTACAATGGAAATTACGTTCTGTGTCTCAAGGGGTTAATGAGATCTACAGCGTCAGTATGATAGGCCGACACAATCAATGCTGGTGTGAGAGTAATAAATGCTGCTTTCTGTATTTTAATGACCATACAGTAAACCCTCTATAATTCGAACTAATTGGGGGGGTAGTGGGTAGAATTAGCTGAAAGTCCGAATTATCCGATGGTTACCTCTAGCCCCTCCACACAATAAGAACTCACTCAAACATGCCAAAACAGCACAGATTGTATTACTTGTACTCACCAAAACCATCGTATTTATACTATAATTATAAGTACACGCACTTATAATACCACATGATAATAATAATAATAACAATACAGATTAATCTAGAACATATGCACATACGAACTCATAAACCATCAATTTCTTACTACTTAAAGATTAGATTATACACCCACACATATTTTTCACCTTGTAATGCTTCTATCATACTCCTAAGTTAGCATTTACCTCCCTACACACACACAGATTGAATTATATTCCTATCTCTCTCTCTCTCTCTCTCTCTCTCTCTCTCTCTCTCTCTCTCTCTCTCTCATTATTGAAGTAATGATTAATCTAGCAATGCCTATCATATTTTGTATGTCTTGTAGTAAGTTTTGTCTAATTTGTGATTTTTAAGGAATATCTAGAAGCATCATGTCATTGTGAATTGGCTGAAATAGGGACTTATACTAAGTGTAACTGAAAACTGACTCCAGATTCGTGTTCAGCATGCCCGAAAACTGCTTGGAACAAATTTTCAAGCAAATCTATTTTTCAAAAAATATTGCAAATTTTGCAACCTTGAAAAAATAGCAATTTTTTTTGAAAAACAGATTTGCTTGAAAATTTGTGAAAATGAGTTCCTAGCACTTTTCGGGCATGCTAAACACGAATCTGGAATCAGTTTTCAGTTACAATGATTACAAGTCCCAATTTCAGCCAATTTCAGCCTTGATATTCTTTGAAAATAGGAAAATAGGGACTTCTAATCATTGTAACTGAAACCTGACTCCAGATTCGTGTTCAGCATGGCTGATAACTGATAGGAACTCATTTTCAAGCAAATCAATTTTTCAAAAAAGTTTGCAAAATTTGCAATATTTTTTGAAAAATAGATTTGCTTGATAATTTGTTCCTAGCAGTTATCAGCCATGCTGAACACGAATCTGGAGTCAGTTTTCAGTAACAATGATTACAAATCCCTATTTCAGCCAATTCACAATGACATGATACTTCCAGATATTCCTTAAAAATCACAAATTAGACAAAACTTACTACTTGACATAAAAATATGCTAGGCATTGCTAGATTAATCATTACTTCAATACAATGATCAGTATTAGTATTTTCAGTATTAGTAATATTATTACTAATCCCTATTTGAGCCACCCATGCGATTGTCAAAGTACTTATAAAAATCTAGGAATACTATAGCAATCCTGTGGGACTTCTAATGCCCTCCCATGATTCCTGTAGGATGCGTGAAGGAGCGAAGAGGCCCGTGAAGGACTCTAAAGGATTGTATACCAAGAGATACTTAAAAAAAATAGTTCTTCCTCCTCCCATTTCCTCTCCTCCTTCCTCCTCCTCCTCTCCTCCCTTCCTTATCCCACCTCCTTCCTTCTCCTCCCCCTCTCCCCTCCTTCCTCCTCCTCGTCCCCCCTTCTTCCTCCTCCCCCTCCCGCCTTCTTCCTCCGCCTATCGTATTTAAACGATAATTATAAATGATCATATATCAGATCACGCTGGGCAGCCGCGGCACGCACCGCATGGGAGAGATCGGACTCCCACTAGTAAGGCTAAGGCTGATTCAAAATTGCTCGAATTATGGAAAATTATTGAAAAAATTTGAACTGGCCTGAAATAGGTCGAATTATCCGAAGTTAGAATTATATGGGTTCGATTTAGAGAGGATTTTCTGTACTGAGCTTTATAGTATCGAATATTAATACAAAATCTCCCTCTTTCAGATGTGGCTGCGGTGTCCAGTCCCTCCCGCCGTCACGTCATCTCGGGGATCACCACGACAACAGTCTCCCAGGAGCAGGCAGCCAAGAGTCCCTCTAGACATGACTGCTGGAGCTCACTAAGGAGGGATCTCTTTCTCCAGACCGTTTCTTACTATATGCGAACTAAGCGGTTGCACAGGGCCCCCTAAGCCACCAAGCTGCCATTGTTTGTTTTTTATAGAATCCAGTCTCTTTTCCTATTAAACTGCACGAGATTGATGCATTTAGATATTTAAGACGTGCCCCTGGACCACTTTAGAGGGCTTGGAATCCCCCACCATAGCTTTACAAAACAGTGCCCCAAACAGCATGTCGCATAGGGCACCAAAAGGCTAGAAACAGCACTATCTTTCTCCATCAGCCCCCATGGCACCCCCGGCCACTCCCTCTCCCCAGTGGCTCCCAAATGCACACTTCCAGACAACCCAGGAATTATATGTGATTGAAAAATATGTATGTTACAAATTTATTATTCAACAGTATAATTTCAAGCAACAGTTTCGTACAGAGGAGGCGCGAAGGGCAACTTTGGATGCAGTGTTGGTGTTTTTTTCTTTCTTCCGATTGCGACGCCTGTGTCAAAGTTTACATAGCCTTGTTACACATAGGTATTGTTGTTGTTCCTGACCACAAGACACAGCATGAGCAGCCGCCTGATGTGCCCCCCCCACCCGCAGGCAGGCGTGGGCGAGACACTCATACACACGGACAAAGAAAGACTCACTGCCATCGCCAATACTCGCTCCAACACAAACCTCATCATGTACACAATATATATATAAAGTAATGAGATACAACTTACCTTATAACATTACTTCTCCGTATAACTGTATGAAAATACCTTTCTTTTATAACTGTCTATAACCTCTTGGGTGAAAACACTA
This sequence comes from Chionoecetes opilio, assembly GCA_016584305.1. Lineage (NCBI taxonomy): Eukaryota > Metazoa > Arthropoda > Malacostraca > Decapoda > Majidae > Chionoecetes > Chionoecetes opilio. The sequence continues at coordinate 85,769 of JACEEZ010022902.1, read as the reverse complement.
ACTGAAAGGCGAACACAGTGCAGAAACAAGATTACAGGGAAAAAGACAACCTAGGAATGCTAATAAGAGTAACTACAGGTGGCAAACATACAAACACATCCTACTAATCATTCAATAAAGTATATCCTATGACGGGAAAGAAATATTTCATTCACCTTACCCTACAAACATGAGAGAAGTTCAAGGTGCTAAAAAATGTAGGTTGTACTGATGAAACTCTGGAACTTTAAACCTTATTTGCATATCAGGGACAACAATGCCTCCATTTCACGTGACATTAGAGATTCAGAGGCAAAAACAAGTGTGCTAATCATAATAACAATAATAAAGGTAATAATATAGATCTATGACGGAGCAAATAACTTTCTCAACAAGATATGCGTTCAAGAATCAAGAATCATGCGAGTCTTATAAAACTGATTAGATCCTCAGAGTGCATTGTGTACAGAACAGCCGGTGTGCAAAGGTGCGATGGCTGAACTTTGGCTTCCCGGAGACTCACACGGCCTATGCATATCACACGGCCTGACCTGCACATCATACGGCCTGCCAGGGACTCATACGGCCTGCCAGGGACTCACTCGGCCTGAACTGCACATCATACAGCCTTCCAGGGACTCACACGGCCTATGCACATCATACGGCCTGCCAATCACCTCTACCACATCACACATCACCCCCAACACACACACACACATCGGCCCTCGCCTTAGCATTATCCCTAGCACCTTGAGCAGCGGTGAGCCGGCCTCTTACACCGCCTTGCAGGGTCTTGGTATCACTTGGTATCACTTGGTATCATCCATGTTTGCGCCCAACCAAGGGATCCTGTGATACATGAGGAAGCAAGGCCAAGGCTGACATGGCTAGAGGAAGCAGGTAATGCACTCCTTACACACACACACACAAGGAAGAGCGAACAACAATACAAAACTGTTCCGGATACGCAGCAAAGAATACTCGTTAATCGCTTGGTTGGTACTGATGGAGCTGTACTTAAGTCACGCCAGCTTGTAAGAAGGGTGTGTGTGGTAATATACAGCAGGACACACTAAGTGCCAAAGCAAACTAAAACTCAAAACTAGGTATATAGTGGAAGCAAAATCTTTTCCAATACTGAATGCACCCGAAAAACACAAACCCAGATAGCCACTCATATATTATAAGGCAAAAGCAATCTAATAGGTCATCATTAAGATAGACTCTCCAGTACTCAAACAACGGCTGGCAGGTCAAACAAAACCCAAGCTAACCAAACCTGCTGAAGAAAGTAAAGTGTTCACGGCTCGCTCTGTGAAGACAACCAAGGACACACAGTCAGACCTCAACGGGACACCTCGCTCACTATGATATGTCAACAAGACTTCACACACACACACGCACACACACACACCATCATTAACAAACCCTTTCTGAGGTAACCCACAACACACAAGGAAATTGAGACACACCGGTCTTCTCCGCGGATCGCATTCCACATGGCTTTGTTGCATTCACTGAGACCATTCTTGAGCAGACTATCATGAGTTATTAGATTTTATTCATAGCTTGAGCAATGCACAACATCTCAGTGCATCTCAAATACCTCCAATCATGGCAAATAATGGTCATATAGTATTGAATTGCTATGTAAAAGCTAGAGACTGAATCTAGTCTCTCAAAGTTCAAGGAGTCTAAAGTCTGCTTCAAGAATGCTCCCGGCCCATGGTGAGGCGCCCGCCCTAAAAGCTCTCGGACTTCACCAGGGCGGAGCTGGGCGAGCCTCCGAGCAGCCCTTGGTGTGGGTCCGGCCCGCCCTCCGTGCCTTCACTACCTTCTACAGGGTCAGGGGTCTCACTCACCTGGCCTGTCGACTCCAAGACACTGATGGGTTTGGCGACGGCGATAGAGACGGTTCCCTTGGGGGCTCCCTTGAGGGCCGCCACCGCCTGGTCCAGCGTGGCGTTCTCCAGGTTGGTGCCGTTGACAGCCACCAGGCGGTCCCCGGGGATGAGGCGGCCGTCCTTCTCGGCCACGCCCCCCGGGACCAGAGAGCGGATCACGATGACAGTCTCCTGGGGGTTCAGCGGGTCCTGGGGGGGGAGAAACACAGGGGTAAGTCTCAGGGTAGTGTGTACATAAGAACATAAGAAAATAAGGAAGGTACAAGAGGCCGTGAGACCTACACGAGGTATTTCCATGTAGGGCAGGGTACAGAGAAAGGACCTGGGGGGCGGGAAGGGACAGACTCAGGGGTAAGTCTCAGGGTAGTGTGTAAGGCAAGGGTACAGAGAAGGGTCCTGGGGCGGGGGGGGGGGACACAGGGGTAAGTCTCAGGGTCAAGGGTAAGGCAAGGGTACAGAGAAGGGTGTTAAAGTTCATTGTCATATCCAAATCGACTCGGAACTGGTCTTAATCTTATGTTGCCATGAGGACACATCTATGCTGGAGAGGCAAACAGCAAGGTAGTTTTAAGAAGAAAGAGGGTTGGGTTGTGATGTAGTTAAGCTGCTAATGTATTCAACCAGCCTTGTTCTCTAGACAAATTGCCAAAGTATTACCGTAGCTCCATTTAACCCCTTGAGATCCAGAACATAATTTTCATTGTAATTTGGGTACCATTAGACGCTTTTTAGTGACTATAAGCAATATTTTATAGCTATGACCTATTTAGTATCCTTGTCCACTAGCTAGTTTGGTATATTCAGTTACTTTTCGTAATTTTATGACTCGACAACAGACGATTTTTTATAGCAAAGGAAGAATCTGGGCGCGAAGGGGTTACTTAAAGAAGGAAGGAACCATAACTACCTGGACGATGTAATAATAGAGGCTCAGGATCTAAACACCCTCGTAGCACAGATAAATACATTGTTGTCATGTCTTATTGACGCAGGAGGTGAACTTGACATAACCAAGTGCCATTTTCGGCAACGTTCGGTCAAATTTTATTCTGAAGCGTATCATCGGCCGTCTAACCTCTACCGTAGATAACACTTAGCCGCCAGTCACTCACCACTGCACTAATGTCGCCAGGCACAATATATTATGAATTTTAGCATCACTACAGACTTGTATGTACCACTGAAGAGGCATGCACAGTAGTTTATATTATGTACATCACACTACATGTCTTCAGTGGCACATCAAAATCTGTAGTGATGCTAAAATTCGTAAGATATTGTGCCTGGCGACATTAGTGCAGTGGCAAGTGACTGGCGACTATAGTGTTTTCTAAGGTATATCTACTATAGTCTAAGCTGTGTGTTAGTAAGGAAAGACAGATAGAAAAAAAGCCTCTCAGTACTGATGATGGACTAAACATCTGTGTCATCCATATGAAAACATTAAAAAGCCCTAAACCATGCAGCACATAAAGCCCCTAACCCCTTCACGCCCAGATCTTTCCTTTGCTATATAAAACCGTCTGTTGTTAGCCATAAAATTACGAAAAGTAACTGAATATACCAAATGAACTAGTCGATAAGGATACTAAACAGGTCATATCTATAAAACATTGCTTATAGTCACTAAAAATCGTCTAATAGTACCCAAATTACACTGGAAATTACGTTCTGGGCCTCAAGGGGTTAATAGCCTTGTGGCATTGTCATACACGTACACTCAGACTATCAGCCGCAACGCACCTGATAGTCCAGAATAGAGAAGCCGAGTCCTCTGTCGCCCTTGCTGAGCTCGATCACTTGGCACTCAGAGGACCACATGGCCAGGCCGGTGAGAGGCTCCAGGCTGCGGCTCTTCATGCGGTTGAAGGAAGTGTCGGTGGTGGCAGCCGTGGCCGAGGACGCCAGTGACCCGTCAGACTTGGCCTTGACGAGACGCTCCGAGCCGGGATCAGGTTTTGCAGGGACCCGCCCAAGATGTTCTGTAAGGCAAAGGTGATGGATGAGACATAAGAACATAAGAAAATAAGATGTTCTGTAAGGCGAAGGTGACATATTAATATAAATTGGTATGCAGGATTATTTAAGAAAGGGAAAGATATGAAGAATGAAGATAGGAAAGAGGAACTAAGAACATAACATTAGAAAATAAGGAAGCTACAAGAGGCCGCGTGACCTACACGTGGTAGTTCCTGTTACTTAACACTACCTACATCCACCTTTCATCCCCATCCATGAATGTATCCAGCCTCCTTTTAAAGCCCCCTATTGACTCCCCACTAACTACCTGACGACTGAGTCCATTCCAATCAATTACCACCCTATTTGTGAACCAGTTTTTCCCTATTTCTTTCTTAAATCTACGCTTTTCCAGCTTGAATCCGTTACTTCTTGTTGTACCCTGGTTACTATGCTGTTACTAGTCCGTTACTTCTTGTCTGCCCTGGTTACTATGCTGTTACTAGTCCGTTACTTCTTGTTGTACCCTGGTTACTATGCTGTTACTAGTCCGTTACTTCTTGTGCTACCCTGGTTACTATGCTGTTACTAGTCCGTTACTTCTTGTTGTACCCTGGTTACTATGCTGTTACTAGTCCGTACTTCTGTTGTACCCTGGTACTATGCTGTACTAGTCGTTACTTCTTTGTAACTGGTACTATGCTGTTATAGTCGTACTTCTGTTGTACCCTGGTTACTATGCGTTACTAGTCGTTATCTGTGCTACCTGGTTACTATGCTGTTACTAGTCCGTTACTTCTTGTGCTACCCTGGTTACTATGCGTACAGTCCGTACTTCTTGTTTTGCCTGGTACATGCTGTACTAGTCCCTACTCTTGTGTACCTGGTACTATGCTGTTACTAGTCGTTACTTCTTTGTACCTGGTTACTATGTGTTACTAGTCGTACTTCTTTGTACCGGTTACTATGCTGTTACTAGTCCGTTACTTCTTGTGGTACCCTGGTTACTATGCTGTTACTATGACTCAGTACACTGTTAGGGACATAACTCAATAAGTAGGACAAAAGATAATGTAAGAAAAGAAAAGTAAGTTTTGTCTAATTTGTGATTTTTAAGGAATATCTGGAAGTATCATGTCATTGTGAATTGGCTGAAATAGGGACTTCTAATCATTGTAACTGAAAACTGACTCCAGATTCGTGTTCAGCATGCCTGGTAACTACTAGAACAAATTTTCAGCAAATCTATTTTTCAACAAATATTTTTGGATTTCTGTCTGCTCAACAATTTCCAAAATGACGAAAATCTGTTTTGTTATTTGCCCCAAAACTATGAGTCTTAGAGAAAACTTATCGAGTAACAAAGGTCATCGTGAGGTGTTTACATGTACAGTAATCGCTTGTCAAAACACCTCATGGTTGTCGAGAAAAATGATATTTTGTCTAAATGTACAAAAATGCTATTTTCTCGGTTATTTACCAATCAATATTTTTTTGCTTTACGCCAAATGATAGCCCTTGATCTACTTCACATTTATATATATACATGTTGCACGTATCTGCCATAGTTTTTTAGTTATTGGAAAAAACGTGATTTTCAAAAAAAATCAAGGCATACACCTTGCAAAATTTGCAATATTTTTTGAAAAATAGATTTGCTTTAAAATTTGTTCCTAGCAGTTATCGGGCATGCTGAACACGAATATGAGTCAGTTTTCAGTTACAATGATTAGAAGTCCCTATTTCAGCCAATTCACAATGACATGATACTTCCAGATATTCCTTAAAAATCACAAATTAGACAAAACTTACTACAAGACATAACAATATGATAGACATTGCTAGATTAATCATTACTTCAATACAACGATCAGTAATAGTATTTTCACTATTAGTATTAGTATTATTAATCCCTATTTGAGCCACCCATGCGATTGTCAAAGTACTTATAAAAACCTAGGAATACTCTAGCAATCCTGTGGGACTTCTAATGCCCTCCCATGACTTCTGTAGGATGCGTGAAGGAGCGAAGAGGCCCGTGAAGGACTCTGAAGGATTGTATACAAAGCGAAGAGTACTTAAAAAAATATTTCTTCCTCCTCCCATTTCCTCTCCCTTTCTTTTCATCCTTCCTCCTCCTCCTCTCGTCCCTTTCTTGTCCCACCTCCTTCCTTCTCCTCCCCCTATCCCCTCCTTCCTCCTACTCGTCCCTCCTTCCCCCTCCCCTTTCCTCCTCCTCTCCCAACAACATATAGAAACACAGAGGTAGAAGCGACTAGCTAGGCGTGTGTTTGCGTGCGCGTACCCTGGCGGCGAAGGTGTCCCGTTCAGCCGTGGGCGCGTCTATGGGGTGCAGGGGCGGCGGGGCTCCAGGGGCACGGCGGCCACACACGAGGCGCACGAAGCGAGGCAGCTCCTTAAGGATACCCACAACCTCCACGTGGTTCAGCCCCAGCAGCTTCTGGCCGTTGACCTGAGAGAGGCAGAGGCAAGGGTTAACAACAGGGGAATTTTGGGAGACTTAAGAATATAAGAACATAGGAAAATAAGGAAGCTACAAGAGGCCGCGAGACCTACACGTGGTAGTTCCAGTCTTAACCCCTTCACGCCCAGATCTTTCCTTTGCAAATTGTCGATTGAAATTTGAAATCGTCTGTTGTTAGCCATAAAATTACGAAAAGTAACTTAATATACGAAATTAGTTAGTAGACAAGGATACTAAACAGGTCATAGCTATAAAATATTGCTTATATTAACTAAAAATAGTCTAATGGTACCCAAATTACAATGGGAATTACGTTGTGGGCCTCAAGGGGTTAAACAGGTCATATCTATAAAATATTACTTATATTCACTAAAAATGATCTAGTGGTACTCATATTACAATGGAAATTACGTTCTGGGCCTCAAGGGGTTAAGATCATAGGAACATACTAAAATAAGGAAGCTACAAGAGGCCGCGAGACCTACACGTGGTAGTTCCTGTTACTTAACACTACCTACATCCACCTTTCATCCCCATCCATGAAATTGTCTAGCCTCCTTTTAAAGCTCCCTATTGACTCCACAAGGTTAACGACAGAGGAATTTTGGTAGATTTATGATACTAATAGCTTAACTACATACATATATACTAATGTTAACTATAGCTTTTTGTTTTGTAATGCAGTATGATCGCCATGACATGAGTGTGTAGGTTCCAATGAGGTTCACTGTGACGGAAATGTTTTATAGATTTCTGGCCGCTGAAAATGAGTCTGGACAGTCGATGAACAAGTTTTTGCCATTTTACTCCATAACTATTTGTCCTAGAGATTAAATGCATAGAATCAAAGTTGTAAAGCTCGATCAGTTCTATCAAATTCTACAATCAGAATTCGATTTATGAACATCTTGACTTTCCGAGATTGAATATTTTGTGAAATGGACAAACAGCAAATGTATTAGCAATTATCTCAATCCTTTGCATTCTTCACTGATTTTACTAAAGCTCATTTGAAAGGTCTTTTCAAATTCTATCTTTACTGTTCTATGCCTTTTTTCATAAACCTCACAGTTTTCTAGATATTAATGGAAACATGATTTTTTTACATAAATTTGAATTGCTATTGAGATCAGTGGTTTTAACCCCTTCACGCCCAGAACGTAATTTCCATGTAATTGGGTACCATTAGACATTTTTTAGTGACTAAAAGCAATACTTTATAGATATGACCTGTTTAGTATCCTTGTCCACTAACTAATGTGGTATATTCAGTGACTTTCCGTTATTTTATGGCTCGACAACAGACCATTTTGTATAGCCAAGGAAAGACCTGGGCGTGAAGGGGTTAATACACAAGGCTAGGGGGAAAGGTGTTAGTCCTTCACCTCCAGAAGCTCGTCGCCGCTGCAGAGACGACAGTTCTTGCCCACGGGACCGTCGGGGAGGATGGAGCGGATGTAGTGGTGGGGGCGCACCTCCCGGCCCCCTTCCACGTCCACCGTCCCCTCCAGACTGATGCCCAGACCCCCGCCCTCCTCAAACTTGCTGAGCTGAGCAACCTGGGAAAAAAAGGCGAACATGAGTATTGCACTGTAGTAATTCATAAGAACATACGAACATAACAACGTAAGAAAATAAGGAAGCTACAAGACGTTACACATATATGACATACATAAGCTTGTGTTTCATTACATATGTTATAATGTTATAATATATATGCTTCGTTATATATGGTTTCATTATAGATGTAACACAGTACAGCACACTACACCACACCACAACACCACACACTACACCACCACATCACACCACACACACCTCCACCACACGACACCAACCACCATACCTTACCACACAGCACCCCAGACCACACACCACACACACACACCACACACCACACCAACCACCACACACACCACCACACCACACACCACATCACACCACACACACCTCCACCACACGACACCAACCACCATACCTTACCACACAGCACCCCAGACCACACACCACACACCACCACACCAAACACCACATCAACCACCACACACACCAACCACGCATCACACATCACACCACACACACACCACACACACCAACCACCACTACCACACAGCACCCCAACCACACACCACACACACACACCACACACACACACCAACCACCACATAACACACAACACACCACCATCACAATCACACCAACACACACCACAGACACCATACGATCAATATCAAATCGGCCGCACAATCCATGACCAGCTTGCAGTGAATGCAGTTCGACAGTTGGGGCCCGGGAGATCACCGGAGTAGTTCGTATCAATCATCAACTCAATATCTTCAAGGCGGACATCGGAACTAATGCCGGAGGATAATGGAGGGATATCAGATGAGAGTGTGGGGATGGCGGATGATAGAGGCACATTGGTGGTGGTGTAGGGAGCGATGCCCGGTAGCCGGAGACTGCTACGATGGAGGAAGTGGCACATCGCATGATGTTGATGAAGGTATAGAAAAGTGCTGGGTTGATGGCTAGGATGAGGCAGTCCTCTCCGCGTTCTAGTCCCGAGCTGAACAATGCGCTTCTAATCCCAAGCTGTTGAAAAAAGGATAGGGTATGAGACATTGTGAGACATCCACCTATCCCTCTATAATGTCCTATCCATTTATATGAAAAAAATAGGGGTTTATCCATCTATATAAAAAAAGGATACGGGTATGAGACATTGTAAGACATCCTTCTATACCTCCTATGATGTCCTATTCATCTATATAAAAAAAAGAATACAGGTGTGAGACATTGTAAGACATCCTTCTATACCTCCTATGATGTCCTATTCATCTATATAAAAAAAAAATAGGGTTGTGAGACATTGGAACATCCTTCTCTCCCTCCTATGATGTCCTATCCATCTATCCATCTATCCTGCAATGCTGGTGATATGTTTAACACACTATATACGTACATGTAAATACCCATCATATTTTCTTTCATGTGTGCAAGGTATGATGCAGTGCACAGGTAAGTACTATTTTCATTCCACATAGTAATACTCGGTGCATATTTCTGAGTATTTGTCATTCCACATGTAATACTCGGTGCATATTTCTGAGTATTTGTCATTCCACATAGAATACTCGGTGCATATTTCAGAGTATTTGTCATTCCACATCGAATACTCGGTGCATATTTCTGAGTATTTGTCATTCCACATGAATACTCGGTGCATATTTCTGAGTATTTGTCATTCCACATAGAATACTCGGTGCATATTTCTGAGTATTTGTCATTCCACATCGAATACTCGGTGCATATTTCTGAGTATTTGTCATTCCACATAGAATACTCGGTGCATATTTCCGTACACATATATTGGTGTCCAGACCATTTTGTATTCAAGGTGCTGCTTAACTTAACGAAGACTTAGGGTGTGAGTGCATAAAGGCTGATTCACACTGGCGTTTTTTCGGCATTTTTATCTGACGAGAAGGGGTCTGGGTCTGGGGCTGGTGTCATGATCGCAATAGGTTTTCAACAAAAATCACACACCGAGCGATCGGTGTGTGATTTTTGTTGAAAACCTATTGCGATCATGACACCGATCGCCCAGACCCAGACCCCTTCTCGTCAGATAAAAATGCCGAAAAAACGCCAGTGTGAATCAGCCTTAACATTGTTCATTGCACAGACATGTACTGGTCTGTTATAACATATGGGTTTGTATGGGGGGAAAAAGGGATCCAATACTTAACAGTGCACCTCAAACACACACACACACACACACACACACACACACACACACACACACACACACACGAACAATATGACACAGGTACATTTGTAGGTCAATTAACATGCACTGGTGATTCCTCATATTAAGAAAAATCATAAATGGTAACATGACGGAAATATATAATGATATTTCTGATCGTTTTTAATTCTGAGTTTATACATTGCCCTTGTAAACGGTTTGATTTCACTAGTAATTCAATTTAGAAAGCTTCAAAATAGGGAAAAAATAGTGCTGAACTGTATCTAAGCTTCAAAATAGGGAAATAGTGCTGATCTGTACATAAGCTTCAAAATAGGGGAAAATATAGTGCTGAACTGTACTTAACGGCAGAGCTTCAAATACGGGAAATAGTGCTGATTGGTACTAAGGTATGAGAGCTTCAAATAGGGAAATAGAGCCTGACTGTATCTATTCAAAATGTGGAAAATGAGTGCTATTCTGTACCTAGCTTCAAATGTGAAAATGAGTGCTGACTGTACTTAAGCTTCAAACTAGGGGAAAATAGAGTGCTGACTGTCCCAAAGCTTCAAATGGAAAATAGTGCTGAACTGTACTAAGCTTCAAAATAGGGAAAATAGTGCTGACTGTACTTAGCTTCAAATAGGAAAAATGGGCGACTGTACCTAAGCTTCAAATAGGAAATATAGTGCTGAACTGTACCTACTCAAATAGGGAAATAAGTGCTGAACTGTACCAAACTTCCAAATAGGAAATTGAGTGCTAACTGTACCTAGTTCAAAATAGGGAAATGAGTGCTGAATTTTGTATTAACGGCAGAGCTTCAAATAGGGAATGCTGAATTGTACCTAAGGGGAGAGTTTCAATGGAAAATAGGCGCTGATTGTACCTAGCTTCAATAGGGAAAATTAGTCTGACTGTACCTAAGGGCGAGAGCTTCAATGGGAAAATAGTAGTGCTGAATTGTACCTAGCTTCAATAGGTGAAAATATGCGATCTGTACCTAAGCTCAAATAGGGGAAATAGAGTGCTGAATCTGTATAACTCAAATAGTGGAAAATAGAGTGCTGAACTGACCTAAGCTTCAAATAGGGAAATAGAGTGCTGAACTGTACTTAGGCTTCAAATGGGGGGAAAATAGAGTCTGAACTACTTAAGCTTCAAAATAGGGACAAATAGAGTGCTGAACTGTACTTACAGCTTCAAATAAGGAAAATAGAGTGCGAACGTACCTAACTTCAAAAGGAAAAATAGTGTAATGTACCTAAGCTCAATAGGGGAAATAAAAGTGCATGGAACTGTACTAAGCTTCAAATAGGAAAAATAGAGTGCTGAACTGTAACTAACTTAAAATAGTGAAATATGAGTGCTGACGTACTTAACTTCAATAGGGAAAAATAGAGTGCTGAACTTGTACTAATTCAAATAGGGAAAATAGATGCTGAACTGTACCTAAGCTTCAAAATAGGGAAAAATAGTGCTGAACTGTACCTAAGCTTCAAAATAGGGGAAAATAGTGCTGAACTGTACCTAAGCTTCAAAATAGGGAAAAATAGTGCTGAACTGTACCTAAGGGCAGAGAGCTTCAAAATAGGGAAAAATATAGTGCTGAATTGTACCTAAGCTTCAAAATAGGGAAAAATAGTGCTGAACTGTACCTAAGCTTCAAAATAGGGGAAAATAGTGCTGAACTGTACCTAAGCTTCAAAATAGGGAAAACAATAGTGCTTGAACTGTACCTCGAAGCTTCAAAATAGGGAAAATATAGTGCTGAATTGTACTTAAGCTTCAAAATAGAGGGAAAAATAGTGCTGAACTGTACTAAGCTTCAAAATAGGGGAAAATAGAGTGCTGAACTGTACCTAAGCTTCAAAATAGGGAAAAATAGAGTGCTGAACTGTACCTAAGCTTCAAAATAGGGAAAAATAGAGTGCTGAACTGTACCTAAGCTTCAAAATACGGGAAAAAATGGAGTGCTGAACTGTACCTAAGCTTCAAAATAGGGGAAATATAGTGCTGAACTGTACTTAAGCTTCAAAATAGGGAAAATAGAGTGCTGAACTGTAAGAGCAAAGTGAACCGCATCCCGTCTTTAGTAATTCAACTTAGAGAGCTTCAAAATATTGGGAAAAAAATATTGCTTCACTCTAAAGGCGAGGGAATCGTTAAGGTAAAGGCCCCACACTCCTCTCTCAGGTTGTGTGTGCCCCTGGGAAATATCTGCACTGTCAGCGCCTCCCAGTGGGCGTGGGGGGCGTGTGTGGGTCCAGGGCGAGGGACACCAGGGGCACCACTCACTCTATCGCCCTGAGCCGCTGACCCATCTCCTCTCATCCCCTGACCGGCAGTGGGTGATTCAGGGAACACTCTTTGCTTTAGTACTTAAATTCATTCCCTCGTGGCTGTATATTATGCTGTTGTTTTTATTTTTCCTGTATGCCATCGGGTGAAATAACTTTATCATTATTATTAGTATTAGTATTACTTCTCAGAGGTGGCCCCAATAAGAACATAAGAACATATGGAAGCTACAAGAGGCCGCGAGACCTACAAGCGGTAGTTCCAATGATAACTTAGCCCAGTATCCCCGCGCAACATTCCTCGATAGAATCATGAAAACCGTACAGACTATCGCCCCATCCTCTCTGAACGAGCGCCTCAAATGTATTTAGTGGCGGCGTTGTCCAATCCATCGTGTGGTTATGACCATTAGCGCCAGGGGGGGGGGGGGGGGGCGTCTGCGTTTACGAGGCAGACGTTCAGGGCGGCATGGGCCTCGTTGGGGTGGGGGACAGGGGAACAGGGTATCATTTGTTCCCCCTACTTACATAATATCTGAGATGGATAGTTAAATAAAGCTCCTACATTATTGAGGAACCCTATTCACTACTCACTACACTGAATTATGCTTTAACCCCTTCAGACCCACAGTGTAATTTCCATTGTAATTTGGGTACCATTAGACGTTTTAGTGGATATAAGCAATATTTTATGGCTATGACCTATTTAGTATCCTTGTCGACTAGCTAATTTGGTATATTCAGTTACTTTTCGGATTTTATGGCTCAAACAACAGACTATTTTATATAGCAAAGGAATGATGCTTTAAAAATCGCTGCTATTCAAGTCTACACAAGGAGGGAAAACCGCTCTTATAGTATCTAGTGAACAAATAACACACAGCTTTACCGTAA
>JACEEZ010022902.1:47500-67500 GCA_016584305.1 Chionoecetes opilio | reverse complement strand
CATATTACTAACGCCATGGAGTAGCTAAATCATGGGTATGCTCCGCCCCCTATCGACCCATGGACTTATGCTGGTGGTGAATGGGTGAAAAACTACGCCTATTTGGTAGTGTGGAAGGGAATGGGCAGTTAGTGGTAGTTACTGATGATTAGGTTAGGTAGTGTGGTTTTTATAGGTTCAGGGTAATTTTAATCACCACCCACCACCACTACCATCATCACCATCACTACTGCTACCACTACCACCACTACCCTCACCTCCACCACCACCACTATCACCACTATCACCATCACCACTACCACCACCATCACCACTACCCTCACAACCACCACTACCACCATCACGACCACCACCACCACCACCACCACCATCACCATCACACCTGGCGGCACGTAGCGACTCCCCTCTGTCTGTATTACGCTTATTGATCTAATAGAGTCAGCGCAACAGCCTGGCGTGACACACACACACACACACACACACACACACACACACACACATACACACACACACAGACATGAGAACTTCCAGGTGTATTGATGGAACACAGGGCAAAGGCCACACACACACACACACACACACACACACACACACACACACATACACACACACACAGACATGAGAACTTCCAGGTGTATTGATGGAACACAGGGCAAAGGCCACACACACACACACACACACACACAAACGGGCGTGGTTAGTGCACATTCTGACGGTGCTGAGTGCCGAGGGTGGGCGTTGAGGGCGTGGTTGAAGGGCGTGTAAGGGCGTGAAGGGACACACACGGGCGGGGTGTGGGTGCTTGTGGGTGCTTGTGGGTACTTCGGGGCTGGGACGGGGCGGGGCGGGGTGGGTACGGATAACACGACAAGGCCACACACACGAGAGGGTCGCCGCGGGAGAAGGCGACGCGACTCCGGCTGGAGAAATGCCTGAAGAAGTGCCTGGGAATCGCTGAGGCTTGTAGTGTTCGCGCCACCACCACTGCTACTGCCGCCACTGCCCGTAGGAGTTGGCGTGAGGCTGGTAGGGCGCCGGGCTCCTCCAAAGGTGTTGTGGCGGATACCAGATCGCAGGGAGCCACGCGACCTGCACTTCAGGCTGCCACGGCCCACCTGGCAGCGTCACATAGGCGGGTTGGTTACTCACACCGCCGTCACAACTCTTACCTGTACCGCCACACACACACACACACACACACACACACACCACACACACACACACACACACACACACACATAAACACACACACACAGGATGAATGATGAAATGTTGATATGGAGACGGCGTAATACGAGTGTAGCTCAGACCCTGTAAAATACAACTAGATGAACACACACACACACACACGCACACACACACCTCCATGCTATGATACAACACAAGTATCACCACATACTTAATACATAATACAATATACAACATCTTAAAATAACTAAAACCTGAAAAAAATAAGGAAATATTACCACGGAAAAAAAAACCGAATTATAAAGTTTACATGCATGCTTAGTACATCCACGTCAGCCTGAACAAATGGAACACAAGGGAACAATATGAAGCAATACTCCTTATATGGCAACACTACCCCTCCTGCCCCTCCTCCCCTCCCTAACACACCAGGCAAGGTAGGGAAGGGAAGACAGAGTTATCACGCGTAGCATATATTGTTATTGCCATGTTTCTTTATACCGCGTCATTTCACAACAGGGTGGAATAGAAGCCTCATATTCCCCTCTTCCCTCTCTTCCACCCTTCACCTCACCTCACTCCACCTCAAACTCCCCTCTTCCCTCGCTCCACCTTCATCCTCACCTCACCTCACTCCACCTCAAACTCCCCTCTTCCCTCGCTCCACCTCCATCCTCCACCTCAAATTCCCCTCTTCCCTCATTCCACCTCCATCCTCCACCTCAAATTCCCCTCTTCCCTCGCTCCACCTCCATCCTCCACCTCAAATTCCCCCCTTCCCTCGCTCCACCTCCATCCTCCACCTCAAACCCTCCTCTTCACAAGCTCCACCTACACCTTCCACCTCAAATTCCCTCCCCTCTTCATCCACATACCACATCCACCTCCACCTTACCACCATCATCACCTTCGTTCCACAGTAACCCCTTGAGGCCCAGAACGTAATTTCCATTGTAATTTGGGTACCATTAGACGATTTTAATGCATATAAGCAATATCTTATAGCTATGACCTGTTTAGTATCCTTGTCCACTAGCTAAATTGGTATATTAAGCTATTTATCGTAATTTTAGGGCTAACAGCAGACGATTTTATATAGCAAAGGAAAGATCTGGGCGTGAAGGCGTTAAAGCTACAATAAAAAGCCTTGATAGGACATTAAATTTCTAGGTTAGGTTAGGTTAGGTTAGTTAGGTTAGGTTAGGTTAGATTAGCTTTGGTTAGATTAGGTTAGGTTATTTTTCACTCACTCACAAACCCGTATTTCTGATTAACTATGTCACTTCGCCGGTTCAACTCGTTTAAAACCGGACACTCTGGCTCAAAAGTGGCTCAACACTGTGGCTTAAAAGTGGCTCAACACTGCGGCTCAATAGTGGCTCAACACTGTGGTTTAAAAGTGGCTCAACACTGTGGTTTAAAAGTGGCTCAACACTGTATTTAAAAGTGGCTCAACACTGTGGCTCAATAGTGGCTCTCCCTTCCTCGAATCCTTCCCGCACAATGACTCATTTTCACGGCAGTTTTCCTCCTCACGATCGCTCATTTTCCAGCGCGTGAAAGTTGCGGGGAACAGGCGAGCGATAATGACACAGTCTCCGATGTAATGACTATGACCTCGGCTGATTGTCTCTTGCAGGGGTCACTGTGTAGTGTCTGTCTGTCTGTCTGTTTGTCTTTCTTTGTCTGTGTATGTGTCTGTCTGTCTGTCTGTCTGTCTGTGTCTGTGTATGTGTCTGTCTATCAATCTGTCTCTGTCTGTCTGTTTATCTGTGTCTGTGTCTTTGTCTGTGTCTGGTTATTTATCTGTGTCTGTCTGTTTGTCTGTCTATCTGTGTCTGTCTGTCTGTCTGTGTATGTATCTATCTGTCTCTGTCTGTCTGTTTATCTGTGTCTGTGTCTTTGTCTGTGTCTGGTTATTTATCTGTGTCTGTCTGTTTGTCTGTCTATCTGTGTCTGTCTGTCTGTCTGTGTATGTATCTATCTGTCTCTGTCTGTCTGTTTATCTGTGTCTGTGTCTTTGTCTGTGTCTGGTTATTTATCTGTGTCTGTCTGTTTGTCTGTCTATCTGTGTCTGTGTCTCTGTCTTTCTGTGTCTATATATCTCTGTCTGTCTATCTATTTATCTCTGTCTGTCTGTCTATATATCTCTGTCTGTCTGTCTATGTGCCTGGCTATCTATCTGTCTGTCTGTCCGTGTGTCTGTCTGTCTATGTGTCTGGCTATCTCTCTCTCTCTCTCTCTCTCTCTCTCTCTCTCTCTCTCTCTCTCTCTCTCTCTCTCTCTCTCTCTCTCTGATTTCCCACGCGATCGCCCTCTACCTTACAACACCTCTATCCTCCTCCCACATGCCTCACTCTCTCCATCAAGTGACTCGCCTTTCCTTCTCTTGGGCTTCAACTACCTTCCCTCCTTCCCTCCTTCCCTCCTCCCTCCCTCCCTCCTTCTCTCCTTCTCTCTTTCCCTTCCCTCCTTCCCTTCCCTCCCTTCCTCCTTCCTCCCTTCCTTCCTTCCCTCCTTCCCTTACTTCTCTCTCTCTCTCCCTTCCCTTCTTCCTTTCCTCCCTCCCTCCCTTCCTTTCTTCCTTCCTTCCCTCCTTCCCTTACTTCTCTCTCTCTCCCTTCCTTCCCTTCCTTCCCTTCTTCTCTTCCCTCCTTCCTTCCCTCCTTCCCTCCCTTCCCTACCTTCCATCCCTCCTTCCTTCCTTCCCTCCCTTCCCTCCCTCCTTCCTTCCCTCCCTCCTTCCCTTCCTCTCTCCTTCCTTCCTTCCTTCCCTTCTTCCCTTCCCTCCCTCCCTTCCTCCCTCCCTTCCTTCCCTCCATCCCTTCCCCCCCCCCCCTCTCTCTCTCTCTCTCTCTCTCTCTCTCTTCTCTCTCTCTCTCTCTCTCTCTCTCTCTCTCTCTCTCCCCCTCCCTCTCCCATACGTCATTCCAGAAAAGTGACCTCCTTTCCTTCCCCTCGCTTCAGTGACCTCCTGGTGACCTATTCTGACCTATTCTGACCTTTCCTCCACCTTTCATGTTGACAAGAAGGATCGAATATGCTCACTCTGGCTTCTATTCGACACTCACTCTGCTTCCATTCGATACTTTCTCCAATTGAGTAAAATGTCGAGTTACTCTTCGACAAAGGAGTGTCGGAACATCATATCAGGAGACGGGCGGTGGAGGAGAAGTTTATTTATTATTCCCGCTCTTGAAAAGTTAGATTGAAGGCCACGGTTGACGGTACTGTGATGGATGGGGAAATGGGGAAATGTGATGGATATAGGGGGGAAAAAAGGGTTGGATTATCGACAGAGAGAAAGTTACTACAATGATGGATGTTAAATAAAGGAAGAAAAAAAAGGCTGGATTATCGATAGAGGTGAAAGTTAAAACGTTCACCAAGTATGTTATATAAATTTTCACTAAATAAGTAAAAATGGATGCTAAATATAGGGGGACAAGAGGGCTGGAGTATCGATAGAGGGAAAGTTAGAACGTTCACTATATGTTATCAAGTTGGTGTAGTGTAAGTTAGTCTAAGTTTTGGTTAGTCGTAGAAAAAAAAAGTATAGTATGATAGATGTTGACTATAGGAGGCAAAAAAAATGGGGGCAGAATTATCAATAGAAAGTTAGAACGTTCACTAAATATTACTTTCAAGGGCCGCATAGTAGTTTTTTTCTGTCGTCGTAGAAAAAAAATACGATTGACACCTACCTCTTGATAGATACTAAATAAAACAAAATAATAAGAGACGGGAGTATATATAGAGAGAGAGTTAGAACGTCCACTAAATATTACTTTCAAGGGCCGCATAGTAGTTTATTTCTGTCGTCGTAGAAAAAAACTACGATTGACACCTACCTCTTGATAGATACTAAATAAAACAAAATAATAAGAGACGGGAGTATATATATAGAGAGAGTTAGAACGTCCACTAAATATTACTTTCAAGGCCGCATAGTAGTTTTTCTGTAGTCGTAGAAAAAAAACTACGATTGACACCTACCTCTTGATAGATACTAAATAAAACAAAATAATAAGAGACGGGAGTATATATAGAGAGAGAGTTAGAACGTCCACTAAATATTACTTTCAAGGGCCGCATAGTAGTTTCTTTCTGTCGTCGTAGAAAAAAAACACGATTGACACCTACCTCTTGATAGATACTAAAAAAAACAAAATAATAAGAGACGGGAGTATATATAGAGAGAGTTAGAACGTTCACTAAATATTACTTTCAAGGGCCGCATAGTAGAGTTTTTTTCTGTCGTCGTAGAAAAAAACTACGATTGACACCTACCTCTTGATAGATACTAAATAAAACAAAATAATAAGAGACGGGAGTATATATATAGAGAGAGTTAGAACGTCCACTAAATATTACTTTCAAGGGCCGCAAAAGTAGTTTATTTCTGTCGTCGTAGAAAAAAAAAATACGATTGACACCTACCTCTTGATAGATACTAAATAAAACAAAATAATAAGAGACGGGAGTATATATAGAGAGAGTTAGAACGTCCATTAAATATTACTTTCAAGGGCCGCATAGTAGAGTTTTTTTCTGTCGTCGTAGAAAAAAACTACGATTGACACCTACCTCTTGATAGATACTAAATAAAACAAAATAATAAGAGACGGGAGTATATATAGAGAAAGTTAGAACGTTCACTAAATATTACTTTCAAGGGCCGCATAGTAGTTTTTTTCTGTCGTCGTAGAAAAAAACTACGATTGACACCTACCTCTTGATAGATACTAAATAAAACAAAATAATAAGAGACGGGAGTATATATATAGAGAGTTAGAACGTCCACTAAATATTACTTTCAAGGGCCGCATAGTAGTTTTTTTCTGTCGTCGTAGAAAAAAACTACGATTGACACCTACCTCTTGATAGATACTAAATAAAACAAAATAATAAGAGACGGGAGTATATATATAGAGAGAGTTAGAACGTCCACTAAATATTACTAACTTGGTGTTTTGTGTAGTCGTGGAAATTAAATGATGTCTGTCGCAAATTCAATCCCTAAATCGCTATTCTAGACCAGCTAAGACCCGTACAACCCAATGAGTATGATAGGTCGACAAAAAAAAATCCATTTATATATACAGTCAACTCCTACAGACCTTTACGTAACCTAAGGTAGACTTAAAGGAACGCTACTTGAAAGACTCTCTCTCTCTCTCTCTCTCTCTCTCTCTCTCTCTCTCTCTCTCTCTCTCTCTCTCTCTCTCTCTCTCTCTCTCTCCTTTTCGAGAGAGAGAGAGAGAGAGAGAGGGAGAGATATGTTTGAGAATAACAGGTCGTCAAAAAAGATACATTTATAATACAGTCACAACTACAGGCCTTTGTAACTCAATCCCTTCCCTTAAAAGCACTAAACTCAATACCTCCTGACAGATCTCCTCCTGACACCTCTGCGTTCAGGTCAGATTCAATTAACGTCCCTAACGACCCAGTGAGGTGCCTAGACATTTCAAGGTCATTGAGAAAGCGCCTGAGTAATAGACTAAAGCACTGAGCGTTCTAACTGATGGTATACGGAGCGTTCTAACAGAGGTTATACTGAGCGTTCTAACTGATGGTATACGGAGCGTTCTAACAGAGGTTATACTGAGCGTTCTAACTGATGGTATATGGAGCGTTCTAACCGAGGGTATACTGATCATTCTAACGGATGGTATACTGAGCGTTCTAACAGAGGGTATACTGAGCGTTCTTACTGATGGTATACTGAGCGTTCTAACAGAGGGTATACTGATCATTCTAACTGATGGTATACGGAGCGTTCTAACAGAGGGTATACTGAGCGTTCTTACTGATGGTATACTGAGCGTTCTAACAGAGGGTATACTGAGCGTTCTAACTGATGGTTCTAACTTTTAACTGCACTGAGGGTTCTAACTGAGTGAGGGTTCTAACTGAGGATGGAGACAAGGGGAGTTTAGACAGACGTTTTTTTTTTTTTAGAATCTTCAAGGTCATTGGAAAAGCGCCTGACTGAGTAATACAGAATAATGCACTAGTAATATCAACCCCTTCACGCCCAGATCTTTCCTTGGCTATATAAAATGGTCTGTTGTTAGCCATAAAATTACGAAAATAACTGAATATACCCAATTAGTTAGTCGACAAGGATACTAAACAGGTCATAGCTCTATAGAATATTGCTTATAGTCAGATTTTTCCTTTGCTATAAAAAAATTGTATGAGTTAATAATAAAGAATTAATGTTTAAATGATGGAATTAATGAAAAGTGTTGATGTTACGTTTTGTATTGTTGAAGGATGGATGTTGTCGAGCCATATAATTACGAAAACTAACTGACTATACCAAATTAGTTAGTGGACAAGGATACTAAACAGGTCATAGCTATAAAACATTGCTTATAGTCACTAAAACTCGTCTGTTGTCAGCCATAAAATTACGAAATGTAACTGAATATACCAAATTAGTTAGTGGACAAGAATACTAAACAGGTCATAGCTATAAAATATTGCTTATACTCACTAAAAATCGTCTGTTGTCAGCCATAAAATTACGAAATGTAACTGAATATACCAAATTAGTTAGTGGACAAGGATACTAAACAGGTCATAGCTATAAAACATTGCTTAGAGTCACTAAAAATCGTCTGTTGTCAGCCATAAAATTACGAAATGTAACTGAATATACCAAATTAGTTAGTGGACAAGGATACTAAACAGGTCATAGCTATAAAACATTGCTTATAGTCACTAAAAATCGTCTGTTGTCAGCCATAAAATTACGAAAAGTAACTGAATATACCAAATTAGTTAGTGGACAAGGATACTAAACAGGTCATAGCTATAAAACATTGCTTATAGTCACTAAAAATCGTCTGTTGTCAGCCATAAAATTACGAAAAGTAACTGAATATACCAAATTAGTTAGTGGACAAGGATACTAAACAGGTCATAGCTATAACATATTGCTTATACTCACTAAAAATCGTCTAATGGTACCCAAATTATAATGGAAATTACGTTCTGGGTCTCAAGGGGTTAAAGCTGTGAGGGGTCTAACAGAGGGTGGATATACAAGGGCAGTTTAGACCGACGTTGCTTTTAAGGAGAATAGAATCTTGTTGTCCCGCAGGCCAGCACCGGGAGATGGATGACTGCCTAACCTGCCTAGATAGTGATGGACGACCGTACCTGGATTACTTGAGGGTTTTTTTCTCTCATTTTTTTAGAAGACTCTTAAATAAACCCTTTACTCATCTTTAAAATGTTCGAATCGTCTGTCAGGAGGAGAAGTAAAGAGAGAGAATAGGTGTGTGTGTGTGTGTGTGTGTCTGTGAGAGAGAGAGAGAGAGAGAGAGAGAGAGAGAGAGAGAGAGAGAGAGAGAGAGAGAGAGAGAGAGAGAGAGAGAGAGAGAGAGTTAATAGAGGGAGATGGCGAGGTGACTGTGAACGCGGATCTGTTTGTCTGTCTGTCTGTCTGTCTGTCTACCTGTGTGTCTATCTATCTGTCTGTCTGTCTGTCTGTCTGTCTGTCTGTGTGTCTATCTGTGTGTCTATCTTTCTGTCTGTCTGTCTGCCTGTCTGTTTGTCTATCTGTCTGTCTGTCTGTCCGTCTGTCTATATATCTGTCTGTCTGTCTGTCTACCTGTGTGTCTATCTGTCTATCTGTCTGTCTGTCTGTCTGTCTGTCCGTCTGTCTGTCTGTCTGTCTATATATCTGTCTGTCTGTCTGTCATAACTTCCGTGTTCTTTGTATTGCCGTAGTGTTGATTGTGTCTGTGTTAGAGTGTTGCTTTGTTCCCTCCCCGTTGTGTGTTGTGTCGTTACGTGTTACATAAAGGGACACACACACACACACACACACACACACACACACACACACACACACACACACACACACACACACATTTTTTTCCAAACTAATTTATCTATTGAAAGGTATCTATCTAAATGTATCTCTATCTAGCTATCATCTTTATCTAGTTGAAACAATTTAATACTTTCTCTAACATCCTCACCTCTCTCTCTCTCTCTCTCTCTCTCTCTCTCTCTCTCTCTCTCTCTCTCTCTCTCTCTCTCTCTCTCTCTCTCTTTAATTTCCCCAACTCCTTTCTTTAACGATACAAAACATAATCACAACATTAAACACTTTTCATCAAATCTATCATTTAAACATTCATTCATTTTCATCATTCTCTATCATCAGTCAGTCAAGATGTCGGTCGCTTTTAAAAGTAATTCAGTCAAAGGTTAATCAGTCAGTCAGTCAGTCAGTTAAGTCAGTAATTAAGCTGATGATTAAAAAGGAGCATATCAAACACAGCAGCCTCCAGTTGAGATGTCTAATAACTATCTGAGTTGACGAGTAAATAGAGAGAGAGAGAGAGAGAGAGAGAGAGAGAGAGAGAGAGAGAGAGAGAGAGAGAGAGAGAGAGACTTCCAAATAGCCACTTGACGAGTAAATAAAACAAACATCTGTCTCTCTATCTCTAAAAGGAGCGAGAGAGAGAGAGAGAGAGAGAGAGAGAGAGAGAGAGAGAGAGAGAGAGAGAGAGAGAGAGAGTCCAAATAGCCTGCCTTTAAGTCTATCACAAGGTTCACAAAGTTGCATCATCAATATTATGCGTATTTACGAAACTCTCAAACCTGCGAACTTTCCTGGCCAACTTTTCAATCAAGTAGCAAGACGTAGCGAGAGAGAGAGAGAGAGAGAGAGAGAGAGAGAGAGAGAGAGAGAGAGAGAGAGAGAGAGAGAGAGAGAGAGAGAGAGAGAGAGGTGCATAATATAAATGAATGAGGGAGAAGGCAATGGAGGGGAGGAAGGAGATAGGAAGAATAATTGGAGGAAATGAGAAAGGCGAAGGGCTCTCTAGATAGAAAAATATGTGAATGGGAAATGAGATGAAAGAGAAGAAGGGAGACAGACAGAAAGGAAGGAAGAAAGAAAGGAAGACATAAAGAAAGGGAGACAGAAAGAAAAGAAGATAGAAAGGAAAAGAGAGATAAAGGGAAAGGAGGAGAAAGGGAAAGACAGAAAGCAAGGAAGATAGAAAGGAAGGAAGGAAAGGAGGGAAGGAAAGGAAGGAAGGAAGGGAGGAGAAAGGAAAGACGAAGGAATTGGAGGTTGATGAAAAGTATGGAGTTGATAAGAAGAAAAAAAACGAAGAATTATGAAAATGGATGCAAAGAAGGAAGGTGGAAGAGAAAGAAAGGAAGAAAGAATAAAAGGAAGAGGAGGAGGAGGAGGAGGAGGAGGAGGAGGAGGAGGAGGAGGAGGAGGAGCATATGATAAAATAACGATATAATTAAGTAATATACATAAACGCATGAAAAAAATATAGGAAAGTAACTTAGGAAATCACTGAAGGCATAATAACAAAGAAATTAATAGGCAATGACCAAATTTTTATAACTATATAAATGTGAATTTCTGAAAGAGAGAGAGAGAAGAGAAGAGAAGAGGGGAGAGAGAGAGAGAGAGAGAGAGAGAGAGAGAGAGAGAGAGAGAGAGAGAGAGAGAGAGAGAGGAAAAGAGAGAGAGAGAGAGAGAGAGAGAGAGAGAGAGAGAGAGAGAGAGAGAGAGAGAGAGAGAAGAGAAGAGAGAGAGAGAAAGAGCTCATTGAGGATAAAGGAAAGGAAAGAATAGAGAGAATGGAGAGAGAGAGAGAGAGAGAGAGAGAGAGAGAGAGAGAGAGAGAGAGAGAGAGAGAGAGAGAGAGGAGAGAGAGAGAGAGAGAGAGAGAGAGAGAGAGAGAGAGAGAGTAAGAGACTCATTGAGGATAAAGGAAAGGAAAGAATAGAGAGAATGGAGAGAGAGAGAGAGAGAGAGAGAGAGAGAGAGAGAGAGAGAGAGAGAGAGAGAGAGATGAGAGAGAGGAAGAAGAGAGAGGAGAGAGAAGAGAGAAGAGAGAGAGGAGAGAGAGAGAGACCAAATTATTCACGACAACATCCTATTGCGTCAGATTTCGTCGATAATAATTTTTCCTGCCAAGCTCAAAGACAAATTGGCGCCGGAAATGAACATGGATTTAATCAGGACTGGTGTGAAAGGTGACAGAAATTAAGACATGGGCATAAAGACATAGACATAAGACACAGACATAGGGAGGAATAAAGACATATATAAATAAAGACATGGCCATAAACAGACATAGACAGAAATAAAGACATAGGCCTATAGACATACAAAGACATAGACATAATTTAAGACATAAGACATATATATAGACATAGGGGGGAATAGACGCAGGTGTGAACGTAGAGGATTACTTTACCTAAAAAAAAATAGGCCTACAGACGCTATAGGTTCCAACGTAAAAAAAAAAAAAAAAAAAAAAAATATCTGTTTCATATCTCAGTTTAAATATCTGTTTATACCTTTTGGTCGTATAAACTGATTAATATATTTTTTTTAATGGATGTGATTGGTAGTCAGTCTCTCTCTCTCTCTCTCTCTCTCTCTCTCTCTCTCTCTCTCTCTCTCTCTCTCTCTCTCTCTCTCTCTCTCTCTCTCTCTCTCTCTCTCTCTCTATCAGTTGTCCAAACAAATTAGTTCCAATATGATCGACACTCACAAAAGACACTGATTAATAATAGATTCAGTCATCATTATCTCTCTCTCTCTCTCTCTCTCTCTCTCTCTCTCTCTCTCTCTCTCTCTCTCTCTCTCTCTCTCTCTCTCAATACAACCTCGTTAACTAAGTAGGTTCCAGGCAAACGTGCGCTGCGATCACTGCATTACAACCGTCTATAACCCTTCTAGTAACATCTATGTCCTTATTTTATTACTTATTTACTTTACTTACTACTTACTTACTTTTACTTTTACTTTACTTACTTATTTATTTATTTATTTATTTATTTTAATTTTTTTCAGCATTTCACGAATTTTCACTTTTTCACATTTTTTATAAGTTACTTAATATATATTTTTTGCGAGACTAAAAATGTATATATATTCGTTCAATCTAATCTAAATATCGTCAATTATATCCATTTATCACCAATTACCTCTTCAACATTTTTTCACGAATTAATCACAGTTGTAATACGATTTACTAATTATTTTCGGGGAACTGGAAATTTTAAATACATTCTTTCAATCTAAATATCGTTAATTACATCCATTGATTAACTATATTTTAACATTTTCAGCATTTTGTCACAATTAATCACATTTTTAATACGATTTACAAATTATTTTCGGGGAGCTGAAAATTTTAATACGTTCTTTCATTAAAATATCGTTAATTACATCCATTTATTAACTATATTTTAATCCCTTCTTATTTTTTCACGAATTACTCACATTTTTAATAAGATTTACTAATTATTTTCGAGGAACTGGAAATTTTAATATATTCTCTCATTAAAATATCGTTAATTACATCCATTGATTAACTATATTTTAATCCCTTCTTATTTTTTCACGAATTACTCACACTTCTAATACGATTTACTAAGTATTTTCAGGGGGAACTGGAGATTTAAATACGTTCTTTTATTTAAATATCGTCAATTACATCCATTTATCAACTATATTTTAACCTCTTCTTATTTTTTCACGCATTACTCACACGCTCAATACGATTACTGTTATTTTTATAGAGCGACTGCATGAAAATTTAAATACATTCTTTCATTATATATCATCAATTATTACATCCATTTATTCACTTATTTTCAACCTTTCCTGCTTTTTTTTTTTTACGATTTAATCACATTTTTAATAAGACTTATTTTTGGGTGGAACTGAAAATGTATATATATTCTTCCATTTAAATATCATCAATGTATAATTATCAACTATATTTTACCATCTTCTGCTATTTTCACGAATTTTCCCTTTTTTCACGACTTTTCAATACGATCAACTAAGCATTTTTTAGTGACTGCAAATAAAAAAATACTCTTATCATTTAATATATCGCCAATGTATACTAATTATTTATCTATCTGCCTCACACACCTACGACATCACTTTTTTTTCTTTTTTACGATTTAGTCACATTTTTGATAAGACTAATTTTTGGGGAACTGAAAATGTAAATATATTCTTTCATTAAAATATCATCAATGTATATTTATATCAACAATATTTCAACCTCTTCATATTTTTCACGAATTACTCACACATTCAATACGACTTACTAAGCATTATTTTTTCGGGTGAACTGAAGATTTAAATACGTTCTTTCAATTAATACATCGTCCATTACGATAGATAGGCCATTTATAGGATAGATAGGCCATTTATAGGATAGATAGGCCATTTATAGGATAGACAGGCCATTTATAGGATAGATAGGCCATTTATAGGATAGATAGGCCATTTATAGGATAGATAGGCCATTTGTAGGATAGATAGGCCATTTATAGGATAGACAGGCCATTTATAGGATAGATAGGCCATTTATAGGATAGATAGGCCATTTATAGGATAGATAGGCCATTTATAGGATAGACAGGCCATTTATAGGATAGACAGGCCATTTATAGGATAGACAGGCCATTTATAGGATAGATAGGCCATTTATAGGATAGATAGGCCATTTATAGGATAGATAGGCCATTTATAGGATAGATAGGCCATTTATAGGATAGATAGGCCATTTATAGGATAGATAGGCCATTTATACGATAGATAGGCCATTTATAGGATAGATAGGCCATTTATTGGATAGATAGGCCATTTATAGGATAGATAGGCCATTTATAGGATAGATAGGCCATTTATAGGATAGATAGGCCATTTATAGGATAGATAGGCCATTTATTGGATAGATAGGCCATTTATAGGATAGATAGGCCATTTATTGGATAGATAGGCCATTTATTAACTTATTTCCAACTACCTATTATTTTTTGTAACGATTTAGTCAACCTTTCAATACGATTTACTAAGCATTTATCTTTATAGAGTGACTAAATTTTTAATATATTCTCTCCTTTAATATATCGTCAATGACATCCATATCTTAACATTTTTTTAATCTCCTCCTAATCTCCAATATGATTTACGAAGCATTTTTTTTTCGGGGGAGCTGAAAATTTAAATATACTCTTTCCATTTCATATATCGTCAATGTATAATTATATCTCTCTACCTCCCTCACACACGCACGTAACTACTCATTATGCAACACGGCAGGTAAAGCGTCCATTGCTCAATTCACTTACCGGCGCGAGTGTGAAATGACACATGCAGATGGAGGGGGGGGGAGGGGAGAAGGGGGGGGGGGGGGGTTGAAGTCGTAAACTGCCCCCCCTCCCCCTACTAATATCAACTCCCTTTATTTCCATTGCTTTCGCCCTTGACTATATAATCTCTCTCTCTCTCTCTCTTTCTCTCTCTCTCTCTCTCTCTCTCTCTCTCTCTCTCTTTCTCTCTCTCTCTCATTCGCTACCATTCTATCCTTCCCTCCCTTGACCAATCTCTCTCTCCTCTCTCTCTCTTTTTATCTCTCATTCGCTACCCCAAATTACCTCTCTCTCTCTCTCTCTCTCTCTCTCTCTCTTCTCTCTCTCTCTCTCTCTCTCTCTCTCTTTCCCCTCTCTCTCTCTCTCTCTCTCTCCCCCTTTTTCCCCTCTCTCTCTCTCTCTCTCTCTCTCTCTCTCTCTCTCTCTTTTCCCCTCTCTCTCATTCGCTACCCCAAATTACCTCTCTCTCTCACTCTCTCTCTCTCTCTCTCTCTCTCTCTCTCTCTCTCTCTTGCTTTCTCCCCTCGCCAAATGAACTACAAAATTAACTACACCAGCATGTTAATTACCACCGCACTCCCTGACGCGCACGCACGCACGCACGCACGCACGGTACATTCAACACCCGACACATAAACACACGAGTATACACACCTATACATTCCTAATAACTGAATTCATACATACGTGAATACCTTCCTTCCATACCCGGCTCTTATATAAATGTTTGATATGATGGCCAATATAGACGGTGATTATTATATACGTAGTTAAGTCTAATGTATATGCTTAGCGGGTTCAATATAAGGCTGAATAACTTGGATTCTTAAGTATAGGAGAATCAGAAGACTATAAGAGTGATATAAATTACTGTAGGGATGGGATTCTTAGTCATAGGTGGGTCTGTAGTAGTGAAGTCGTAAGTTTGTATGCTTAGCGGGTTCAATATAAGACTGAATAACATGGATTCTAAAGTATAGGAGAATCAGAAGACTATAAGAGGGATATATAAGACTGTATATATAATGGATTCTTAGTCATAGGTGGGTCTGTAGTAGTGAAGTCGTAAGTTTATATGCTTAGCGGGTTGAAAATAAGGCTGAATAACATGGATTCTAAAGTATAGGAGAATCAGAAGACTATAAGAGGGATATATAAGACTGTATATATAATGGATTCTTAGTCATAGGTGGTCTGTATTAACTGTTACGTAGATATAGGTAAATATACTGTATCTGGAAAACATAGGGATAATAGTAATAATGAAAAATATATATAATAATAGTAATAATAAGAATAAATATATAATAAGAATAATAATAAAATTGTGTGTAAATTTCTCTTCAAAGTGTGTAAATGTGTGTAAATTTCTCTTCAAAGTGTGTAAATTTCTCTTCAAAGTGTGTAAATGTGTGTAAATTTCTCTTCAAAGTGTGTAAATTTCTCTTCAAAGTGTGTAAATGTGTGTAAATTTCTCTTCAAAGTGTGTAAATTTCTCTTCAAAGTGTGTAAATGTGTGTAAATTTCTCTTCAAAGTGTGTAAATTTCTCTTCAAAGTGTGTAAATTTCTCTTCAAAGTGTGTAAATGTGTGTAAATTTCTCTTCAAAGTGTGTAAATTTCTCTTCAAAGTGTGTAAATGTGTGTAAATTTCTCTTCAAAGTGTGTAAATTTCTCTTCAGAGTGTGTAAATGTGTGTAAATTTCTCTTCAAAGTGTGTAAATTTCTCTTCAAAGTGTGTAAATGTGTGTAAATTTCTCTTCAAAGTGTGTAAATTTCTCTTCAAAGTGTGTAAATGTGTGTAAATTTCTCTTCAAAGTGTATAAATTTCTCTTCAAAGTGTGTAAATGTGTGTAAATTTCTCTTCAAAGTGTGTAAATTTCTCTTCAAAGTGTGTAAATGTGTGTAAATTTCTCTTCAAAGTCTGCAAATTTCTCTTCATGTCTAGCTTTTTTTTGCGGCCACTGTAATAATAATAATAAATAAAAATAATAATAATAAAATATAATAATAATAATAATAAATAATATAATAATATAATAAATAATAATAATAATAATATAATAAAATATAATAATAAATAATAATAATAATAATAATAATAATAATAATAATAATAATAATAATAATAATAATAATAATAATAATAATAATAATAATAATAACAAGGTCTGTAATGCTACATGAATATAGCTAAATAAACTAAAGGGATCCACACAACAAGGTAAAATGTACGAGTTAAATGCCACTTGACAACCTGGTAACACAAATGACTTAATTTCCGCCGCCTGTCATCAAGTCCGCGAAACTCAAGTCTCTTCACCGCGTTACTTGAATAATGTCTCTCTCTCTCTCTCTCTCTCTCTCTCTCTCTCTCTCTCTCTCTCTCTCTCTCTCTCTCTCTCTCTCTCTCTCTCTCTCTCTCTCTCTGTTTTGTTATGTTAAGTCTTCTTGTTATGCAATTATTGTTTTTTGTGGTTTATATATGGACCACGAACCATGCCAAAAATTACTGCATCGTATATTTGTATTGTTTTTTGGTTAATAAATAGCTAATGTAATGTAATGTCTCCATGTCCAAAGTCAAGTCTCTCCATCGCGTTACTTGAATATACTTGAATAATACTTGAATAATACTTGAATAATGCTTGAATAATACTTGAATAATACTTGAATAAGACTTGAATACTTGAATAATACTTGAATACTTGAATAATACTTGAATAATACTTGAATAATTTGAATAATACTTGAATAATACTTGAATAATACTTGAATACTTGAATAATACTTGAATAATACTTGAATAATACTTGAATAATACTTGTATAATACTTGAATAATACTTGAATAATACTTGAATAATACTTGAATAATACTTGAATAATACTTGAATAATACTTGAATGAAACTTGAATAATACTTGAATAATACTTGAATAATGACTTGAAATACTTGAATATATGACTTACTTGAATACTTGAATAATACTTGAATAATACTTGAATAATACTTGAATACTTGAATAATACTTGAATAATACTTGAATAATACTTGAATAATACTTGAATAATACTTGAATACTTGAATAATACTTGAATAATACTTGAATAATACTTGAATAATACTTGAATACTTGAATAATACTTGAATAATACTTGAATAATACTTGAATAACACTTGAATAATACTTGAATAATACTTGAATAATACTTGAATAATACTTGTATAATACTTGAAATAAACTTGAATATGATTACTTGAATAATACTTGAATATACTTGAAATACTTGAATACTTTATACTTGAATAATACTTGAATAATACTTGAATACTTGAATAATACTTGAATAATACTTGAATAATACTTGAATAATACTTGAATAATACTTGAATAATACTTGAATAATACTTGAATAATACTTGAATAATACTTGAATAATACTTGAATAATACTTGAATACTTGAATAATACTTGAATAATACTTGAATAATACTTGAATAATACTTGAATAATACTTGAATAATACTTGAATACTTGAATAATACTTGAATAATACTTGAATAATACTTGAATAATACTTGAATAATACTTGAATAATACTTGAATAATACTTGAATACTTGAATAATACTTGAATAATACTTGAATAATACTTGAATAATACTTGAATAATACTTGAATAATACTTGAATAATACTTGAATAATACTTGAATACTTGAATAACACTTGAATAATACTTGAATAATACTTGAATAACGATACTTGAATATACTTGAATATAATACTTGAAATATAATACCTTGAATAATACTTGAATAATACTTGAATACTTGAATATTTTAATAACACTTGAATAATACTTGAATAATACTTGAATAATACTTGAATAATACTTGAATAACACTTGAATAATACTTGAATATTTTAATAACACTTGAATAATACTTGAATAATACTTGAATACTTGAATAATACTTGAATAATACTTGAATAATACTTGAATAATACTTGAATAATACTTGAATAATACTTGAATAATACTTGAATAAACTGAATACTTGAATACTATCTTGAATACTTGAATACTTCCACTATCTTGAATACTTGAATACTTGAATACTATCTTGAATACTTGAATACTTCCACTATCTTGAATACTTGAATAATACTTGAATACTTGAATACTATCTTGAATACTTGAATAATACTTGAATAATACTTGAAATATACTTAATAAACTGATAATACTTGAATAATACTTGAATACTGATACTTGAATAAACTTGAATAATACTTGAATAACTTGAATAATACTTGAATAATACTTGAAATACTTGAATAATACTTGAATAATACTTGCGACATAATACTTGAAAACACTTAATAATACTTGCATTATAATACTTGAATAACACTTGATAATACTGAACTACGATACACTGTTATACTTGACACTTGATCATCTGATAGTACTGACATATTGATACTGAATAATACTTTAATACTTATACCAACACTGAAACATTTACTAACTATATCGAAAACTTGAAACACGACAAAATTGTACCACACACACTTACACTCACATACTGCATACTACCTACAACTACCACCACTACCACTCATACCACCTACCAACTACCATACTACGCCCCTTACCACCACCACCACCACACTATCACCACACCACTACACACCACTACCACCACCACCACACACCACAACACCACCACCACCACCACTATCACCACCACCACCACCACCACCACCACCACTATCACCACCACCACTACCACAACCACTACCACTACCACCACTCACCACCACACCACCACACCACACCACCACCACCATCACCACAACCACCACAACACCACCATCACCACCACTATCACTATCACCACCACCACCACTACCACAACCACTACCACTACAACCACTACCACCACCACCATCACCACCACCACCACCACCATCACCACTACCACCTCCCATCCCTACCTCCACCACCACCACCACCACCACCACCATCACTACTACCACCACAACACCACCATCACCACCACCACCACCACCACCACAGCCACCACCACCGCAATACATCCCACAGGCCAGAATACAGTAAAACAAAAGACACAACAAAGCCTCGCCTCCAGGTATTGCATGAAACACAAGGCAAACCAGGGACCGGGATAACCGCTTATTTCCAAACATTTCCAAACACTAAAAAACCACAAAGAGAAACAGCTTCAAGAAATGAAGGAAGGAAGACTCAATCCTTCTATCCATCTATTTCATTCACTTCGCTCCTTCACGCATCCTACAGGAGTCATAGGAGGGCATTAGAAGTCCCACAGGATTGCTATGTATTCGTAGGTTTTTATAAGTACTTTGACAATCGCATAGGTGCTCAAATAGGGATTAATAATACTAATACTAATACTGAAAATACTAATACTGATCGTTGTATTGAAGTAATGATTAATCTAGCAATGCCTATCATATTTTTATGTCTTGTAGTAAGTTTTGTCTAATTTATGGTTTTTAAGGAATATCTGGAAGTATCATGTCATTGTGAATTGGCTGAAATAGGGACTTCTAATCACTGTAACTGAAAACTGAGTCAAG
>JACEEZ010022902.1:37500-42500 GCA_016584305.1 Chionoecetes opilio | reverse complement strand
GAACATATCATTAGAAACAGACACACACACACACACACACACACACACCCACACACACACCCACACATACACACACATTCTATACAGGAAAAGCGTAATTTAAAAAGGAAATAGGGAAAAACTGGTTCACAAATAGGATGGTAAATGATTGAAATGGACTCAGTCGTCAGGTAGTTAGTGGCAGTCATTAGGGAGCTTTAAAACGCGGCTGGATAATTTCATGGAAGGGGATGAAAGGTGGATGTAGGTAGTGTTAAGTATAGATTTAAAAGGAAATAAGGAGAAACTGGTTCACAAATAGGGTGGTAAATGCTTAGAATGGACTCAGTCGTCAGGTAGTTAGTGCGGAGTCAATAGGGAGCTTTAAAAGGAGGCTGGATAATTTCATGGATAGGGATGAAAGGTGGATGTAGGTAGTGTTAAGTATAGATTTAAAAAGGAAATAGGGAAAAACTGGTGCACAAATAGGGTGGTAAATGCTTAGAATGGACTCAGTCGTCAGGTAGTTAGTGCAGAGTCATTAGGAGTTTAAAAGGGCTGGGTAATTACATGGATGGGGATGAAAGGGGGATGTGGTGTGTGTTATGTATAGATTTAAAAGGAAAAAGGGAAAACTGGTTCACAATAGGGTGGTAAATGCTTAGAATAGGACTCAGTTGACAGGTAGTTAGTGCGGAGTCATTAGGGAGCTTTAAAAAGAGGCTAGACATTTAAAGGATAGGGATGAAAGGTGGATGTAGGTAGTGTATAGATAAAAAGGAATAGGACCAACTGGTTAGGTAATCCAGTTAAACTTGGCAGGCTTATTCTGTCAGGTAGTTTATGCGGATCATAGGTACTAATAAAAGACGCTGAATATCACATGGACTGGGCTGCATTTCAAAGGGCGAGTAAGGTATTTTCACGTCCGGCATCTCTTCAAAGAGAAAGGAAAAAAAATGTGGAAGCTGGAAAAATAACAGAGAGTGCGAGATCGTTGGGACTAAAAAGAGGATATTATACATGGATAGGAGAAAGTGGATGTGGGAAAAGACAGGGAACTACCAGTGTAGGCTAGAGAGATATTTCTTAGAGAGATACAAAGTTATAAAGAGACCTGCACGATCTTGCGTCTGCAATTACATACAGAGAACAGAAGGATTTGAGTGAGAGAGAAGGAGAAAAAATGTGGAAGTGGAAATAAGAGAGAGACGGGACTAAAAAAGAAATATATTCCTGAAGGAGAGAGAGAGGGAGGAGAGAGAGAGAGAGAGAGAGAGAGAGAGAGAGAGAGAGAGAAGAGAGAGAGAGAGAGAGAGAGACGAGAGAGAGAGAAGAGAGAGAGAGAGAGAGAGAGAAAACCACTACAAAAAAGAACGTCATACACCCAAAAGAAATGAGGGGACACAATATAAAAAAAAAAAAAAAAAAACCCCACACGAATACCCAAAAAGAGACACTACACATACCCCACACACACACACACCACACACACACTCCCCCCCACACAACCCACCCCCCCACACAAGCCCCCCCACAAAACAAACATTACGGTCATCAAACTCCCTTTAGAACCCTTCAAGGAATAGAAACGCTACAAAAAAGGGCGTATGTCAAGTCACTTTCACCCTATTGACTCTTTCGGCCTATCCGTCCCGAAAGCTTAAGTACACTAGGTGGAGGGGAGAATGCCCTTGAGGTGGTCAGAGATAATGAGGCAGGGTTGTGGTCATGATGGCCAGCTTAAATAGGTAATGAGGCGAGGTGAGGTGAGGTGAGGTCAGAGAAAGAGAGAGAGGGAGAGAGATAGCAGGATTAGAGCAAGGTAGAGAGAGAGAGAGAGGGGGAAAAGAGAAGAAGGGGGAAAAGGAGAGGAAGGAGAGGAGAGAAGAAGAGAGGAAAGAGAGAGAGAGGGAGAGAAGGAGGGGAGAGGAGAAAGGGGAAAAAGGAAAGGGAGAAAAAAGGAAAAAGAAGAGGGAAAAAGAGAAAAGAAGGGAAAAAAAAAAAGGGGAGGAATTGAGGAAAAAGGTTAGAAAAATAGGAAAAAAAAGGGGGAAAAAAAAAAAAAAGGGGGAAATTGAGGAAAAAAAGGGAAAAAAAGGGAATAAGGGGAAAAGGGAGAATAAGGGGAAATAAGGGAATAAAGGGAGATATAAGGGATAAATAGAGGGGAAATAAGGGAAAAAGGGGGAAATAAGGGAACAAGGGGAATATAGAAGGGAAATAAGGGATAAAAAAGGAATAAGGGGGAAATAAGGGGGAAAAAAGGGGAATAAAGGGGGGAAAAAGGGAAATAAAGGAGAATGGGGGAAATAAAAGGGGGAAAAAAGGGGAAAAAAAGAAATAAGGGTTTGGGGGGAAAAAAAGGAAATAAGTGGAAAAGGGAAAAAGGGGAAAAAAAGGGGAAAAAAAGAATAAAGGGGAAAAAGGGGAAAAATTTAAAAAGAAAAAAGGGAACAAGGGGAAAAAAAAAGCAGGAGGAGAAATCGCGGGGGGGGGTGTTTGGGGGGGGGGGTTTGTTTGGTGGTGTGGGGTTTGTGGGGGGTTTTTTTGGGACAACAAACACACAAACAAACCAGAAACAACCAAAAAAATACACACACACACACCCCACACACCCACACACACCAACCCACACACACACACAACACACACACACACACGCCTATTATTTACACTAACATGATTTACGAATCAAAAAAAAAAACACCAATTATCATGATAGGAAATGGTGGGGGTTGTGTGTGTGTGTTGGGGGTGGTGTGTGTTTTTGTGTGGGGTGGTGTTGTGGGTGTGTGTGTGGTGTGTATTTGGGTTTTTGTGTTTGGGGTGGTGTGTGTGTGTGTGGGTGGGTGTGTGTGTGTGTGTGTGTGTGAACTTAATTTAAAACTCTACTGAAGTGACTTTTTTTCAGGCTAGACCCCCCTTAAATTTTGGCTTTTTACCTGTCTGTCGCTGTCGTCTGTCTGTTGGGCTGTTTGGGGTTTTGTGTATGTCTGTTTTTGTTTTTGTCTGTTTTGGTCTGTCGTTTTCTGTGTGTTGTCTGTGTGTTGTTGTCTGTCTGTTTTGTCGTTGTTTTTGGTCTGTCGTCTGTTGTTTGTCTTCCTGGCTTCTGTTTTTTCTGTCGTTGTCTGTCTGTTGTCTGTCTGCTGTGTGTTGTCTGTGGTGTGTTGTCTGTCGTCTTCTGTTTTTCGTGGTTCTGTCTGTTTTTGTCGTCGTCTGCTGTGGTTGTCTGTGTGGTGTCTGTCTGCGTCTGTTTGCTGCTGCTTCTGTCGGGTTTCTTTGTTGTCTGTCGTCTGTCTGTCTGTTTTTTTGGGGTTTTGTCTTTGTTGTTGTCCCCGTTGTTTTTCTGCCCGTCTGTCTGTTTGGGTTTTTGCCTGGCTTTTTCTTGGTTTTTTTTCTGTCTTCTTTTTCTTTTCTTCTTGTTTTCCCTTTTGTTGTCTTCGTCCCCCTTTTTCTTTCTCTCTCTCTCTCTCTCTCTCTCTCTCTCCTCTCTCTCTCTCTCTCTCTCTCTCTCTCTCAGTTTACATAATTTTCAGTTTTTCAGTTTATGTAAAATTATACCGTCACTTCCTCCTCTCCTCCTCCTCCTCCTCCTCCTCCTCCCTCCTCCTCCTCCTCCTCCTCCTCCTCCTCCTCTTCCTCTTCCTCCTCCTCCTCCTCCTCCTCCTCCTCCTCTCCTCCTCTTCTTCTTCCTCTACTTATCCTGAAACTCATTGCATAAAATTGTTCCCTCCATTATCTCTCTCTCTCTCTCTCTCTCTCTCTCTCTCTCTCTCTCTCTTCATCTCCTCTCCTCTCCTCTCTCTCTCTCAGCCTGTGATACATTTTTATTTTCCTCTCATGTCTCCTTCCTTTCCTTTTTTTTTTCTCTCTCTCTCTTTCTCTCTCTTTCTTTCTCTCCTTCATTCATATCTCTTCCTCCCCGTTCCTATCCTCCTGCTCTCTCCTCTCTCTTCTCTCTCTCCTCATCTCTCTCTCTCTCTCTCTCTCTCTCTCTCTCTCTCATCTCTCCTCTCTCTCTCTCTCTCGCCTCTCTCCTGCAAAATAATGTATCATATAACTTGTAGTAAAAAGGAGACATCATTTTGCCCCTTTTTTTTGTCCCGCTACGATATTTGACAAGCTATTATATATTTCTAGCAACTCCTCCTCCTCCTCCTCCTCCTCCTCCTCCTCCTGCCCCACCTCTTCCTCTTCCTCTTCCTCTTCCTCCTCCTCCTCCTTGTCCTCTCTCATAAAAGACTTCAATTTACTGTATCATGATTCTTTTTTTATCTTTTTCATCAGCATAAGTTATCGTCAGGAATGATACTCTCTCTCTCTCTCTCTCTCTCTCTCTCTCTCTCTCTCTCTCTCTCACACACATAGCTTTTACTCTTTCTCTCTAGTTTATTTCTCTTCCTGACAGGCGCTTCGAAATTTTTTAAAAGGAGGAGGAAAGTTTTTTTTGTAAAGATTCTTCTAAAAAAACGAGAAAAAAAACCGATAAACGTTCACCTTCAAAACAACGGCCAACGTTTTTCTATATTCCCTTTCCGTTCTGGACTGAAATTCACAGGCGCGCTCTTCGCTCTTCCCTTGTCGTGTTAACAGCAGAAAAAAGGGAAAAAACGAACAGCAAAAGGTAGTATTTTTTGTATCTACTTGAAAATAATCTACTTGGATCTACCCTAAATCTAAAAGAATATCTGTGTAAATATATCTACCTTAATAAATCTACCTGGATCTACCCTAAATCAAAAGAATATCTGTGAAAATATATCTACCTTAATAAATCTACCTGGATCTACCCTAAATCTAAAAGGAAATCTACCTGGATCTACCCTAGATATAAAAGGAAATCTACCTGGATCTACCCTAAATATAAAAGGTTAATCTACCTGGATCTACCCTAAATATAAAAGGTTAATCTACCTGGATCTACCCTAAATATAAAAGGAAATCTACCTGGATCTACCCTAAATATAAAAGGTTAATCTACCTGGATCTACCCTAAATATAAAGGTTAATCTACCTGG
>JACEEZ010022902.1:15000-27500 GCA_016584305.1 Chionoecetes opilio | reverse complement strand
TCTAATTTGTGGTTTTTAAGGAATATCTGGAAGTATCATGTCATTGTGAATTGGCTGAAATAGGGACTTCTAATCATTGTAATTGAAAACTGACTCCAGATTCGTGTTCAGCATGCCCGATAACTGCTAGGAACAAATTTTCAAGCAAATCTATTTTTAAAAAAATATTGCAAATTTTGCAAGGGGTATGCCTTGATTTTTTTTGAAAATCACGTTTTTTTCAATAACTAAGAAACTATGGCAGATACGTGCAACATATATACATATAAATGTGAGGTAGATCAAGGGCTATCATTTGGCGTAAAGCAAAAAAATATTGATTGGTAAATAACCGAGAAAATAGCATTTTCGTTCATTTATACAAAATATCAATTTTCTCGACAACCATGAGGTGTTTTGATAAGCCGATTACTGCACCATGTAGAACACCTCAAGATGAACCTTTGTTACTTCGATACGTTTTCTTCTACGACTCATAGTATTGCGGCAAAATAACAAAAACCTGATCGTCGTCAATTTTGGAATGTCTTTGAGCAACCAGAAATCCGAAGAAAAAAAAAATCGATAGATATTGGAAATGCCTGAGATATAATTGTACATCCATCCATTTACAATAACTTTTGATGGGTAAGTGTTGCTGTGTGAGAACAAGTTGTGAGGTGAACGCGTTAGTAAATATATAAGTTTATAATTCAGAAACCGTTCATGATAGGTCAGTGTTATGCAGAGACCAGTGTTGCCACCTCAGTGTAGGGGAAGGGACTAACTCTAGAGGATTGTCACGCATAGTAATATATCATACTTCTAGTTTAAATCAGTTCTACTTTGAAAATCACAAGTTAGACTGAACCTAAGAACAAAAAAGAAGCATTCAATTTTTTTCCTTGTTTTTCTCCTCTCGTTATCTTTATCAAGCCTTTCTTTTCTCTTTCTTTCTTTCTTTCTTTCTTTCTTTCTTCTTTCTTTCTTTCTTTTTTCTTTCTTTCATCCTTCACGTACACACAGAAGAGAGTGAAGGTGTTGACATTCACTTTATGGTGGTGAAGGATTGCTGGTGCTCTCTCTCTCTCTCTCTCTCTCTCTCTCTCTCTCTCTCTCTCTCTCTCTCTCTCTCTCTCTCTCTCATCAGTATTTCAAGCTAACTTCTCAACACAGCCACACTTGACCTGCCTCCTGAGTGCTCTCTCTCTCTCTCTCTCTCTCTCTCTCTATCTCTATCATTCCTGCCATTATTGCCTGATTTTAACACAAGCGCACACACACAGAGAGAGAGAGAGAGAGAGAGGAGAGAGAGAGAGAGAGAGAGAGAGAGAGAGAGAGAGAGAGAGAGAGAGAGAGAGAGAGAGAGAGAGAGGAGAGAGAGAGGAGAGAGAGGGTGAGAGAGAGAGAGAGAAGAGGGGGGTGGAGGACGAAAGGAGGGGTGGATAACTGACACGTACATGGAAGAAGAGGAGGAGGAGGAGGAGGAGGAGGAGGGAGAGGAAGAGGAAGAGGAAGAGGAAGAGGAAGAGGAAGGGGAAGAGGAAGAGGAAGAGGAGGATGAGGAGGAAGAGGAGGAGGAGGAGGAGGAGGAGGAGGAGGAGGAGGAGGAGGAGGAGGAGGAGGCAGGAGTTAAAAGAGAGAATACTAAGGGAGTACTAACGCCCTTTGAGAGTCAAGAGAAAACCAGTGAAGAGAAAGAGAAAGAAGATGTGTGTGTGTGTGTGTGTGTGTGTGTGTTAGTCACCCACATGGCTATTAAGAGAACGGGGAAACGAATATAAAAGAAAATACATGGATGATGCAATGAAGGGAGAGGGAAGGAAGGAGGGAAGGAGGGAGAGAAGGGAAGGAAGGATGGAAGGAAGGAAGGATGGAAGGAGGGAGGGAGGGAGGGAGGGAGGGAGGGATGGAAGGAGGGATGAATGGAGGGAGGGTGGAGAGAAGGAGGGAGGGAGGGAAGGATGGAGGGATTGAGGGAGTGAAGGATGGGTGGAGAGAGGAAGGGAGAGAGGAATGGAGGGAGGGAAGGAAGGAAGGAGGGAGGGAGGGAGGGAGGGAGGGAGGGAGGGAGGGAGGAAGGGAGGGAGGGAGGGAGGGAGGGAGGGAGGGAGGGAGGGAAAGGGAGAGAAGGATGGAGATAAAGAGTGAGTGGCTAGAAGGAATTAAGGGTGAGGTTTGAGAGAGAGAGAGAGAGAGAGAGAGAGAGAGAGAGAGAGAGAGAGAGAGAGAGAGAGAGAGAGAGAGAGAGAGAGAGAGAGAGAGAGAGAGAGAGAGAGAGAGAGAGAGAGAGAGAGAGAGAGATTCATATAGCGAGAACACACACACACACACAGATAACAACAACAATAACTTCTAAAATAACCAAGAAAAGAGAAAATCAGTCCTATCATAACAAAAAATAACCCAAAAAACTGATGTCCCAAGTGCTAAAAATAAAGTAACACCTAAAATAAATAAATAAATAAAAGGCTAAGGACTGAAGACTTCAAAGCAACAAAATCAAAACAAAGGCAAAACAGAAGCAAAAAACAGAAGTAGGAGTAAGAGAGTAAAGAAAGAAGTAAGAAAAAGAGTAAGCCTTAAGAGGTCTTCATCAAAAGGAAGGAAATAAAAGGAGAGAGAAACGTAAACAAACAAACAAAAGACCACCAAGAGAGAGAGAGAGAGAGAGAGAGAGAGAGAGAGAGAGAGAGAGAGAGAGAGAGAGAGAGAGAGGAGAGAGAGAGAGAGAGAGAGAGAGAGAGAGAGAGAGAGAGAGAGAGAGAAAGACAAGAAAGAAAAGGAAGGGAAAGCGAGAGAAACGTAGAGAAAACATTAAAGAAAAGCAAAAGAGAAGAAAGAGAGAGAGAGAAAGAGAGAAAGAAAAAGAAAGAAGTGGAAACGTCAAACCAGGGAGATATGTTTTCAGAAGGGAAGAGAGGGAAGGGAGGGAACAGAGGAGCCAAAGGAAAGGAGGAAAAATATGAGGGAAAGGAGAGGTAGTATATAGAGGGAGATGAAAGGAAAGAAAGAGAGAGAGAGAGAGAGAGAGAGAGAGAGAGAGAGAGAGAGAGAGAGAGAGAGAGAGAGAGAGAGAGAGAGGAGAGAGAGAGAGAGGAGAGAGAGAGAGAGAGAGAGAGAGAGAGAGAGAGAGAGAGAGACAGTTGAGGATCAGTACAGAAAGAGAGAGACAGAGAGAGAAAGAGAGATAGGTAGTATATAAACAGAGATGAAAGGAAAGAGAGAGAGAGAGAGAGAGAGAGAGAGAGAGAGAGAGAGAGAGAGAGAGAGAGAGAGAGAGAGAGAGAGAGAGAGAGAGAGAGAGAGAGAGAGAGAGAGAGAGAGAGAGAAGGAGAAGAGACAGTTGAGGATCAGTACAGAAGAGAGACAGAGAGAGAAAGAGAGATAGGTTAGTATATAGAAAGAGAGATGAAAGGAAAGGAGAGAGAGAGAGAGAGAGAAGAGAGGAGAGAGAGAGAGGAGAATGAGAGGAGAGAGAGAGAGAAGAGAGAGAGAGAGAGAGAGAGGAGAGAGAGAGAGAGAGAGAGAGAGAGAGAGAGAGAGAGAGAGAGAGAGAGAGAGAGAAGAGAGGAGTCGTAATGAATGAGTAAAAAGAGCTGAACCAAGACAAGAGATAAATAATTCTGTGTGGGGAGAGGGGAAAGGGATGAGGCTGAGGGGAAACGAGGGATAGGAAGAGGAGAATGAGGGGAAACGAAAGGGAAATTAATAGAGGAAGAAGGGGAAGGAATGAGGGGAACAGAGGAGGCTGGAAGGGGAGAGGGAGAGGGAAGAGAGGAAGGAGGAGAGGAATTTTTGAAGAGGGGTAAAATCACACCAAAAAAAAAGGGTTCCTGAAGTAATAATGAGAGAGAGAGAGAGAGAGAGAGGAGAGAGAGAGAGAGAGAGAGAGAGAGAGAGAGAGAGAGAGAGAGGAGAGAAGAGAGAGAGAGAGAGAGAGAGAGAGAGAGAGAGAGAGAGAGAGAGAGACACCCCCCTTCCTTTGTAAGAGCACATACTACGAGGGTAAAGCAGAGAGGGACAAGGAGGAGGGACCCGACAAACCCAGCTATGTAAGGAAGCTTTTGAGACCAAGTAAACACACGACCTTCCATTCGCTTTTTTTTTTTTTTTTTTTTTTTTTTTTTTTTTTTTTGACGGTATCTACTACTTTTTACAATTTTTTTTTAAACTTACAGTAAACTCTCTCTAAATCGAACCCGTATAAATCAAACTTCGGATAATTCGACCTGTTTCAGAACTATTTTTCGTAAGTATCCTTCGCTTCATATACAATCCTTCAGAGTCCTTCATGGGCCTCTTCGCTCCTCCGCGCATCCTACAGGAGTCATGGGAGGGCATTATAAGTCCCACAGGATTGTTATAGTATTCCTAGGTTTTTATAAGAACTTTGACAATCGCATAGGTGCTCAAATAGGGATTAATAATACTAATACTAATAGTGAATATACTATTACTGATCGTTGTATTGAAGTAATGATTAATCTAGCAATGCCTATCATATTTTTATGTCTTGCAGTAAGTTTTGTCTAAATTGTGATTTTTAAGGAATATCTGGAAGTATCATGTCATTGTGAATTGGCTGAAATAGGGACTTCTAATCATTGTAACTGAAAACTGACTCCAGATTCGTGTTCAGCATGCCCGATAACTGCTAGGAACTAATTTTCAAGCAAATCTATTTTCTTGATTTATTTTGTAAATCACGTTTTTTCAATAACTAAAAATCTATGGCAGATAAATGCAAGAGGTATAGAGAACCCCAAAACACGTTCCAACAAGCACCGTCCCGCCCGCATATTCCCGTTCTCTATGGGAGTCTGTGGTTTCCCAGTGAAGACGCTTGGCTGTAGCTCCAAAACTAACCATAAAATTGTCTCGAAAATACCCTCACTGTGATTCCCACGCAAAGTTACTATCACAGCTCCTGGTAACAATAACCTACCATGTCTGTAACCTAACGTAACCTAACCTGACGTGTTCAAGAGTAAACGCCACATACTCTTCCAGAAAACGTGAATACGTGTCCGGCCCACGCTCTCCCTTGGTTTCTGAGGGTCCGCGGTGGTCACACTACACATTATCAAGGCGAAGCGAGCCGCGGGTTGGGCCTCGCGTGCATTATCGAGAGAATCTGCCCCGCTGCTCTGAGAGTCTGACGAGGAGGTAGTGGAGGAGGTGGAGGTGGTAGTGGAGGTAGTGGAGGAGGAGGTGAAGAGGAGAGGAGGAGGAGGAGGAAGTGGAGGAGGAAGAGGAAGTGGAGGAGGACGAGGAGTTGGAGAGGAAGAGGAGGAGGTAGAAGTTCTGTGCCTCGAGTTATATTCGGTTAAATACGTTGAATTCTAATGTGTGTGTGTGTGTGAGAGAGAGAAAGAGAAAGAGAGAGAGAGAGAGAGAGAGAGAGAGAGAGAGAGAGAGAGAGAGAGAGAGAGAGAGAGAGAGAGAGAGAGAGAGAGAGAGAGAGGAGAGAGAGAGAGAGAGAGAGAGAGAGAGAGAGAGTACTCCTTACACCACACGTTTTTGTCTCTAAACCTTTTATATTTCACCCTCTGTTCAAACACACACACACACACACACACACACACACAGACACACACACACAACACACAACACACACACCACACACACACACACGTAACATACCTGTGACTGCTGGTAATGGAGATGAGCTTCTGTTGTGACGGTGGTAACTTCCCCTCCCGCCACCTTCTCCTGTAACATAAGTCAACTCTTAGAACCCGCCCAAACACTGCACAAACTAGCCTAAACCCGCCAAAACACTGCAGAAACTAGCCCAAACAACATAACTCCGCCTAAACAGTGCACAAAACCGCCTAAACACTGCATAAACCCGCCCAAACAACACAAACCTTCCCAAACATTGCACAAACGAGCCCAAACACTGCACAAACCCGCCCAAACAACACTACACAAACACACACAAAGCTGACAATATCAAAGTAACTCCCTAAGAACACAGGCTAAATAAGAGACACTGTTTCATCCTTCGTTCCAGAAAAGCATCTCACACACACACACTCAGTAAATTGTCGAGAGAGAGACAGGAATATTATAAG
The DNA here is from genome assembly GCA_016584305.1 of Chionoecetes opilio. Lineage (NCBI taxonomy): Eukaryota > Metazoa > Arthropoda > Malacostraca > Decapoda > Majidae > Chionoecetes > Chionoecetes opilio. The sequence continues at coordinate 21,441 of JACEEZ010022902.1, read as the reverse complement.
AAATACAAATACAAAATCTGGCGTTAATAATACTGATGGCAAGGTGGAAAGACGGCATTTCTTTCCTTGTTTTCTTTTCTTTCATGTTCTTTGACCTTCACCTGAAAGAAAGAAATGTTAGTGACGTAATCTGAACCTGAATAAAAAGGGAATTCACGTTTTATTGTTATTGTTATTGTTATTTCCTTGTTATTTTTTTTATTTCTTCTCTTTCTGTTCTTATTATCTCCTTATCTCCTTCCTTCCTTTATATTCCTTCTTCTCCTTCTCCTTCTCCTTCTCCTTTAATTACAAGATATTCTATACACTGCTGTTTTTCTTCCTTCCTTCCTTGCTTCCTTCCTTCCTTCCTTCCTTCTTCCATGTATCCAGGGACTTGTCTTTCCAGGGAACTACTCTCCTTGTGCTCGGTGCCCCTGGAAACCTGGTGGGAGGGGGGTCCTGCGTGTGTGTAGGGGGGGTCCTGTGTGTGTGTGTGTGTGTGTGTGTGTGTGTGTGTGTGTGTGTGTGTGTGTGTGTGTGTGTGTGTGTGTGTGTGTGTGTCTGGAATCCTTCGTCTGCTTGACCCTGGACGATGGTGGGGGGGAGGGGGGCTTGTGTGTGGTGTGTGTGTGTGTGTGTGTGTGTGTGTGTGTGTGTGTGTGTGTGTGTGTGTGTGTGTGTGTGTGTGTGTGTGTTCATATGTATCTACTTTCCAGTTATATATAAAAAAAATAGTAACAGTAATACCTATGTGTAAATATTTTTGGTTTCTATTTAATATTCTACATGTAAAATAAAATATCATGTTTTCGTTAATATTCATGTAAGTGTTGACAAATAAAGAATACACATTACTTTTTTCTTTTTTTATAATCTTGAAATTGATGAAAAAGATTAATATGTTCGTAAAAATATTCTTCAGGCAAAGTGGGGAACTGTTTGTAGTGTTATATATACACACAGACAGACGGACGGACAGGGAGGGAGAGAGACGAACACAAGGTTGTAATACAGGATGTTGTAAAGGTTGTTAGCAAGGTTGTTAGGAATTAGGAGGTTGTAAAGGAAGACAGCAAGGTTGTTATTAGGTAGTTAGGAGGAAAGTGCAGCAAAGTTGTTATGAGATTGTTAGGAAGGCAGGAGGAAAGTTGTTATTAGAAAAGAAGGTGCAGAAAGGTTGTTAGAAGGTTATAATGGAAGGCAGCAAGGTTGTTAGGCGGTTGTAATGGAAGGCAGAAAGGTTGTTAGGAGGTTATAATGGAAGGCAGCAAGGTTGTTAGGAGGTTATAATGGAAGGCAGCAAGGTTGTTAGAAGGTTGTAATGGAAGGCAGCAAGGTTGTTAGGAGGTTATAATGGAAGGCAGCAAGGTTGTTAGGCAAGGTTGTTAATAGGAAAGTGCAGCAAGGTTGTTATTAGGTTATTATCGCAGGTTGTTATATTAGGTCATAAGGATACACAGGTAGGAATGGACACACACACACACACACACACACACACACACACACACACACACACACACACACACACACACACACACACACACACACACACACACAACATATCACATTTTTCAACTGACATTAAAAAATTAAAAAAAACTTTAAAAATAAAAGTTTGTAAACGTTAAAAGAAAAATTAGCAATACATACACAAAAAAAAACTTAATGGACGTTGTGAAATTAATATCAAACGTTTTTTTTATTAACATTAAAATAATACTGTCATTTTGTATGATAAAAATGACGCTTTTTTGTTTCTGTGCATTTGTTTCATGGCGAATATCACTTTTTTTTTTTTTTCGTTATTATTATTATTTTTTTTTTAATCACAAAGGACTGGCCAAGGTCACACACAAAGAAGAGGTAACATAAAGCCCGGTACTTAACACTTTACACTTCACTGTAGTAGCCTGTTTAATAAGTGGACCGAAATATTGTGTCACTTCATCACTTCACTTCAATTCACGTCAAACATCGTCACTTTAACACTTCAACTTCCCAATAAATCAATACACTTCACTTTACTAAACATCAAAACACCACTTCATTTCACGCAACACTTCAAATAATGACAACAAATTACTTCACTTCACTTTACTAAACATCAAAATACCACATAATTTCACGCAACACTTCAAATAATGACAACAAATCACTTCACTTCACTTTACTAAACATCAAATAACCACTTCATTTCTCAACAACACTTCAATTAATCACTTCAAACCTTCAACACTTCACAGTCTCAACACTTCAAGCCATCACTTCAATAGGTCCAACACTTCACAGTCACATAAATTCACATCACAAAACCACTTAAGAAAAAACCGAAACACATTAAAACTCACATCACTATTAACAACATAAAAACCCCCACAACAACAACAACATTCCAGAGACGACACAGGGGGGACTGGCCAAGGCAACGGGACTGGCCAAGAGGGACTGGCCAAGGCACGGTAAGTACGTCAGGCGTCACTTTGTCACTTTCCACGAGGTAAGACAAAGTTTTTTTCCCCACACGAAGACGAGGAGGAAGGAAAACGGTAAACAAAGAGCATTCCCCCTTGTGTTGCGTCTCTTGGGTGACGCCTGGCTCTGAATAACTCAAAGGGAGAGGAGGCGGAGGAGGTGGGGGAGGAGGGAGGGAGGAGGAGGAGGAGGAGGAGGGAGGAGGAGGAGGAATACAAAGGAAACACAAACAGCCACATACCATTAGGTCCTTACATGGCTGTTTGATTTAACTACACTACACTAACTAGATAATAAGAGAGAAAGGATAGGAAAGTAGAAGGCTAGGAGGAGGAGGAGGAGGAGGAGGAGGAATACTTAGGAATATATAGGAATAACAGATACCAGGCTAGCTATTGGTCTATAACGAGGGTATCTGCTGAACTTCATTATAACTAACTATCAACTACACGTAAGAGGACAGTTGGAAAAGGATACTATGCCCCTAAAGAAGATAGGAACATGGAAGTTTCGTAGTGAAGAATGATAGGAGGAGGAGGAGGAGGAGGAGGAGGAGGAGGAGGAGGAGGAGGAGGAGGAGGAGGAGGAGGAGGAGGAAGAGGAAGAGGAGGAGGAGGAGGAGGAGGAGAAAACAGCAACAGTAGAATGTGTGATAGGAGAGAAAAAAAAGGAAGTCAAATTTCTATATCTATTTGAAAAGATAAATCTACGTGTACATAATTATCCCCCTCCTTTCCTTATTGTCTGTAGCGTCAAAATCATCCCTCGGTATAGCTAGCAACATTAACACATAATAATCCTTGCTTCAGGGTACACAACAACACACAATGCCATTTCACAGTTACATGACAAATCCATCTAACTGTCTAACATAACATATATAACAATATTATATTAACCTCCGCTTCCCTCTCTCTCTCTATAGACATACATATATATATTTCTATTAACCCCTTCACGTCCAGATCTTTCCTTGGCAATACGAAAATGTCTGTTGTCGAGCCATAAAATTACAAAAAGTAACTGAATATACCAAATTAGTTAGTCGATAAGGATACTAAACAGGTCATAGCTATAAAATATTGCTTATAGTCACTAAAAATCGTCTAATGGTACCCAAATAACAATGGAAATTACGTTCTGGGCCTCAAGGGGTTAAGAGTTATAGACTATTATTTTAACGAGGCGAAAATTCCATGCTGTCTTAAGGTCTCATGCTTAAAATGATGCCTCTGTTTACCTGATACTATGGTTAACTATGATAAAATACAACTGACATTAAGAAGAAGCGTAGTATGCCCTTCTCCTGGCATATATCCATTCTATCTAATGGTTTCATACTTAAAATGATGCCTGTGTTTACCTGATACTATGGTTAACTATGATAAAATACAACTGACATTAAGAAGAAGCGTAGTATTCCCTTCTCCTGGCAAATATCCATTCTATCATAAAGTCTCCTGCTTAAAATAATGCCTCTGTTTACCTGATGATATGGTTAACTATGATAAAATACAACTGACATTTAGAAGAGGCGTATTATTCCCTTCTCCTGGCATATATCCATTCTATCTTAAGGTCTCATGCTTAAAATAATGCCTCTGTTTACCTGATACTATGGTTAACTATGATAAAATACAGCTGACATTTAGAAGAGGCGTATTATGCCCTTCTCCTGGCATATATCCATTCTATCATAAGGTCTCACGCTTAAAATAATGCCTCTGTTTACCTGATACTATGGTTAACTATGACAAAATACAGCTGACATTAAAAAGAAGCGTAGTATTCCCTTCTCCTGGCAAATATCCATTCTATCATAAGGTCTCATGCTTAAAATAATGCCTCTGTTTACCTGATACTATGGTTAACTATGATAAAATACAACTGTAATTAAAAAGAAGCGTAGTATTCCCTTCTCCTGGCAAATATCCATTCTATCTTAAGGTCTCATGCTTAAAATAATGCCTCTGTTTACCTGATAATATGGTTAACTATGATAAAATACAACTGACATTAAGAAGAAGCGTCTATAGTATTCCCTTCTCCTGGCATATATCCATTCTATCTCATGGTTTCATACTTAAAATGATACCTTTGTTTACCTGATACTATGGTTAACTATGATAAAATACAACTGACATTAAGAAGAAGCGTAGTATTCCCTTCTCCTGGCAAATATCCATTCTATCTTAAGGTCTCATACTTAAAATGATGCCTGTGTTTACCTGATACTATGGTTAACTATGATAAAATACAACTGACATTTAGAAGAAGTGTAGTATTCCCTTCTCCTGGCAAATATCCATTCTATCTTAAGGTCTCATGCTTAAAATGATGCCTGTGTTTACCTGATACTATGGTTAATTATGATAAAATACAACTGACATTAAGAAGAAGCGTAGTATGCCCTTCTCCTGGCAAATATCCATTCTATCTTAAGGTCTCACGCTTAAAATGATGCCTCTGTTTACCTGATAATATGGTTAACTATGATAAAATACAACTGACATTAAGAAGAAGCGTCTATAGTATTCCCTTCTCCTGGCATCAAATATCAGTCAGTAAGCAGCAAGGGGGCAGGATTTTTCACCTCGTAAAAAAAAACTGGTTATAGTTATTACACCCACATGGAAACAGGGGGGCATTGGGGGGCATTGGGGGGCACAGGGGGGGCACGGGTGGGGTACAGAGAGGCAGGGGGGTATAGGAAGGGGGGGGGCATGAAAGGCGAGGTAAATACTGAATAATTCATAGTGGTTTGAACCTTATACCTAGCTGTACCATACATGTTATGCTCGCTCCGGGGCCCACACCATGTTAATTATGCACCATGCAGGGCCCATTTGCATCATAATAAACACGATCTTGCTGGTTGCGTTAACATCACACGGGGTCCTTTCTCTCTCTCTCTCTCTCTCTCTCTCCTCTCTCTCTCTCTCGCTCGCTCGCTGGCTCTCTCTCTCTCTCTCTCTCTCTCTCTCTCTCTCTCTCTCTCTCTCTCTCTCTCTCTCTCTCTTGGTGTGACCTTTCCATGGTAACCAATAAAGACTCAATCTCTCTTATATAGCTCTCTCTCTCTCTCCTCTCCTCCTCTCTCTCTCTCTCTCTCTTCTCCTCTCTCTCTCTCTCCCATCTCTCTCCTTCTCTCCTCTCCCCCTCCTCTCTCTCTCTCTCTCTAAAACATTAACAAATCACTAAAAAAATAATAGCAAAATAAAAAATTCAACGACCACTTAGATTTTCACCACAAGCTATATTTACTAACTATCCTTTACGCCCCTACCACACACCCACACCCTACCCCTACCACACCCACACCCTACCCCTACCACCCCCACCTTTCCCCCACCACAACCCACGCCCTTTAAACCCCCACAGCCCACGCAGGAGGTTGACACAGGCTTCCATTACATATTGGTTCACGCCGCACTTTATCACCAGAAAAGTGAAGTGGAAAAACTGGTCAGCTTTGTAGGGGGGGAAATATCTCTCTCTCTCTCTCCTCACTCATCTCTCTCTCTCTCTCTCTCTCTCTCTCCCCCTCTCTCTCTCGTCTCTCTCTCTCTCTCTCTCTGTCTGATCCTGTCGTCATGTTGTTGTCTGCTGTCTTCTTTCTTTCCCTCTCTCCATGTGTCTCTCTCTCTCTCTCTCTCCTCTCTTCTCTCCTCTCTCTGCTCTCTCCTGCTTCTGCTGTCGTCTTCTGCTCTGCTCTGCTGCGTCTGTCTTCTCTGTCGTCTGTCTGTCGTCTGTCTGTCTGTCGTCTTCATCTCCCTCTCTCTCTCTTCTCGTCTCTCATCTCTCTCTCTCTCTCTCTCTCTCCTCTCTCTCTCTCTAATGACTCAGCAAACAGCGTCTCGATAACAAGGAGGCGATGATACATTATTACCTCCTATGTCTTTTTTATGAAGGGAAAGAGAGGAGAGAGGGAAGGGAAGAGGAAGAGGAAGAGGAAGAGGAAGGAGGGGAAGAAGAGAAGAGAAGAGG
>JACEEZ010022902.1:0-5000 GCA_016584305.1 Chionoecetes opilio | reverse complement strand
AACTCCCCTTAAATTTTATCACCTTCTTAACTCACTCTCTCCTACTCTCATCCTCTCTCTTCCTCCTCCTCCTCTCTCCCTTCCTCATACCTCACAGACTCTCATTACCCTCATAACTCAACCTCATTAACCATTTAACCCATACTCCCACCTCACCAACCTCCACCCTCAACTTCACCTTCCCCACCTCCATATTCCACAACTACTCAACTATTTTTCACCTATTTCACCTAATAACACTTTTAAATCATCTAATTTCCATTACCTATTCACCTGTATTTAAACCTATTTTTCACTCATTTCACCTATTAACAATTTCCAACCTATTTTTCACCGTTCTTCATACCTATTTTCACCGTATTTTCACCGTATTTCACCTCTTTCTCCGTTTTTTTCACATCATTTTCCCTATTTCCTCCTATTCAACACCATTTCACCATTTTTATCAATCTCACATCATTTTCACCCTATTTACACCTATTTCACCAACCCTATTTTCACCTATTTTCACCGTATTTTCACCGTATTTCAACCTATTTTCACGTATTTTTACCTAATTTTTCAACTCTTTTCACAGCATTCACCATCTACCTTTTCACCAGTCTAACATCTAGTTCACCTTTTCACCGTTTTCACATATTTCAACCTCAATTCATCCTATTTCACATTATCTCCACTCTAATTGTTCCTCTAATTTTCCCTTTGCATCCGCATCTCCTCTATTTCACACTCTCTCTACCTAACATCATTCACAACTATTTCACCTTATGGAATTTGTGCCTCATTTACTTCCTATTTCTTCTATTTCTCTCTCATTCTACTCTCTCTTCAATACATCTCATCTCGTTCTCTCCTTTCTCTCCTTTCTCCTCTTATTCCCGGTTTTTCCCTTTTTGTTTTTTTCTCCTTTTTTCTTTTTCTCTCCCCCCCATCCCCTCTCCTCTCCCCTTCTCTTCCTCCCCCTTCCCCTTCTCTCTCTCCCTTTCCCTTCCCCCCCTCCTCCCCCCCCACAAGGTTTTGGGGGCCCTTTTTCCTTATTTTTCTTAGCCTTTCTTTTTGCTCTCTCCCCCCCCGTCCATCCTCTCCATTTCTCCCTTCTTAAAAATTTCGCTCTTCTCCCCCCAAAAACCCCGAGTTATTTGGCTGTGTTTCTCCTTTTTTTCTTTTTTCTCCCTCTCTCCCCCCTTTCTCTCTCTCCTCTCGGTCTATCTCTCTCCTTTTCCCAAAACATCGGGGTTTAATTTTCTAAAAATTTTTCAAAATTATTCAAACAGATCCCTTAAAAAAAAAAAAAATTAGCAAAATAAAAGTAAAGGAGAGGGGGGGTAAAAAGGGGAAAAAACCCCTTTTCTTGCTCATTTCCCCTTTTCCCGGTTGGGAAGGGGGGGAAAGGTTGGGGGTGAAAATTGGGTCCCGTGTTGGGCAGCTTTTCCCCTGTTCTGCGGGCCGGGGCCGCTTATGCATGGGTTTTAATTTGAAAGTTTTAGATAGGGGGAAAACTTAAAATTTTGGGGGTTTTTTTCTGTTTTTTTAAAAAAAACTTAATGGGGCCCCCTTTGCCATTTTTTTTGTTTTTTTTAGTTGATTGTTTGGGGAAGGGTAGGAGGGGGAAGGAGGTAGGGGTTGGAAGGGGAGAGAAATGGGTAACGAGAGAAAAGAGAGAGAAAGAAAATAAAGGGGAAGAAGGAGAGGAGGGGGAAATTTAAAGGGAGAAGAAAAAGAGAAGAGAAAAAAGAGAAAACCAAGTTTAACTTGGCTTTTTTTAAAAAGTCCTAGGGTATCGGTGGATGGAAATTTTTTTTCTTTCTTTTAAAAATTTTGGTCAAAATTTTGGGCCCGCCCCCCCCCCCCCCCTTCTCTCTTCCCCTCTCAAAAGCTCTTCTCTTCCCTCTCCTTCCCCTTCCCTTTGGCCTTTAGTTTTTAAGAAGCCAGCTTATTAGTTAGGTAGGTATATTTTAAGTTTTTTGGTTGTTTTAATTTACATTTTTTTTTCCCGATATTCCCAAAATTTATTTAATTTTAATTTAAATTTCATGATTTTTTATTTTTTTTTTCTATTTTTTTTTTTCCGTAAAAACCCCGAATTCTATTTTTTTATTTAAAACCAAGTTTCCCCCCTTTAATTTTTAATTTTTAACCCTTTTCCCTTCTTCCATTCCCTCTTTCCCCACCCCATCCCCCAAAAACCCCTCCTCTCCCCCCTCCCTCAATTCCAAGGAAACCAAAGGCAACTGGTAGATAAAAAAAAAAAAATTGAAGGTAAAAAAAAAAAAAAAAAATAAATAAGTGGGTGGGGGGTGTTTTGGGTGGGGTGTGGTGGGTGGGGGTGGTGTGTGTGTGTGGTGTGTGTGTGTGTGGGGGGGGGTGGGGAGGAGGAGGAGGAGGGGAGGGGGAGAGGAGAGGAGGAGGAGGGGAGGAAAAGGAGGAGGGGGAGGAGGAGGAGGAGGAGGAGGAAGGGAGGAGGAGGGGAGGAGGGGGAAAGGAGGAGGAGGAGAGGAGGAGGAGGTGGAGGAGGAGGAGGAGGAAGTATCAGATAGTATTTCAATATATTAAAAACTAAAAACTATCATCTATTTGTTATTTATATATTACTGTTAGTTTTATATTTGATTTTGTCTAGTAAATTTGTCTATAGTAAACTACAATAGTTTTTATATATGTATAGTCTAGTCTATAAACAGTATATGTATAGTCTATGTATAGCTTTGCCTGTATACCTCCGGGTGATATTAAAATTATTATTATTATTAATATTATAGAGGTAGGTATATAGCTATTATCAATTATTTGCTTTAGTACTTCAGTTCATTCCTCGTCCATATAGTATGTTGTTGTTGTGCTTGTATGACTTCGGGTGAGGATACAATTATTATTATTATTATTATTATTATTATTATTAGTATTAGTATTATTATTATTATTATTATTATTATTGTTATTATAGAGGTAGGTATATAGCTATTATCAATTATTTGCTTTAGTACTTGAGTTCATTTCCTCGTCTATATATTATGAAGCTGTTTTGTGCTTGTATGACTTCGGGTGAGGATACAATTTATTATTATTATTATTATTATTATTATTATTATTATTATTATTAGTAGTAGTAGTAGTAGTAGTAGTAGTAGTAGTAGTAGTAGTAGTAGTAGTAGTAGTAGTAGTAGTATCATTATTGTCTATAGTTTTGTTTAAGAGTAACCTGAACATTACTTAAGGAAATGCAGAAGTAAACGAGGGAGAGAAAATATATATTGCTATTTTAAAACAACTCTCTCTTATATCCTTCTGCCTCTGTTGCTTCTTTTAAAATGTAGCTCATCTTATTAGCATAATTATTGTCTTTGTTCATCTTTACTTACGAAACGTGCCTTCCCCATCTCTCTCTCTCTCTCTCCTCTCTCTCTCTCCTCTCTCTCTCTCTCTCTCTCTCTCTTTCTCTCCTCTCTCCTCTCTTCATCTCTTGTACACACACCACACACCCACACACCACACATCACTACAACAGCACACACACACTCCACACACACTACACACACACCACACCCACACACACATCCACTACACTCACCCTCCTCTACTCACCTCAACTTCTCTCTCTCTCTCCTCCTCTCCTCTCTCTTCCTCTCTCTCACTCTCTCTCTTCTCTCTAACATCTCCTCCTCACTCACTCTCTCACACACTCACCTCACTCACTCACTCACTCTCACTCTCTCTCCTCTCTCTCTCTCATCTCTCCTCTCTCTCTCTCTCTCTTCCTCTCTCCTCTCTCCTCCTCACTCCTCTCATCTCTCTCTCTCTCTCTCTCTCCTCTCTCTCTTCTCTCTCTCCTCTCTCTCTCTCTCTCTCTCTGTCCTCACTCACACTCTCCACTCACTCACTCACTCACTCACTCACTCACTCACTCACTCTCACATACTCTCTCACTCACTCACTCACTCACTCACTCACTCACTCACTCACACTCACACACACACACACACTCACACTCACACTCACTCTCTCTCTCTCTCTCTCTCACACTCACACTCACACTCACACTCTCACTCACACTCTCACACACGTTCTCTCTCTCTCTCACTCTCTCTCTCACTCTCACTCTCACTCTCTCTCTCTCTCTCCCTCTTCTCTCTCAGGCACGCCACCAATTCTTACTCGAACTTTCATTGGGTGTTGCAGACGTAAATCTCGCCTGGCTATTGGCTGCGAGGGCTCGGCTGACGGCTTGCCATTGCCCGAAACACATTAGGACGCCCACGTAATTACTGCATTTCATTCTTTGGGAGACTTACAAAGAAAACAGAATTGTAGCTAAACTTTATATCTTACTTTTATTATCTTTTAAGCCATTGTAATTTAATTTTGCTATCAGGAACACTGGTTTTTTAGACTTACAAAAAAATGGGGTTGTAATTAAACATGAATTTAACTTTTTATTATTTTTTAGGCCATTGTAATTTAATTTTGCTATCGGGAATAATGATTTTTTAGGCCTACAAAGAAAATAGAATTGTAGCTAAACTTCGTATCTTACTTTTATTATTTTTAGGCCATTGTAATTTAATTTTGCTATCTGGAACACTGGTTTTTTAGACTTACAAAAAAAATGGGGTTGTAGTTAAACATGAATTTAACTTTTTATTATTTTTTTGTCCATTGTAATTTAATTTTGCAAACTGGAACAATGCTTTTAGAGACTTACTTAGAGACTTTAAGAGACTTTTAGATTTTTTTTTATAAACTTACAAAGAAAACAGGGCTGTAGCTAAACTTGAATGAACTTTTTATTATTTTTTAGGCCATTATAATTTACTTTTGCTAACTGAAACAACGATTTTTAAGACTTATAAAAAAAACCGAATGGAAGCTAAACTATAATTTGCCTTTTTATTAATTTTTAGGCCATTGGAATTTACTTTTGCTAACTGGAACAACGATTTTTAAGACTTATTAAAAAAAAAAAAAAAAAAAAAAAAAAAAAAAAAAAAAAAAAACAATGGAGC
>JACEEZ010022901.1:17500-45050 GCA_016584305.1 Chionoecetes opilio | reverse complement strand
AAATTTTGGAAACTTTTAAATTTTGGGGTCGGGATTCCCCACATTTTTTCTCGAATTCTCACAGGATTGGGGGGCTCTTTCTTCTCTCCCCCCTCCTGCCCCCTGTCCTTCCTGTTAAATTTTGTTTACTATAATTTTTCCTGCAGCAAATAAGGGTCATCGCTATTTTTGCCAAGATGAGAGCAGTCTGTGCGATCCCATGGGGACCCGCTTTTTTGGTCCTATAAAAAATTTTCGTAGACTCGTCTTCATGGGGGAGTGAAATACAGAATTTGCGCGGGGGAAAACCCTAGTGAACGCAGCAAGGTTCTCTATCAAAGACAAAAAAATATTGGATTGATTTTAGTTTTAAGGGCCGCAACTGCGGGGTTTATTGACGCCGCCTAAAAAGGACATGTAAGTAAAACAAAAAAAACAAATTTTAAGATGAATAAAAATAAAAATAACGAAATACATAAAAAGAATAAGAGTACATTAAAAACAATAAAAGTAATTTAAAAAATATAACTTTTGGGAAGGCCACCCTTTCCAATAAATGTATGGACTTCGTGTCCCGGAGAGAAAACCCCTTTCCTCCAATGCCAGGGAAGAGAGGGTAAGCACCGTCGACCCGCGACACCGGGAAAAAAATTTGACACGTGGGGCCCCCAAAGGGGACATCGACCAGCAAGTGCCCCCACAGTTAAGGGGACAAAAAATCATCACGTAAGGAGGGTGGCCCCCCCTCCAGGGGAAACCCCATGCGTTATAGAGTGGACCAAACGCAATCGTCCCAAGGGGCAGTCCCCATCTGGGGGGAGAGACCGCAGTAGCTCCAGTCCATCCCTTTTGGCGGATGGTGCGCATTTTTATTTTGCCCTATAGAATCCAACTTTCCTCCCAAACTGTTGAAATGATCTATGGTTTCCCGAGCGCAGCCCCGTAGCCGGCACTGAAAAATGTGATAGAGTGGTCTTCAGTGCGCTTTTCCCAAAGGGGCATCAGCTTCCTCATTACCGGAACACCACAGTGCGGTCCCCAACAAAAGCTGACCGTCCGGCCCTCGCCTCTTGAGCAGATAAAGCCATTCCAGGAGCATTGACAGCGGATGGGGAGAGTTTTAAAATCATAGTGATGAAGAGCATACAAGAATCACTAAAAATTGTAAAAAAACATCCGGAAGGGTAAAAAAAAAATCATGAGAGCATATAAAATGGCACTTTTTTCAGCCGAAAAAAAACAGATGAAAACTTGGAAGGGACGCCTTTTTTTAAAACGATGGGAATACGACACCGTAACCAACTCCTTCGTCTGATTTGGAACCATCAGTAAAGACAGGAAACCGAAACTCTGATGTGCAAAAGTGGTTAAAAACTGGGCAGCTCAGCCTGAGGAGGAAAGACCTTTAAAGGGGAAGGCTTTGCAAAAGGAAACACTTCGGGGGAGAAGCCATGGACCGACTGTGTGGCCATGCGGGCAGATCCGTAAAGCAGGGAAGGATAGCTCTCCCTAATAGCTGTCAATCGGAAAAAACCAAGGGGCTTTGGCAAGCTTTTCGCCAGGTAAATTTGCGATCCGAATCACAAACACAGACGGCAAGCTTTTGAGCAGGGAGGCGTTGGAGGCGTACCAACATTTAACAGGAGGGGGATGGCTTTTGAAGATCTAAGGGGGAGGACCCCCCGATCCACCAAAGACGGGGATGGGAGACCTTTGAACGCCCCGGTGCCAGACGGACCCCAGTGAGTCCGAATCCGGGCATCCGCGGGTCGAGGGGTTGTGGCAGAGGAGTACACTTACACCTATTCAAGTTTTCAAAAGGGATAAGTGAGGGAAGATAGGGAGTGTAGCCCCGTCGCCCCCCAGCTGGTGTGGAGAGGAACTTTCAGTAAAAACCCATGGCCGGAACAGTCAGTTTGGGAGCACGAAGGGTGAGGTCCCCAAGTCAGTTATTGTAAAAAATGAGCCCTAAAAACCGGGCTTTTCCCTCATGGTAATCTCTTTCCCGTAAGTAAGGTCGGGGGGGGATGAATCCACGGGGTTCCCCCAAAAAGAACCGCTACAGTCTTCGTTGGAAAAAAACGGAACCCACGTTTCGTCGCCCATCACAAACTTTATCAATAGCAATTTGAGTTTCTCTCTGCAACCGACACCCTGGAAGCAGCAAAAGAATAGATAAATCATCCACGTATAAGTACTAACAATCCCCCAGGCAGTACATCAAAAATACCTTTGAGGGCCCAACAGCAAACAGAGCTACACTCAAGAGCTCCCCTTGGGGGGATGCCACGGGAAGGGGGTTCAGAAACAGTATGTTGCCAACTCGAACTTAAGAACCGGTTGGCTGGGAAACTCTGAGGAAAACAGGCAACGACCTTTAGCCCGAACTCGTACAGAGATTGCAATATACCGTGTCTCCAAGCCGTGTGGGAAAGTCTTTTCGGGTCGAAAAAGGGGTCATGGTGTTGTCAAAAGGGCGAAGGCCCCGAAAAATGGAGACTCAAGGAAATAAGCGTTCCGTAGTAGAGTGATGTTACGGAATCCACATGAGAACGGGAGAAAAATTTTTCCCTTTCCAAAAAAAACCATAAGTCGACTATTTACCTTTTTTTTGAATAATTACACACCATGAAGTTAGGAAGGGGCCCGGAAATCGTCGGTAGTGAGTGGCCCTTTCCCCAGTTTTAGGGATCGGGACACCACCGCCAACCCCAGTATTTGGGAAGGTTTCAATCCAGTCCCTATTATAGATGCTCAACAAGAAATCTAACCCTATCTCGTAGATGCAGAGCATCGCAAAATGGTACATCATCTTGCCGGGGGAATGTCAGCGAAAACCCTTCATGGCTTGAAAAGCTCACGGGGTAAAAAAAAAATTGAAGTTTCCCGCTTGGAGGGAAAAATCTGCCTCTCGTTTTTGTGCGCCTGCCCCCTAGCCTTTGGAGAGCAAGGTCTGTCGGCGCCAGGGGACACAAAATGGGAAGCAAATTCTCTGTACAGTAAAGGGATTGCACAGGGTTCCCCTTTAAATCGATAGAACTGGGGGGGGAGGATGGGTAAATTTCCCTTTCATTTTCCTCACTCCTTGCCAAACCCCTTTGGACCCCGGGGTAGATGCACAATCGTATTATATAAGCCCCCAAGAGGAGTGACGAGCCTCTTTAAAAACCCGTGGGTATCTAGCTCTTGCCCTGTAAAAAAAATATTTTTGGGTCTACTGAAGTTGGCGCGAAATGTATTGCGTTCTGACGGGGGGAAAAGTGACCCCTCGCGCCGTACAGTCTGAGTCCACCCGGAACAGGTCGGCGAGAGAAAGATCCAATGGCGGGGATGCTCAGCGAGGCTGCAAAAGGGATTCGAGACAAAAAGTAATCTAGGGGCCTCTTATTTTTGGAAAAGTATTATATGATGTTCAAAAACACAAGCCTTTGAAACCCCCTCCCATCTGACGAGGAGGGCCCCATTTGGGAGACATCGGGAAGGGGGCGAGGCAGCTTTAAGAGTATGGGATAAGGGTTTCCTTTCCCCCAAAGAGAATGGCCACCTCCCATGAGAAGGGGGGGACCGGGGGACTGCAGAGGATGGTCAATGCAGTCAATGTTCCGTGTGAGAAGGAATTGGTTGGTTCCCCCCCTTTTTAATATATTTGGGTTGTTCCCATTTTAAAGATTTACGAGGAAATCACCGCGACGTTTTGGTGGAATCCCCCACAGAAAATGCCCCCATTATTCCCCAAGGAGAAAAAATGGACGGGAAGTGGCGGTAAGACCCTCAAGATTTGGAGAGGTATGTCGTCTTTTGGAGGCAGATATTTTGAGCAGACAGTGTGGGTCTTGTGCAAGGATCGCCAGTACAGCCTAAAAGGGTGATTTGCAGGGGGGAGACAGTTAAGGGGACATCCCGACAGGGGTAAAAGGCCACAACCCACAAAACCCACCACCTGCGGGAGGGGGTGTGGGACAGGTAAAAAACCTGTGGGCGGGGACACTTCCCCCGCCTATCTTTTTCTTTAAAAAGATAATTTCTGGGGCCAACTCGTTTATGAGAAGGAATAGTTCCCCCCAATTTGCAGTAATCCGAATTTCCAAATTTGGGGGATTGAAAGTTATTTCGTGCGCGAAGATGGTGCAGAAGCCTTACGGCTTGTAGCCCCCCCCCCGGCCATTGAAAACCCCCGCATCTTTTTTCTGTGTTAGAAGAGGTAAAATATTTTTGTAATTCCCCGATGTCGGGTTTGGGGTTGCTACATCCCGGCGGTGAAATCGGGGTTCTCATACGAGGACCCGCGGGCAAATGTGAGACCCTAGTCCCCCCCAAAGATGCAGATTTTCTAACAGAAGATTTACCACTTCTAGGTTTATGATAGCTCCCAACGAGGGTCTTGAAAATTGGTATCAGAAAGGTATAAAAAATTTTGTTTCCAAGTTGGGAGACACCCTTTGCCCTAGGTGCTTTGAGTGAGTCCTAGTCGCTTTAGGGGTGGGAAAGGGGGAGGATATTTGGAGTCACGTCAGTACTCCAAAACCCTCAGCAGGTGTATCTTTACGAAGCCATCCCCTTTCCTGCTCAGCAATTGAATTTTTTGCCGGAGGGACTCCCAGGTCTAAGGGGTCATTTGGAACTGCGAGTTCGTTTTTGAGATCTTTTTTAGGATGGGGTTTTTGGGAGCCTCTTAGAGGAGGAGTCATATTTTCATTTTTCCCCGGTGCGGATGCACTACACGAGAGGTGGTTGGAGGCTCATTTTGAGAGGAGCGCAGGGGCTCACAGAATCGCAGGTCAATCGCGAAACTTATTTTTCCATTGGGATGGATGGGGTTAGGGGATAAGAGAATTGGTGGTGGAACTGAACAGGCTGTAGGGTCTTAGAAGAAGCAGCAACCATCGCAGATGCGTAGGTCCTGCTTCCCCCCGCTTTCTTGTCTATGGGAAAGTTTTCCCTTTTGGGGCCCCAAGACTGTAAATTTGGGGGTTGGCCAAAAAAGGATGTCTTCTTCAATTATAAGGCCCACATTGTCGGGAAGGGTGGGGTGATCACACGGCAGTGGAAACAGAGGGAGTTGACGTACAGTCAGCTGTGGATGGGACCAAGCCGAGCATGACCACAGCGAGGAGGGGATTTAAAAATTTTTTTTCCGTGCCCCAAAAAATTTTTAGCACTCATAGCATGCTAGGGCGGCCGAAAAAAAGGCTTTTTTTCCCGAGAGACTGGGGACCGATCCTATGGGAAACGGGGAGACTTTATCCGTAGTGGTGAAATGATTTATGTTTTTTCTCCCCTGACTTAAGACCTGTTGAACTTTTTCCGGGCACATGTTTTGATTTTGCCTCGAAAACTCAAAGAGGCGTAGTTGAGACTACGCCCTTTTCTGGTATTTTAAAATTTGGATGAGGTTTTGATGGTACGAAAAAACGTCTTCGGTGATGGGCAGTGGAAGAGCTCCGAGCCTGATAAGGTTTTGGTCGGATTAGAACCCCCGCATAAATTTTCAAGTTTTCCCTTCCGGGGTCATTCCCAAATTTTTTTTAAGTACCGCGCGGCAAGGAAAAAAGTTGCCCCCACTTTCTTATAATAAGCCACTACCAAGAAGGGGTAGGGGTGTGGCGGACAGGTGGAAATAGTGTTGTAGTTTTTTCAAAAGTGTTGGGGATGTGTCATCAGGGGGTCTCCAACATTTTAGGAGCGAATGAGTTCGGGTTGTAAGTCTCGCTCCAATTTCCATCTTTTTTGGTTCCCCATAAGAGGAAAAAATCATCTGCCGCAGCAAAATTTATGTACACCTATTTTTTGTCCCGTCATCATAAATAAGAGGATTGGGGGAACCACACCAAAGCCCTTTAAAAAATCATGTAATGCTCGTAGGACAAGGCCTGGGCCGTTGGAAGAAGCAAAAGGGGTTTCCAAAAGTAGAAGTGCCCCCAGGGCCCGGTGTCTCCAATCCCTGTCGGTCCCTTGATGCGGGGACCGCCAGACCGGGGAGTGAGGAGGAGGGAAGGGGGGGCTGCCCGCTTCGTGCCACGCGGGCCCGGAAAGGCGCCAAATGGAAAAGTGAGGGATTCAATGGAGAAGTCGAGGACAACGGATCGGGGGAGAGGAGGCCGGGGGGAAATCTTTATTGATAATAAAAAAAAATACTTTTACTTCCCCAGCCCCACCCACCCCGGAGCCCAACGAGGGGAAGCGTCTGTTGGGAAGGACCTCACCCAAAAAGCTCCAGGGGGGGCAGGGGAAATATACGCTCGGTTGCCTAGTGTGTGGTGGCAGCCGCGGGGACCCATGCGGTGCCCCCCAGGCAACCTCCCCTTGGCCCTAGCCAACGCATGACCAGCCGATTGACCAGCGGGGCCACATGGACCTCCCGTCTTTCCCCAACCCCCCTACCAAAAAAGCGTGTTGCCCCCCGAAGGGGAAATACAACCCGCCCCGGGGGACTAACTTCCAGAAGAGGGGGGGGGGAATTACAGGTGCCACGCACGGCCCAAAAAGTGGGGAGGGAGCGTGAATATAAAAGGAAGAAGAAGCGTGAGAGGAAAAAGAAGGGTCCACCGGGCCCAGAATGCCCAAGAAAGGAGAGAAAGGGGGAGGAAGCATAAAGACGACATCACCGGGAAGGCTCCACCTCCCAGTGACGAAGGGGGGAAACGCTGGTCCACGAGGCCGACGGCACCGAACCCCAAAAATGGAGGCAGGCCCCAGATAGGTGGCGCCGCGACCCGCTTTAAGCCCGCCACCACGACAAGGTGATCCCCCCAGCGGGGTTTTAAAAGGCGAATCGATGCTTTGGTAATAAGGGGGCTTCGCAGAAAACAGGGGGATCGCGTGATGCTTACATTCAATCCCGCGATGCACCCTGAGATGAACGAGGCCCCATTACCTGCATAGTCCCTCAGCGCCGACTAGAGCTAATGGGATGTGGCACGCTACCCTGAAAACCCACCCTTCCCCCCAGCAGGCTGTATCTATAAGAGACAATCCGGGGTGGATCAACCGAACATTCAATGTGATCACCCGGGGACTTCCTTAAAACTAGAGTGTAATGATTTTTCATCTCAATTTAATTTTTTGTTTTGTTTTTGGCATTAAAGTGTGTTGTAGGTAAGGGACCATGGGGAAAGTAAAACCATGAGTGGTTTTTTTCTCACCTTTCGACATGTAGGAAAAAATTTACTGTAACATAGTTTTGTTCAAGTTTTTAGGAAATAAGGTGCCCCCAAACATGGGGAACAATTTTAACAAAAAAAAAGTTGGTTAGATTTGTGAGCTTTTTTAGCTTAAATTGGTGTGATTCCAAATTGTAGTCAGTTTTTTTCTAGCCGTCAAGTTTTTTCTCCACAGCTTACCCTCCAGATAAGCAAAATTCCCTTGTGAGCTGTATAAAACTTCTACACAATGGCAATTTGTTTGGCGCAGCCCTATTGGGCATTTTGGTCTTCTTCGTGAAGAATAGGGGATTAAAGAGAGTCATTTGGGATTGCAATATGACAAACACAATTTGGTCATCTGGTTGACCTTAAAAAGGTGTCCTTCCTTTTGGTAACAAAGGGAACACAAAGTACCCCGCTTTCTCTATATGTGGATGCAGAGCTCGAGAGAAGATTTGGGGTTTAGACGAATTGGTCCGAGATCTGATTTAAACTGGAGATCCCAACATTGTACATGAGCCACTTGTTTCAGGAAGAAAAAATATTCCCACCTTCTCAATAAAAATAGGGCTCATGAAAAAAATTTTAAAAAGCATTGTCAAAGATGGGACTTTTGAAGTAATCATTTGGCATTCCCGGAGCAATTTAAAAAAAACAAAGGCCCGGGGTGTTTGATGTCCAAAATTCGACAGCTCATCAAAGATGAAAAATTCAAAAGGGGACTATGTCAGACCTTGAAAAAAATGCTTGGATCATTCAAAGACGTGTCAAGAACTTTCTTTGGGAAAACCCGTGCAATAATTTCACCGAAATTGTCAGAAAAATATTGGAGAGAAAAGGCTTGGTTGCAACGAGTATTTAAAATACATTTTTTGCTAGCCCTCTGCCCAAATTTCCGGAAAATTTGGTGTGCTAGCGACAGCAAGGTGAACGATTTCACCAAGATTTGAAGGTTATGGAAGAACGTTACCAGGGTAGATGGGATGTGCATATGATGGCTGACTATTGTTGGAGCATCAAACGCGATAGTCCTCAAGTTGAACACTCCAGACAAAGCTACAAACGTAAATTTTTACCTTAACCTGCACACAATTATAGCCTTATCCTTTCTAAAAACATGATAATGTTAAATAAACATTCTATTCATGCCTATTTCTTTCATTTTTCATTGTATGTTAACATTTGCAACTTTTTATAAAATAAGCACTGTTACTGTTATGTACAGTATTTTTCATATTTTTTAAGAATACGAAAATCCTACAGTTCAAAAACTTGACGTGATAGAGAAAAACTGAGATCAGTTTTGGATTCAGCACCCAAAAATTACTTAATAACAAGTGTCAGACCTAAATCAACAAAAATTTGTTCCCCAGTGTAATTGCTCATGCATTTCATATTTCGATTTGACTTACAGAACAACATGTGTGGACTCATGAAGAAGTGCTGCTTCTAGTTGCTAACTTCAGAGAAAGCAGAGGGGGGTTCAACAAAAGCACCAAAAAAAAAATATGCAGTCTGGCGAGAGATCGCCAACATGATGCAGAACGCAGGCTACACTGTCAATGGGGACATGTGTGACGCCAAGATGCGCGGTTTGAAGCAAAGGTGTGTTATTGCATGACAAATACAGTCTTAACAACATTGGTTGCAAAACTTTATCCTATACTATTTGTTTTATTGTATTCACAATGGATGTGGTATCACGGTACTGGTGTCAGGCATGAAGTCATAAGTCAGAAGCAAGTACAAGTAAAAATAATTCATATTTCCTCACGAGTTCTACCTTTCTTAATTAAGTAGTAATGAAAATGTCTACTTTACTTTTCTCAGGTACAAGGTCATCCAAGATAACGCCAAACTAAGTGGACGAGGGAGTGACGGCCAGTGGCAGTACTATGAGCTCATGGATGAGCTCATGGATGAGCTCATGGCCGGTGACCCTATCGTCACTCCACGTGCTGTGGAGTCCTCTCTTGCAGGTACATTATATTGTATTATAAAATAGTCATGTATTATCTTTGTTCTTCCCTGGTTGCATTTGTCATGATATCGAGAGAGATAATGGAAGAAGATAAGATTATTAACAGCATCGGAACGGTAGAGATGTTAATGTTACAGGAATGTAACCACTTATTAATTGTAGACAGTGTGTTAGGGTAGGCAACTTAAAAAAAGAGGAGCAAGGTGAGAAAACTTGGAGTAGGCAAGTAGGAAGCCGGTGGAGGACCTTGGAGTCATTGTTACTTCTTTGAAACTTAAATGAATAGGCTCAAAAGAGATATCATAAATCAACTGCAATGTTTCTGTAATGTAACCTGTCATGTCATAGCTTGAATACCACTTCTATTTGTTTCTTCTCCTTTCATGGCTGACCACAGGCTGTACTTGTACTGTAAGTTTATATGACCGGCAAACATGTGTTATTTTGATAAAAATGCCTCATTTTAGGGCTTGCTCATTCTTTTTTCAATAACCAGTCATTGAAGCTTTCAAAATTCATTTGCACTGTTAACAATTTATTAATCTGTTGCTTCACTAAACTTATATCTTTAATTTTTCAGTCCCATCATCCTCAAGACAAAGTGACTCACCACCAACTCCCTCCAACTCCATCAGCCAGATTGCAACATCATCACAACCACTTTCCCCCCTGGCATCACCACCCTCCTCAACGCCACGGGGGAAAAAGCGCAGTAGGACTGAAGGAGAGGGCGAAAATGTATCTGCACAATTACAACTGCTGAGGGAGTGTGCAAGTGAAAGAACAACAAGCTTCACACATTTCACACAATTAGTCACTGAACAATACGAACAACACAACAGACAACAAGAACAATTAATTTCACAAAACGAACAGATAGAAACCNGTAGAAACGCTCTCTCTCTCTCTCTCTCTCTCTCTCTCTTCTCTCTCTCTCTCTCTCTCCTCTCTCTCCTCTCCTCTCTCTCTCTCTCTCTCTTCTCTTCTCTCTCTCTCTCTCTCTCTCTCTCTCTCTCTCTCTCTCTCTCTCTCTCTCTTCTCTCTCTCTAATGCATCATTCATTTGCATAACTGCTCACAGACCCACAGTATTTTTATAAACCACAACTCTCACAAAGTAGTCTGTCTAACAACACCGATCACTGCAATATTTAAGGGTGTTTGCAGACAAATTCCGGTGTGGAAGCTGAAAGTTGTTGTTCAGACACATGGTCTCTTCTTCCTTTGCTGTCTCGGTCAAGAGAAGAAAGGAAAACCATTACTGGTATCCTGAATTCTAGCTGCATGCTATGTTTGTTTGTCTGGAAAGGTTGAAATAAAGGTTGAAAAAAGACACTACGTTATATAATGATCCTTGTGCAGCAGCTATCATTAGTAGCAGTAGTTGTAGTAATAGAGTAGGAGCAGGAAAATAGATGTGAGGGGAATGTAGCTGATATGAAGTGAAAATGGTGAAGAAATCAAGAGAGAGAGAGAGAGAGAGAGAGAGAGAGAGAGAGAGAGAGAGAGAGAGAGAGAGACGAGAGGGAGAGAAGAGAGAGAGAGAGAAGAGAGAGAGAGGAGATGAGAGAGAAGAGAGAGAGAGAGACGAGAGACGGAGAGAGGAGGAGAGAGACGAGAGAGAGAGAGATGAGAGACTGAGATAGAGAGAAGAGAGAGATGAGAGAGAGAGAGAGAGGCCACTAGTTCCTTAAACATAAGGAAACCAGTTAGATGCTAACAAAAACATTATGGGACCAGGAATCCATGATGAGCTAAGGAAACAGTTACTATACATGGCCACATTAATCCATTGTGTTGTCGTTTATTTTCACTGCTTCCACCGAACCCTTTGATTTTATGAATTCACTTTTTTCTTCAAGCAATACTAGGGAAATCCAAGTATTAAATTCATGGATGAGGAGATGAAAGTGGATGTAGGTAGTGTTCAAGTAACAGGAACTACCACTGTTGGTCTCGCGGATCTTGTAGCTTCTTTATTTTCTATGTCACATGTAATGCAAGTACCTACGTTCTCTTGTGTTGATGTAAGCTTCTCTATCACAATGACGCTGCCACTTTTCTCGTTGGTCTCTTTGCTTCCAGCCCTTCCGTCACCTTCCATCTCAAGGTCACCGTAGCAGGGACACGGCGACGTCCTCTCGTGATCTATTAAGGGAGTAATAGCTATATATAGGTCCTCCAAATTTATCTACATGTTAAAACTGTGACATCGTAGATCTTACCGTCTCTATCAGTATTTTCCACGCCTATAATCCATGGAAAAACGATAACATGATCATAATAGCCAACCATTCACGTTATCAACAATGAACATACTATTCAATATCATACGGACATATTATTTCCTATTATATTGTGATATTGAAGACGGTTGAATTAATTAAGAATGAGTGAGTGCCTGCCGTGTCTCCATGTTTTCACATACAATATTACTACAGGTAGCTTAGGCCTACAAACCTACGTCACTCATGAACACTTTACACACGAGTAGGAATGACGTTTTCTAGTAGGACACACTGACAGACAGAAGAACCGAGGAGACAGGACAAACAGGACAGACAAACAAATATACTAAATCTAACTCATACAAAATCGGTATAAAAAGTTTCGTCGATAGTATTGATAGCGTGTTGACGTTAAACGAAGGACCACATTTACATAGGCAGGTGAACGAAGCGTCATTGTCGTCACAGTTCCTCCTGCCGCCTCCAGAGAGTCTCACCCAAGGATGGATAATAACCTTGGCCTCACCCATGGAGGGATGGGTCTCGTATTACCCATCTTCCATCCAGGGGTCCCCCATCCTAACCTACTCCCTGCCCATGGGTCTCACCTCACCTGCCCACTCACTAACTGGCGAGGCACACAGCCGGTCAAAAGCTACGCGCGCCGCCCCTACAGTAAATCAAGCATGTCTCTAAAGTTCTAGCGTTTTCTCGGCTCAAGTCGGCAAGGCAAGGATGGGGAGAGTTGTGGCACTAAGTGTGTGGTGAGAGGATACAAGCTCGCAATCACCAAGCGGAGAGATGCGTGAGTGGTATAAGCTACAAGATTAAGTATTGAGATGTGAAGCTTGAGTTGTCTGTACACACACACAAGCTTATTTCTAACAATAGACAGATAATTTTATTATTCTCATTTGTTTATATTGGTTAGTATCGATAATTCCTAATGGGATTTAATGATCCGTAGTTTTGTTTAGAGTTGTAGCCCAAGGCCTAAGAGAATACTCTTAAATTAATCTTGGGCCTTTGTGTAGCCAACAGGCACGGTTAGAGGGAGGAAGGGTGTAGGAAGGGGGCAGTTATGGAGTGGTAGGGAGGGATGTGGGAAAAAGGAAAATGTGTTGCGGTATTCCTTTCGGAGTGGGCTTGAGTGGTTTATATCCCCTTCCTAGAAACCTTGCGGTGTTACAGTTCTTCCTTATTCCTGCTCCTAACGTGTAATTATTGAGTCCATTCCTTTACCCATGGACTGTCTATAGCTATAAGATTTACTTGCAACCTGTTTTATACATGGTCTGTACTTACGCTATGGAGAATAATGTATGGTTTGGTTGTAATGATGTGGAGTTAATTAAATTGTATAATTTATATGTATAGAGAGAGAGAACAAAAATCGGGAATGACATAGAAAGGGATAAAAGAAGGGCTGAAAACATAGAAGCGTAACAATGAGTTTGAAAATTACGAAATACCGTAGAATTTCCACCTAACCCAAGGACTAACAGAGGCAAAAAAAAACCTGGCAACGATGGAGCCTACTTTTCAAATATAAATCATTGACCCCTCCATCCCTCCTCTCCTCCCTCCCTCCCATAACCCTGGTTTATAATACGATCATATACGCATATATATATAGATATATATATCTATTATATATATATATATATATATATATATATATTCTTTTTTTTACAAAAATTTTGATATAGATATATAAACTGTGTGCTCCCCAATGCACCTGTTGCCCCTCCGAGTGCCCCCCAGGTTACATGTGCCCCCCGATTTACAGCCCTTGTTCCGCCACGGGCAACTTGCTGTGCATCGCTCGTGTATCACAGTTGTCTGTTTAAGAGAAGCCGGCACAGTAAGTAACATCTTAATATTGAGCACCCTTAGTAAGAATCTAATCAAGGCTGTGGAGGCAAAGTTACCATTATAAATAATATTGTGAACCCGGGATCGAAGCAAAGAGGCGATACAGCTTCGTCACTTCGTCAGTTTTCTCTTATGCCAAGTGGATGTTATATGCGTTATTTAGAATTTACTCATACTATAAATTAATGACTCGCAACAATACAGTATACCGGAAAGATGGGATAAGGGGCCACACTTTTCAGACCGGGGCCAACTTCGCAGAGCGGTTCGGCTTATGGTAGCGCTTCAAGCCAGCCTACTCACGGCGTCGTTTGGCG
The DNA here is from genome assembly GCA_016584305.1 of Chionoecetes opilio. Taxonomy (NCBI): domain Eukaryota; kingdom Metazoa; phylum Arthropoda; class Malacostraca; order Decapoda; family Majidae; genus Chionoecetes; species Chionoecetes opilio. Next base: position 31,529 of record JACEEZ010022901.1, on the reverse strand, counting down.
CTACAGCTGAATCGTATGCTCATTATTTCTGCATTCTTATTGCTGTTCGTCGTGTTGGTGAGTTCCCAATATTGCGGCCACTTTTCAATTTCATTGATGTAATCTTTGTATGAATATTTCCCTCAGCAATTCTTTGTCCGACGCATTCTCACATATCCTGCAATACAATCACTCGTTGACTTTCACGCGCCCATTACTGGCGGGTCGGGGTAAGATGGGAGCCAACGAGCCCATACTGGGCGGTGTGGGGGTAAATGGGAGCACGCGCCCATACTGGCGGTTTGGGGGTTAGCTGGGAACATACGTTATACTGTCGGTGTTGAGGGTAAGATGGAGCACGCGCCATACTGGCGGTGTTGGGGGTAGAGGGAGCCTACGCTATACTGGAGTGTGGGGGTAGAGGGAGCCACGCGCCCATACTGGCTTGGTGTGGGGGTAGATGGGAGGCATACGCTATTACTGGCGGTCGTGTTGGTAGATGGGGAAGCCACGCGCCCATATGCGGTGTGGGTGGATAGATGGAGCATACGCAATGCGCGCGTGGTATCGGTGCTCATTCTCCGTGGCATTAGACCTTAGAGCCTGTGGTGGGTGAGGGACCGTTTACCCGGGACACGGGCTGGAGGTGACACCGGGTTACCACAGTTACCTTCCCCAGGTTATACCAGGTAGCTACCATTTTATCAACCCCACGAAATGAACTAAGACAGCTGGCGTTAGGCTGGTAACCGAACGTGAACTGGCCTGGAATTCGAACCAGGGTCCAGGAGATTCGTAGCCATGCACGCTAGCATCGCACACGGAGGTGACATGGGAGCTGTTCGAATGAACGTGGGGCAGTTAAGCAGCGCTACACGTCGCGCCACGTACGCGCTGCTAAGATAGTGGCGCGGTCTGCAAGCTATGTGTGAAAGCATACAATTGAAATGCAGGTAAGAGTGACGAGCAGCACTCACTTTGTTGTCGTCACACCGGTGGCGAAGCCAATTACTCAAAACCGTCTGCAGCACGATTTTTTTTTTGTCGGTCGTGGTGCGTGTGAAAGCCCCATATAAAATCTAGTATTTACGAGCGTAGCGCTTGCTGAGAATCGCTGCTAAGTGGTCCCGCATGAAGGGGCTAAAAATGAAGACTTGTTACTTCATTCTAGGGTTTTATCAGCCACTCGATCAGGTAAATATATGATGTTACGTCATCTTAATGTCTTATCAGCCATTAAATCAGCTCTCACGTTACACTCAGCGAGGTAACACATGTACGCAGATCACAGAATCACTAATGCATTACAACGACTTTTATCTTTGTGCTGGTGAGTAACTTTCTCTTATAACCATGACGCTGCACTTTTTTCCCTCTGTGGGGTGTTCCTAGCTTCACCTTCCCATAAAAGTCACGCGAGCATTCGCACACACCCAGGAAGCTAGAGACAGTTCTCGAGTTCCTGCACACACCTCTTTGTCTTATCCACAAGGTTAATAACTTATCCCCAATATCTTATCTGCTCGTTATAGCATCTAGACCGTCCCAATCTTTACCGCCTTATCAGTATTTATTATCTTTATCAGACGAAGGACACATTGATAAATAACAATAGGTAGTGTGGAATCGAAGCGGCATTAACGTTACAGGTCTCGGCTCCAGAGATCTCACGGTGGCGACTCTCACCTGGCTCACTGAGCCTCACTTCATCCATACCTGGCGAGGCACACATAATGGTCCACACGCGCGCCGCCGCTACAGTAAATATGTCTTCAAGTGTCTAGTTGTTTATCGGGTCAAGTCAGGGAAGGACAGGGGGTGAGGAGTGGGCTAAGTAGTGTGTGAAGAGGATACAAGCTCTGAATCACCAGCGGAGTGGGATTGGTGAGTGGTATAAGCTACGAGATATAATTATTGAAAGTGAAAGCTAGAGCGGTTTTTTTGTACACACACACACACACACACACACAAGCTTATTTGAGACAATATGACAGATCATTTTGTATTCTCATTAGTGGTATCTTGTAGTTATCGATATCCTAATGGTACTTTTAAATGATTCCGAGTTGTGTTTTACAGTGTTGCTAGAGGAAACGGTTAGAGGGAAAGGGAGAGGGGGATGAAGGAAGGGTAGGAAGGGATAATGGGAACATGTGTTGCGTCATTAATTGCCGGAGAGGATTGCGTGTGTTTACCTCCACTTTCCTACCGTCAACAAACACACACTATAGTCGACGCACTAATGCTGCTATAAGCGCCATATATAAGAATTTTAGCATTCATACGATTTGGCTAATGTACCACTGTGAAGAGGCATGTACAGTAGTTTATATTATGTACGGTCTTCAGTGGCACAAGTGATCAGTAGTGATGCTAAAAATTCGTAATATTTATGGCGCTGGTGACATAAGTGCAGTGGCGGTTATAGTGTTGTTGATGTGAATCATGGTATTATTTACACTAGGACCAGAGTCCTACATAATTGGGAGTATGGTTACTATTTATATAATCTGGAATTATAAGAAATTCTTTTATGAGCTTCCGTCGCAAATCATTACTTTTGGAGATATGACATGTTGTTTATAGGAGAGAGAGACAAGTGTTTACGTGCGCCTCACTCTCGTCCTCTTGTGGACCTGCATCGCCCGAATGTTCTCTGTTCCGCGGACATTTTTGTAATGCGAAATTTGGCTTTAGTGGGGGTTAAAACGTGGGATTAGGTAGGTTAAGTTGGTGTTAGTGAGTCAAAAGGGGGGTTAGGTTAGTTAATGTTCATATCTAGCCATAGAGAGAATGTTTTATACGAATCCAATAAGGTAAAAGAGGCAATACTCAATTGTGTAGAGGGAATCTGGTCCTAGTGTGAAAATTTACCGAATCTGCGTGTTACAGTTCTATCCTATTCCTGCTCCTAACGTGTATTCATTGAGTCGCATTCCCATTCCTGACCTATGACTGTCTATAACTATAATTATTTACTTACAACTGTTCTATACATGGTCTATACTTACGATGGGTTAATAATTAATATATGGTGTGGTTGGCAGTGGCAGTGGGTTGATTAATATATTACGTGGCTACAAACACATTTAAAGTCGTGGAATGCTTTGAAAATAAATGAAAGAGAAAGTGAAAGGGTGTAGGTCTTTAGAAGCTTAATAAGGATAGGTAATGATTAATGATAAATTTTAAGCATAAGAAATGCATACACTGTACGATTTTGTTTGTTTAAAATGTTATATATACATCGTAGAGTCAAGGGTAAAGTGAAGAAGAAGAAAAAAGTGCATTAACAAAAAAAGCCGATTAAATGCCAGTCTCTCCCTAAAAAAATAGATAATAAAGTTGTTTCAGGAATGTTGCCAATTTATAAATGTGTAACCTATATGGATGAACGAGACAGGAGAGGATGAAAAGTGAAACACGAAGGAGGAATGGTAGAGGAATCTGAAGGGTATGAAGAACAATGGAAATACTCGTATGAACAAATCTGCATGAATATATAAAGAAGAAAGCACCAAGGGTAGAATTAAAGATTGATGGAGGTAAACATATGGATTCACAAACGAGAGTAAATGTATAATGAAAATATGAAGAAATGCTGGGATACATAAAAAAATATATACCAGGCCGGAGAAGCGAGATGAGAGAGAGAGAGAGAGAGAGAATGATCGAGAGAGAGACTGAGAGAGAGAGAGAGAGAGAGAGAGAGAGAGAGAGACGAGCGAGAGAGAGATGAGAGAGAGGAGAGAAGAGAGAGAGTGGTTAATGTAAACAAACTGCGAGAAGGGGTTAATGAAAAACACCTGAAAAAAGGTGGTTGACGAAGAGAGAGGAGAGAGAGAGAGAGAGAGAGGAGACGAGAGCGAGGACTGGAGAGAGAGCGAGAGAGAGGGAGAGAGAGAGAAGAGAGAGAGAGGAGAGAGATGAGAGAGAGAGAGAGAGAGAGAGGAGAGAGAGAGAGAGAGAGAGATGAGAGAGGACGAGAGAGGTTAATGTAAACAAATGAGAGAAGGGGTACTTTGAAAAACACTGAAAAAGGTGGTGACGAGAGAGCGAGAGAGAGAGCAGAGAGAGAGAGGAGAGAGAAGATGAGACGAGGAGAGAGAGCGAGAGAGAGAGGAAGAGAGAGAGAGAAGGAAGAGAGAGAGAGAGAGAGAGAGAGAGAGAGAGAGAGAGGAGAGAGATGAGAGAGAGAGAGAGAGAGAGAGAGAGAGAGAGATTAATGTAAACAAACAGAGAAGGGGTTAATGAAAAACACTGAAAAAAGGTGGTTGACGCGAGAGAGAGAGAGAGAGAGAGAGAGAGAGAGAGAGAGAGAGAGAGAGAGAGAGAGAGAGAGAGAGAGAGAGAGAGAGAGAGAGAGAGAGGAGAGAGAGAGAGAGAGAGAGAGAGAGAGAGAGAAGAGAGAGAGAGAGAGAGAGAGAGAGAGAGAGAGAGGAGAGAGAGAGAGAAGAGAGAGAGAGACTATATATATATATATAATTGGTATTGTATAGAAAGGGATAAAAGAGGGGCTGAAAAATAGAAAGGAACAATAAGGATGAAAATTGCAAATACCAGTAGAATTACACCTAACTCAAGCAGCTAACAGAAGCAAAAAAACAACCTGGCAACGGTAGAGCCTTCTCTTCAAATATTGACCTTGCCCCTCCCTCACTTCCATAGTCCATGTTTACAATAGCACAGGACCGTATTAACCCATGGCCGGGCCCCTGGGCTTTCAGGTATTTCGGGCCCCCTCCGGCAGTGGCGTATAGCTACGGGGAGGCATTGGGAGGCACGTGCCCACCCATGAGAATCCTGTGCCCCCCTCCCCACAGGTGCCCCCCTCCCCCCAGGTGCTCCCCTAATGGCCATGGCTACCGTATTCTATATAATGCCTAAGTCCTTAAACAACCCACAAACTACTTAGCAAAAAAATAAAAGATATTCTACCCACAATCCTCCGCGAAGCTGTTAATGAGTTCGAAGCAATAACAAACCCTATTAATATAAGCTTTGAAATAGATACTTCAAAACTATACCAACACTATTACTAACTCGCATTTACTAACATTTAAGACTCAGATAACGTTACAGGTCAATAATTATTGGTCAAAGGTCAACAGGTAAGGGCGTGGTAAGGAAATAAGGGAAAAATTTAGTGTTTCGAAGCAGTGTTGAGTTCCTTGAATAATCCGGTACGAGAGACAGTCGAGAGCAAGGAATATAGAGGACAAGGAAGGTGAATCCTGTAGTAAAGTTTCGAAGCCGCGATTGTCACGCCATCTAACCGCGGGATAGTGGTAAAGACAGAGCATGGGAAACATTAGAGAACGTACGGATTCGATGGGTGACTCAAATGCTCATAATATCCCTGCACTTCCTCTATATATTATATATATACTATCCAAAAAATGTATATTTCTTTGAAGGTTATAGCCTATAACCTTCAAAGAAATATAAATATTTTGGATAGTATCTTTGACAAGGAAATAAATTATATAAAGCAATACGGTAAAAAAGTTTTATTTAAACTTCGATGCTATTTGCAGGTACTTTGAGGGTTATAAATCATGCAGAACATGATGCAATACTTGGTTATGTAACACGAAGCAGAAAAGTAAGATAATTTATCTCCTACATGCAGACACATCGCAACACCAACACGTGCCTTTAGACTTTGTAATGCATTGCAAGAGATAACACAAAAAGTTAGTTGCATTATGCAGACACCTGGCAACACCAACACCTGGCTTTAGACATTGCAATGCATTGCAGGAGGATAACACAATAAGTTAGTTGCATTATACAAGTGATCACAAAACGATCACTAGTAACATGCATTAAAGGCAGCAGTAAAAGACAGTGATGCATAGCACGAGAGAACACATGAGTTTGTTGCAAAACATGCTGCGCCACCTTTTTAGAAAGCACATCAAGAGTTTTAAATAAAAAACTAACAAATGGTGTAGCAACGCTATGTTATACAGCATACATGTTGAGAACAAAAAGCAACAAAGCAAAAGCTTTTAGCATACATTACAATGGGCAAAACAGGCAAAAAAAGGTATGTAAACGACATATAACCAATACAAATATAGCAGATTTATAAGCATTAGAGCTACTGCAAAGGAAATTAAGAGTTGAAACCATTATAGAATAACATGCTGTAACAAACAGCACAAACCTGTTGTTGTCTTGCAGAGCCTGAGAAAAATGAGGACAGATACCAAATGCCAAAGTATTGGAGGTGAACCAAAAACAAACAAATAAAAAAAAAATATATAAAAAAAAAAGTACAAATACAAAATTCAAATATACTATATACAAGCGGGTATATAGGGTAAGCAGTATATGTACAGTTATAATGCATTGCAACAAAGTTTGGGAAACATTATATGCAGGGAGAAATACAAAAGCTTTAGCTTAGATACAGTACATGCAGTAGCAATAGGACAAAGCAGAGGCAGTCTTGCAAGAACACATTATAAAGCAATGAAAAAAAATATAACAAACCTTTAAATGAAAGTCATGTTGACACACCTGTAAACAAAAGTGGACTCGTTTAATGAACTAGGTTAACTTAGTTTAATTCAACTTAACAATTTTCTTATTTTTTCTTCCTTTAAAGCTTCTTACCTCCCTATTTCTCCACTTAGGAGTATAAAATATTCTAAGTTTAACATATATGAAATGAATGCTCCTGGTTAGGTGGCTGGAACACAAATGCAAAGGAGACACAAACGTGTGATTTTCTAAGAGAGATACTAACGTTTGGGAGACTTTCCTCCCCAACAGAGCTTTCTCCAAGCTCCCACGGAGCATCGCCTCCACCTCTGAAAAGTGTTGTGTCACATTTTCAGTGGGTATGGAGAGCCCCCCAAATTCCTTTACTTTACATTTACTTTCAGCTTTAAAAAAACAAAACAATTTACTGCTGCTATCCAACTCATGACTTACATTTAACAAATACTCCCTGCAATTTTGACAATCTTGAGTACTCAAAAATCTTTTGCATGTCCAACCAACTATATACACAAGAGCATTCACTTCAGCAAGTGGCAAGCTGGCTACCACTGTATCTTCAGATTCAGAGTCAGAATCTGAAATAGTGGTTAAGGGGTCACCTGATCCCCAGTTTGAGATTAGGTCAAGGAACTGTGAGTCATCTGCCTCAGAATTACTATTAGTGGGAACTGAAAAAAGGTCATGGGTCATTATTGATTTTAAACCCTTCATGAAATTATATACACTTGGATGATCACAGTTCCCAAATCTATTCCTCAATTTGGCAAACAGATTTTCAAGGCAATCCTGATTGAGTCTGCGGGTAAGTAGGTAATTTACTTTACAGCTCTGGAGGTCTTGCCAAAGAGCTTTGAGCGCTGCCAAGTTAATGAGCCATCCATCAATACAGTGAATGTGCACACGAGGTGGAGCAACCACTTCCCATGACTTTATATATGTTGTTATACTATTAATGAATTCCATATGACAAGATTTTGAACTAAACCCCCCTCGAACATTTTTGAAATGAAAAGCAACTGAACTATTAAAGCAATCAAATAGTCTGTCCACCTCATGTACAAATTCTGCTGTATGGACAGCTTCCTGTGGCAGCAAGCGAAAAACGGCATGCGTGTATATATATGCCTGCTGCGACAGTACGACTCATTACTTGAGCAGCTAGACTCACCCTCATTTTTTGAAAGCCTTCTTCACACATATGCTTATTTGTTAATTTAGGTGCAAGTCTAATCTTCTGCTCATGATCTGTAACAAAAAAATTCTTCACATGGTCCCATGAAATGATATTCCCCCCAACTTTAATGTTATATTTCAAAATAGTGTTCCTGAGGCTTTTCAAAAGATGAGGTGAGTCATAAAAGTAATGTACCCGTTCTCCATTGACTCTAAAAGAAGGATTTTCTTTGGTCATGCCAAGAGTTTGAAACAGAGAACGATGCACCCCTTCCTGGTCACAAACTGTGAAAATTACTCTAAATCCCGTTTCTTGAACTTTACTTATAGCCATATCATATAATTCCCTCAATCTGCAAGTGTTAATCCCTCCCGAATAAAAGAAATATCCTAAAACCATTTTCCATTTTTTTACCAACCCTTTAATCATGAACACAAGTGCATGGTTTGCTGGTTTGAAACTGTTGCCATGTTCACCAAAATCCTCCCAACCAATAATTGAATCAGAGGCAAGGTCCAAATGAAGAGATTCTTTGATACTCATTGCGTCAAATACAATGCCACAAAGAGTCTCTTCCTTTGGCATTGCCTCTGCTTTCTTTTTCAGGATTGCAAGAGTCTGTCTGCACCAGCCAATATTTAAAAAAAAAATTCTTAACCATGAATGTAATGTTGAAACTGAAGGAAGCATGAATATTGAACAAAGAAATCTATAAGTTTTTGGGCTGTGGTGATATACCGCTAGAGCAAACCTCCTCTCCTGTACCCCAAACCTTCTACCTGTCTTGCTGGTTACGGCATTTGATATCTGTCCTTTAAAAAATTCTAGCACCTTCGGGGGAAGAAAATTGGCAGCCCTCGCCATCAGCTGTTGTGGTGTTTTCACAGCCTCCCGCCCCATTTGCTGTAGTCGCCTACGCTGCCTGTAGATGGTGTTCCGCAGGAGCTTCATTATTGGTGTCCCTGAGAATATGGAAAGTGTCACACATTGTTTGCATAAGTATAATTTAGTAACATAATTATGTACTATAAATCTATATGGAAGATTTTGTATGGCTAGTAATGGAAAAGGGTGGTGAATGGTGAGGGTGCGGAGTGGTGGTGAAGCACAGAACACTGAGATGGTTTGGACACCTGGAAAGAATGGGTGAGTGAGATGACAAGAAGGATATGCATGTGTAGAATATATGCCGTTAATGTGAGAGGATGACCACCTGATAAATGGGAGGATAGTGTTGGAGTATTTGAGAAAGAGAAAGGATGCAAGAGTGAGACGACTAGTAGATGTATGAAATAAAATATTTCGACAAATATAATACGCCAAAAGAATGCGCTTGATTTTATAGTCACTTAAAATTTAAAATAATGTATGGTACAATAGGAAGAGCAAATTAATATTCCTGAAATATTACGTCTTTTGGGGAATTTTGAAGCTTGGACATCCTGGTGACCCTTGCTGATGATGCTTGTTGTAACATCATCTGTTGAGAAAAAACAAATGATGAGTTAAATAGCAGTAATTGCCGCAAGTACTATTTTCTTTGTTCTTCATAAGAAAGAGGTAAATTAGAAGTATGGAGAGACATGTAGGATGGTGAATAGGAAGTGGGTAAAGAAGATGAGAACATGAGAGCCTATAGTGAGGAGAAAGCTAGGTTAACAGTTTTAGGCATAAGAAAAACTGAAAAAGTAACCCACATTATCAATAACAAACAAACACTATAGTCTATTCACTTAAGCCTGGATTCCTGGGCTGGGAGCTGCTCGATGCCTAGCCGAGTTTGTAAGGACGTCGCTGATTGGCTGATAGACTCGGGCTGGGTGGCGATGGTGGTGGTACTTGCCTCGCCTCAACCCAAAACCCTTGCGTTGCCTCAGAAAAATATTCATATTTCTTGGCTTTACTCACCTCTTACACAAGATAGGCCTATTTTGTTTGCATCAGTGAATCAGGCAGTGATTGTTCAACAACAACACGCCATTCATAACTCATTAGGGTAAAAAATAAAGTCATGACTGACTATCACAAGAGTAGGCGGACTTTTAGGTTTTCAGTGCATTGAAATGTTGTACTCCTACCCGATATTACCAAGCTACCAGATGATATTTATAAAAGCTGAGCCTACCATCGTGTTCATAATACATTGCTGCATATCATGAGCATAAAAAAATTACACTAAGACTACACTAATATTAAGATAATTGAAGGAAAGTTAAAAGAGTGTATAAACATTTTTTCTTGCTTATTTTGCTTCAACTCGCTGTAACTCTATAAGTTTTAGTCGCATTCAATTTTCAAGAACTGTTTCAAAATCCTTATACTTTTCCGCTACCTGTGGTATGTAGCACGTACCAATAAGGAAAAGAGTAGGTGGTCAAATTGGCTAAGAAAGTTAAACTGTTTCAAACTGGTGCCGTGACGGGCGGAGCCTCTGATAGCTCTCCTGAGAAAAAGTCCTCCTGTATAGGAGCAATGCTCACCCGTCACTGTGCCAGTTTGCAGTAGTAGTTTAACTTTCTTAGCCATTTTGACCACCTACTCTTTTCCGTATTGGTACGTGCTACATACCACAGGAAGCGGAAAAGTATAAGGATTTTGAAACAGTTCTTGAAAATTGAATGCGACCAAAACTTATGGAGTTACAGCGAGTTGAAGCAAAATAAGCAAGAAAAAATGTTTATACACTCTTTTACTTTCCTTCAATTATCTTAATATTAGTGTCGTCTTAGTGTAATTTTTTTTATGCTCATGATATGCAGCAATGTATTATGAACACGATGGTAGGCTCAGCTTTCATAAATATCATCTGGTAGTTTGGTAATATCGGGTAGGAGTACAACATTTCAATGCACTGAAAACCTAAAAGTCCGCCTACTCTTGTGATAGTCAGTCATGACTTTATTTTTTACCCTATTGAGTTATGAATGGCGTGTTGTTGTTGAACAATCACTGCCTGATTCACTGATGCAAACAAAATAGGCCTATCTTGTGTAGGAGGTGAGTAAAGCCAAGAAATATGAATATTCTTCTGAGGCAAGGCAAGGGTTTTGGGTTGAGGCGAGGCAAGTACCACCACCATCGCCACCCAGCCCGAGTCTATCAGCCAATCAGCGACGTCCTTACAAACTCGTCTAGGCAGCGTGCAGCTCCCAAGAATCCAGCTTAAGTGAATAGACTATAGTAACTGGTATTATGCACATTTTAAGAAAGAAAATACTCGATGGGTTTTTACCCTCTGCAGCATCCATGTGAGGTGAGGTCACCGGTGCTGCTGCTGGAGGCACCATGGAGGGCAGCAGAGGCTCCTGGAACACACCTGAAAAGCACTCATTGTTGATATCTTTCTGAGAGCCTGTATACGGAAATGATCGAAACAAGAGAAAATTACATGTCAGTCTAAAATTCATTGGTGAGGCTAACATCATGCAAAATATTACTGTTATAACTCTCAATACCATCCATTTGCTGTGGCTGTGGGGGTGATGTGGTGGGAGGCTGTGGCTGTGGGGGTGATGTGGTGGGAGGCTGTGGCTGTGGTGGTGATGTGGTGGGAGGCTGTGGGGCTGATGTGGTGGGAGGCTGCAGGGCTGATGTGGTGGGAGGCTGTGGGGCTGATGTGGTGGGAGGCTGCAGGGCTGATGTGGTGAGGGGGGCTAGTGGGGGTGATGTGGTGGGAAGCTGTGTGGGCTCGATGTGGTGGGAGGCTGCAGAGCTGATGGGTGGGGTAGGGGGAATGTGGGGCTGATGTGGTGGGAGGGGAGGATGTGGTGGGGAGTGGGGAGGTGGGGGAGGCTCCAAAATCGTCAAAACAATCTGTCAAAAGTACGTATCAGTAATAATCTTGTACATAAATAAAACATTGGTAATGTACCTGCAAAAGCTAATGCCATATCATTAAGAGAGAGAAAAGGAAATAAAACTTAGTCCAATACACAGATAAGGACTGGAAGCCATTAACAAAAATAAATACACGCATAACATTCATAGTCAGTACAAACCATTGTGTGGAATATTTTTAGTAGTATTGGTAGAGCTACTCTCCCCTGCTGCCACATCGAGGTCGATGGTCGATGCCAATGGCTCTACAGAAAGATATGATCAACATATATGTTTGAGTAGGTAACTAGGTGTTTACAATAAAAATAAAAATAAATATATATATATAGGTATATATATATATATATATATATAGAGAGAGAGAGAGAGAGAGAGAGAGAGAGAGAGGAGTAATATATATATATATATATATATATATATATATATATATATATATATATATATATATATATATATATTATATATATATATATATATATATATATATATATATATATATATATATATCTATATATATAATAACTATATCTATAAAAAATATATATATATATATATATATATATATATATATATTACTTTATAATACTGAATTGTAGGTACATGCAAATCTTGGTTGTATTGAAAGCCTAAGGTATATGAGCTTAAATAGAGCTATGAATGTTACTATTCATATTTTCAATCTGTTGTATACATATAATATTTACCCAGGTACCCATGTGAAGCCTCCTCACCCACTCCATCTGTGGTAAAAATTGGGGTACAATTAGAGCTAAACACATACTTGTGGAAAGTTTGATGATAATATTATCGACCTGTTGCAGCTGGCCTTGTTTACAATATATATAATTCAACACTGACCGATACAACGCAAAGTGTGGTAATATTTTGTGAATGTACAGTAACGTGTAATATGTAGTACTTGACGTTCCCTTACCTGGAGGAATTGGAACCGCATTATTCAGCAGACGTCCTGTGCTGCTGATGTACTTGGGTTCAAAATGTTCCTCACAGATGGACTGGCTGTTCTTCACATATGCTATCTTCAGGGTCTGGAGCCATTGCAATTGTCTGGAATATTTATTTAATCTCATATATCTAATTTAGAACATAGCATGGACATAAACAATTGCTACTGCACAATATACTTAGGCGAAAATAATAGAGAAAACATAAGCTGTACGGCCTGTGGAGCCCGCCAACTCCTCCGTAATATTTAGTAAATTTCTAGTGTTTGCCCATACTCTCCCCTTTCCCCCAAACAAGCTTGGGGACCTGTGGAAATGTTGGGTATTCGGGTGGGGAACAAATAATGCGTCTGAAGCACGTCTTTAAGGAGTTATGTAGGGGAAACAAATTTACCTAGATTTATTGAAATTTACCTAACCTCTTAGATGGCCACCCCGGTAATCTGACCTAACCTCCTAACGGAGGGGCCCTTGACCCCCCGGTAATCTAACCTAACCTCCTAGCGGAGGGGACCTTGACGGTTACAGGGAGTATCGTATACAAGTTGTTTCATACCCCGGTCTTGTTTGTTGTTTCGTACACTGATTTTGAATAGTTTCGTACATACCTGGTGTTGTTTCGTAACTCTAGTAGTCAAGTTTGACTCCTAATTAAAAAGCATAGCAGTGTTATGAGAGTTTTTTCAGACGGACAGATCATATCACTGCATGCTTTGTGCCAATGTGTAGAAACACAACAACGAAGAATGTCTGCCATTTATGAAACAACTTTCAACTCTGAGCTGATTGTACGAAACGACTATGGTTTCGTATACGAAACAACTTTTTTAGTGTACGAAAGAACTTGTGTACGTACTGACTGCACCCCCCCCCTCGACCCCCAGATAATCAAACCTAACATCCTAACCAAATTTTACCTCACCACCTACCTGGGGGGCTCCGCTCCCCTTGACCCCCGATAATCTAACCTAACTTTCTAAAAGGGGTGCTCCGTCCCCATCAAAACCCCGGCTACAAAAATGTTACCTTAGCTTTATCGGGGGAGCTCGACAATCTTGTCGGGTGCCCCCATTCCCCCAAGCTTGTTTGGGGAAGGGGGGCAGTATGGGCAAACACTAGAATAATATCGAATACTTACCAGACACACTAGTCATCTGTATATTTTCGTCCATTACAAGAAAGTGTGGGTGAAAGTGTCACACACTTGCACGGCAACGGGCTTATCTACGGTACCGGTAGTGTCTTCTTGTATTTTCGATAGCACGGTGGCTGGCTTGGCTACCTTGAGCCCTTTAGAGTTACAGACATACCCAGTGATAGCTTCAGAAGCAAGGGAGGGAGCGCTCATAAGGAGTGCCTCTTTTCAGCAGATTCTGAACATGCCGGACGACACTGGTCATGGTAGTTCTTAAAAGATATTTCTTAACTCTGGATTTTCTCTTATTGACTCAAATATCCTTGCCAGCGACACTTACATACCTTCTAGCATCCTTAGGGAACAAATGCAGCTTCACTCCAGGGTGTGTGCGCTTTTTTTTCCCGCACAAAATGCAGCAAAGGC
>JACEEZ010022901.1:0-15000 GCA_016584305.1 Chionoecetes opilio | reverse complement strand
GTGATAGTTATATTACTGCAGGAATAACGGCAGCGAGTAACCTCACGTCGAGTCGTAGTAACGGGCGAGTAACCGCGACGCGTAGGAGACATCCTGCGTGCCAAGCCTGGCCCGCGTGCCTGAGGTTGCCGACGCAAGGCTGGCAAGGAACACTCTAACGGGATACGACTACCCTGTTTCCGGCCTGCGTCCATGGCGTGCCTCGGCCGAGGCCCCCCCAGGATCCCGGAGCAGGGCAGGACTCGCCCCACCTCTCTTCAGGGCCCTTGGGGAGCCACTGGGCGCTGGGGCCAGGCACTAGGGGCGGGCGTGGGCCGGAGGTGAAACTCTACGTGACTACGACGCCCTACTAGATACCTCCTTCAGGAGGCTTCCCCTGGGCTCCCCCTCGGAACCCCGGGGCATTACGAGGCACCTACAACAGGGCCTTAGGACCTCTGGGGTACCACATACAGGTCTTCCTGAAGGCGACGCAGCAGATGGTGATGTATTCACGTGATTGACAAGTGCATGATAGGGCAGGCGATTAAGGAGGCCCCTGGGGGACCTGTATCAAGCCAGGGACTCTAGGGGGGACAGGGAGGATCGCCCCGGCATAGCCGGGGCTATTGCTAGCCTGGGGAACCAAGCTCCCCGTATCTATGACGACACGAACGGGCACTGCCCGATTACCTTCTGTAGAACTTGGAGATGCGCCCTACCCGGCCCCCGACAGGTAGGGGTGCCAGGGTTAGTTGTCATGCCACGCCAGCGACCGATTGGATAGAACCTTAGCGGGTTTGGGGGGGCGCTAAAACAGGAGCTACATTAACACCCCCCCGTTGAGCCCGCGTACGCAATTTCCCTCTCCCCTTCGGGAGTAGGGCGGCGTGGGGCTTAACATATTGGTGCAGTGAAACGGATCCAGATCTAGTGGCTGGCGTGGTTAGCTGCAGATAGAGAGAGATAGCCAGAGGTGGGCGCGATAAATGTTGGTAGTGCGATAACGATACCGTGATAAATTTTGGTAGGGCGATAACGATACTGCGATTTTTTTTTTTTTTGGGTAGTACGATACCGATACCGTGATAAATTTTTGGTAGTACGATAACGATACTGCGATAATTTTTTTTTTGGGTAGTACGATACCGATACCGTGATAAATTTTTGGTAGTACGATAACGATACTGCCATAAAAAAAAAAAAAAAAAAAAAAAAAAAAAAAAAATTCTGAACGCGATAGAATCGCAGCGAGACTGCGATACCAAATGTTTAGCTTTGCGTTACTATGCTACCTAGAAAACTACAGTTAGGCACATTATAACATGGTAATTTAATTATTTCTATTATTATCTATAATCTATGCGCTTTGCCGCCGTATTACTTTTGTTTCAGATCGTCAGTTATAGTATCGCAGTTTCGCCCGAGGTATCGCTATCGCCCACCTCTGGAGATAGCGAGCGCCACATGCATTAGTAAGCGTGTGGGGTGTCGTGAGGCCAGTGACGAGTATTAGGCCCACCACCGAAGAGAGTCTGAATGTGTGAAGTGACTGACGCACACCGGGATCATATGGTCAGTGCGGCGAGCTGACGGCCGCGGCTCGGCGGCTGCCGTGTGACCCGGTGAATAGGTAGGTTACGTTTAGGGCAACAGAGAAGTTCCTTATGGAGTGCCTGAGCGTGAAAGGACTAACAATTTAGGGGAGGATAACGGGTCGGTCGTAAGAGGAAGAGAATATTAACTCGGCTCCTCGCGTGCCTGGTGGCCGGGGAGGATAAGTACCTGGCCCACGACCTCGGTCGTAAGAGGAAGGAAAAATTAACCCTGCCTCCAGGTCACCACGTGTAGTATCAGCACCGTGTCGGGGTGGCCGGGATTGATTAGTCCCTGGCCCACGACCGACATCACGATCCCATACTTATTTTACCCGGGTGGTATGCTCCATGACTCCTGGCACGGAGTCAGGCCCTGTAGGCCCGTGCGGGTGTAAACGTCCCCGGCGGGGTGGATACGCAGACCCCCCCGATCTTGACAAAACTTCCGCGCCCGAACAGCGGGGAATGATCAGGTCGGTCAAGAGACCTGAGGTATGTTAAGGTCCTCCCCGCGCTTGGTGGTGGTAGGTAGGTAGGGAGAGGCCGTGGGCTGACGAATGCGATTCCCACCACATCCTCCTCTTCGGGGTCGAGGTGTGTTGGCGTCCTCTGAGTAATCCCCCCACGTTCTCTGGGCGAGAAGAGGACAGGGATGCAAAATTGCCCTGCACCTTCAGTCCCGGGGGATTCGACCTGGCTCCGCCAAAGTTCAGGCCCTGTAGACCCGACGGGGTATAAACGGAGCGATTCACGGCACTGTGCCAGGACATAGCACATTGCCGGGGACCCTCCCGTCGCCCTGTGCCCCGTCATGTCGTGCCATGTCATGTCATACTATTTTCACGTTCCTGGAGGCACTGGTGTAAATTGTATTTCTATTTCAGATCTCGTGATGGTGAAGACCGCGGTAATAAATTGCTTCTCCTTCCAAGGTTCCCACGAGTGATATAAATATATATATATATGTAGGGTTAGGCTAATTCTCCCTCCACAGGTCCCCCACCAATGGATCGCAAAGGATCGCCTCCATGAGGACCTCCGGCGACCGACCACGATTGCATCACAAACCTTCGAGCTTCACCGAAGCCTTTCTGGCCAACCTCTTTGACGACGCATCATGGGATGCGCTACACGCGCTCAAGTATGTGGCTGAGTCCCACACTGCCGCGCCAACACACGCCCCACCGTCCGCTGCTCCGTCTGCCCCTGTGCTTCCCCTGTTGCCCTGAGATGACGGGGCCGCGGCGGGGCAAACAGTGGCGCTCTTCGTTGCCCCAGGGGCGGGAAGTGCAACTCTACGAGGCCATGACGTCCCTGCAACACAGCCCGCCCCTGTGGCTCTTCTCCTGGGACCACAGGACTCCACGAGGCCACAGCAAGGCGACGAAGGAGCGCTCCGCTTTGCCCCCGGGGGTAGGTACGTGCAACTCTACGATGCCACGACGTCCTACCACACTGCCTGCCCCTGTGGCCTCTCTTCAGGGCCCTCGGGGGACCACTGGGCATTGGGGTGAAACACAAGCGGCGGACTAGGGGCGGAGGGGTAACGACGCGACTACTACGCCCTACTAGACACGCTACTACGACACCCTGCTCGACACCTGCACCTGAGGTTTCCCCTGGGTTACCCCTGGGACCCCAGGGCATGGCAAGACACATGCAGCAGGGTTTGAGGAAGAAGACGAACAACTTCAGAAAATGCTTCACCAAGCGGTAATCCGGCCCTCACACAGGCCGCGGCCCGCAGCGGTAGTGATGACCACCACAAGGACAGATCCCGGAGGTTCTGCCTTGACTTCCGGCACCTAAACAACGTGACTATCAAAGACGCCCACCCCAGCCGCGCATCGATGACACTCTAGAAGCACTATACGGATCGACCGGGTTTCCGACCCTGGACCTACAGGCCGGGTACTGGCAAATTCCAATTCGCGAAGGCGACCGACGCAAGACGGCGTTCCGCACCAGTTTTGGACGGCTTTTTGAGTCAAACGTAGTTGCATTCGGCCTATGTAACGGACCGGCCACATGCTCCAGACTCAAGGACCAAGTCTTGGAAGGTTTGAACTGGGTAATATGTCTTTCTTACCTCGACGACATAATAGTATTCTCAGCCACTTGGGCAGAACATCTAACACGCCTACGTTGCGGTCTTGAGCGACTACAGGTCGCCGGTTTGACACTGAAGCCATCAAAATGCGCCCTGGCACGGCGTGAAACGGCGTTTCTTGATCAAGTTGTCTCTGGAGAGGGTATCACGGCAGACCAAAAGAACTTGGCAGCTATCGACGACGTCTCGACTCCAACCACTACTAAGCAATTGCAGTCGTTCCTGGGTATGGCCGCCTACTACCGGCGGTACATTAAAAACTTCTCAACCCGAGCCGCTTCACTATACTTTCTGACGGGCCCTAAAGTTAACTGGAACTGGACCACCGAATGTGAGGCGGTCTTTCGCGATCTTAAACAGGCACTGACGAAACCCCCTGTCACTGCTTTCCCGAATTTCGAGCTCCCCTTCCGTCTATATACGGATGCCAGTATTCTGGGCCTGTGTGCGATCCTTGCCCAGACTCATGACAATAAGGAAAGAGTCATCGCCTATGAAGGCCGGACTCTAACCACTTCTGAAAAGAACTATAGCGCGACGAAGAAGGAATGTCTCGCTATCGTCTGGGCACTACGGAAGTTTCGCCCCTATTTGCTTTGCAACAAGTTCCACATCTTCACGGACCACCACAGTCTCTAGTGGCTACGTTCTATGAAGTCGGAAGACCGCCTGCTCCATACGTGGGCCTGTTCCTTAGAGGAATATGACTTCGAGATCAAGCATAGGCCAGGGAAGGCACAAGCCCATGTCGATGGGTTGTCCCGCCTGCCGCTAGACACCATTCAATTGATTGCTCTTCCCCCTGACGTCCAGGACGAGATGTCGGCCGCGGTGGTCGCAGTTGAACAAGGCGACCGACCTCCACCAGGACTGAGGGTGGTCGAAAATCGTCTATTCGACGCGGAGGGACGACTAGCCCTGGGATCTAAAGGGGCTCGCCACGCAATGAAGCTGCTGCACCACACAGCGGGTGGCCATTTGGGCATTCGTAAAACATTGGCAAAATTCCGTCAACGCTAGCGGGCACACCAAGAAGCCTTAATTGCCCGTGAGGCGGTAAGTCAGTGCAAGGGCTGCCAGCTCGGAACGGATTATCGACGGCGACCTGGACCACCTGGAGTCATCGCGGCCACACTACCATGGGATACGGTAGCCGTGGATATCATGGGGCCGTTCCCCTCTCATCGGAGTAAACGCTTCGTCATAACCTTCATCGACTGTTTCTACAGGTTCACTATCTTGGTGCCATCTGCTGACCACACAGGGACTACCGTGGCTCGAGTTCTGATGGACCGTGTCGTGTCCGTCTTTGGGTTACCCCGCAGGATTCTCTCGGACCGAGGACGGGAATTCACCGGTATCGTGTGGTCCCAGCTCCAACTCCTACTGGGCTGTTCTATGGTTCGCACGTCACCCTACCACCCTCAAGGTATTGGCATTGTGGAGCGCTCGCATAGAACTTTGGGAGATATCCTCCGCGCAGTAAAGGTGGATGATCCTCGCTCCGTTGGGCCGGACGTCGTCTCTTCAGCCCAGCTCTCCCTCAACACATCGCCTGGCGAACCACACGGTTTTAGCCCTTTGAAGTCATCTTCGGCAGAGTGGCCCCTCTTCCCGCTGACCGCCACATTCCTGCTTACGGAACGGACCCTGCGGCTGCCCCCATGGGCGAATACCTTTCCGCGCTCCGTGACGGACTTCAGGCGGCACAGCGCGTTGTGCAGCGTCCACCCCACCTCCAAGCCCAGCCGCCATCGAACCCTTTTCATCCTGGGATGCGCATTTTGGTGTCGACCCCTCCTTACCTGCGCTCCTCCAAGCTTCACCCGAAATGGATGGGCCCTTTCACAGTTGTCCGCATTCCAAATGCTTACCAGGTCTGTTATGCCACAGACGCTGGGGACCGCACAGTTCATGGTGCGGATGCAAAGCCCTACACCGAGCCTCCCGATCCCACAGCCTCCTGTTCTTCGACACCCGCCCTTCCAGGTGGTGCCTCGTCCGCACGTAATCCACAGCCCTCAGCCTCCTCTGACCCTTCGCTTTAATTGCAGGCATTGACGCAGACAGGCCCAAGCACGACCGAGGACGGCCGTCTTCGTCGGATGGGGGTAATGTGAGGGCTGGGACGTAGAGGAATGAGGAATAAGGAGGAACGAAGGATAAATGGGGAGAAGGCAGAAGGACTAAGGATGGTAGTGAGAGAGGGGAAGCAAAGCGTTTTCGCTGAGGGAACAGATCATTATCAGCGCCAAGAGGGGAGAAAAGGTTAGGCCTTAAACAGGAGAGACCTATAGAACAAGGGACTCACTGTTGAGAGCCAGAGGTGGGCTTCTCGCCCAAAGGCTGAAGGAGGAACGAGGACAGTACCTCACGCGGCTTCGGCGGCGTTCATACGTGTGCACACGGTGTCGCGAACGTGATAGTATATTACTGCAGGAATAACTGCAGCGAGTAACCTCACGTCGAGTCGTGAGTAACGGGCGAGTAACCGCGACGCGTAGGAGACATCCTGCGTGCCAAGCCTGGCCCGCGTGCCTGAGGTTGCCGACGCAAGGCTGGCAAGGAACACTCTACGGGATACGACTACCCTGTTTCCGGCCTGCGTCCATGGCGTGCCTCGGCCGAGGCCCCCCCAGGATCCCCGGAGCAGGGCAGGACTCGCCCCACCTCTCTTCAGGGCCCTTGGGGAGCCACTGGGCGCTGGGGCCAGGCACTAGGGGCGGGCGTGGGCCGGAGGTGGAAACTCTACGCGACTACGACGCCCTACTAGATACCTCCTTCAGGAGGCTTCCCCTGGGTTCCCCCTCGGAACCCCGGGGCATTACGAGGCACCTACAACAGGGCCTTAGGACCTCTGGGGTACCACATACAGGTCTTCCTGAAGGCGACGCAGCAGATGGTGATGTATTCACGTGATTGACAAGTGCATGATAGGGCAGGCGATTAAGGAGGCCCCTGGGGGACCTGTATCAAGCCAGGGACTCTAGGGGGGACAGGGAGGGTCGCCCCGGCATAGCCGGGGCTATTGCTAGCCTGGGGAACCAAGCTCCCCGTATCTCCGACGACACGAACGGGCACTGCCCGATTACCTTCTGTAGAACTTGGAGATGCGCCCTACCCGGCCCCCGACAGGTAGGGGTGCCAGGGTTAGTTGTCATGCCACGCCAGCGACCGATTGGATAGAACCTTAGCGGGTTTGGGGGGGCGCTAAAACAGGAGCTACATTAACACCCCCCCGTTGAGCCCGCGTACGCAATTTCCCTCTCCCCTTCGGGAGTAGGGCAGCGTGGGGCTTAACAATCAGTATGTTCCACATGCTAAAACTATATACATGATCATAATAGCCATAACCATTCACGCATATCAACATTGAGCAAACTATTCAATTATCATACCAATTATTCTTTCCTATCTATATTGATTATTGAATACGTTTGAATTAAGAATGAGTGAGTGAATGCCTTTCTCCATGGTTCTCACTGATCAATACTTACCTGCAGGTAGCTTAGGACCTTACGTGACTCAGAACACACGAGTAGGAATGACATCTAATATACTATAGGAGTAGCCGTGTGTCTGTCTGTCTGTCTGTCTGTTTTGGGTAGCCGAAACTGTAAATTCAATTTTGATGAGAGTAGGCTCAAAAAATCGCAAATATATCGTAGGTGGTAAGCGGTTTGGTCCCATGTCGATTGAATAATTTTTAAGGGGGATTATGGGCTAAAAACACTTTAGGCGTATTAGATTACAGGAAAAACTCTGCGGTAACGTCTTGCCGCATTCCACAAACTGAGTAAACTCAAGGACGTTTGTGTGAGTGTGTGTGTGTGTTGGAATCACACGGAACACAAAGGGTTGGAATCACGCGGAACGTGGTCTACCCCGAGGCACTTTGACCAGTGACCAACGACAGCAACAACACGATTGGAGTTTGCAATCACATGTTGTCTAATATATACTACTACTACAAACATCAATACATGAGTCCGAAGGGCCCACAAGCACTTGTTTACTAGTATGGCACACTGACAGACAAAGACCGAGAGACAGGCAGACACAGATACAAAATGAAAATAATTACAAAATCTGAATTCTAGTTGATAACCCTACATATTTTCCTTTTCACTTATTCACAGCTTCATAATCTTCGTCCCTAACAACATTACAGTTTCTAGCATTTACATACATAAAAGTGTGACTGTTCCTAGAAAGGTACGAGTGAACAAATGACTGAATTTCAACTATCTATCAGGAACTACCACGTGTAGGTCTCATGGCCTCATGTAGCTTCCACATTTTCCTATGTTCTTCTAATTTTTAATCTAATTTGTTGTTCATAGCGATCTAGTACATGTAACAGCAGAGAGAAGGAGGATGTGGAGAAGGAGAGGAATTTGATGGTAATGATTCCCAGGTATTGCGAAGGTAGGGAGAGGAAATGAAGTTGGTTATGAGAATTTAAGAAGGGTACTAGTTATATGTTAGGAATGATAGAAAGAGAAATGTGGAAAAGTGGTTGGGTGAGCTGTAGGATGATCGGAGGATGTTGGAGGTATTTGTATACTGGGAAGAATAATTGAATGCTTAAGGAAGGATTGTCAAGAGAGAGAGAGAGCGAGAGAGAGAGAGAGAGAGAGCCGAGAGAAGAGAGAGAGAGGGAGGAGAGAGAGAGAGGAGGAGAGAGAGAGAGCGCGAGAGATCGAGAGAGAGAGAGAGAGAGAGAGAGAGAGAGTTGGTGGGGTGGTGGGAGAGAGAGAGAGAGTAGAGAGATGAGAGAGAGAGAGAGAGCGAGGAGAGAGGAGAGAGAGAGAGAGAGAGAGAGAAGAGAAGAGAGAGAGCGCAGAGAGAGAGATAGATGAGAGAGAGAGGGAGAGATAGAGAGAGGAGGAGAGAGAGAGAGAGAGAGAGAGAGAGAGAGAGATAGAGAGAGAGAAGAGAGGAGAGAGAGAGGGAGAGGAGAGAGAGAGAGAGAGAGAGAGAGAGAGAGAGAGAGACGAGAGAGAGAGAGAAGATAGATAGAGAGAGAGAGAGAGGAGAGCGAAGAGAGAGAGAGAGAGAGAGAGAGAGCGAAGAGAGCGCAAGAGATAGAGAAGAGCAGAGACAGAGATATAGAGGTTATGAGTACGTACCAATATTGAATACGTTATTTCCGGATTACGACTTATCACGACAATAATCATAATTTTTTCTAGGTTAGTTTAATGCACGCTGCTACAAACAGCTTTTCACTTTGGTATTTTCATCCCTATTATTTCCCATCTTTCATCCTTTCATCCTTTCACTGGTAAAACCAGAGTAATTTTTACTCATCGTTTTCCACGAACTACTACCATAAGGAAGCACGTACCACTACTATTTCATCATCAGGTTTACCTAACTTCTACTGACACTATATTTTTGGAGCCAAGTACATTTATTCAGATTTCCTTATATCATGAGCTGATATAATTCTACCAACTTTCATATACTGTACCCATTGTTTTCCTCCAGTTGCTACAACCTGATATAGTTTGGACACCTGGAGAGGATGGATGAGAGTGAGTTGACAAAAAGGAAAATAACATAAAGAACATAAGAAACTAGAAGCTGATCAAGAGACCTGTAATACCTTATGTGGTAGTTCCTGACTTTCTTATCGCTATTACTCAACTACTAACCTACATCCACCTTTCATCCCCATCCATGAATTGTCTAGCCTCCATTTATACTCCTAATATGACTCAGCACTAACTACTGTTGAACTTGAGTCCCATTCCAATCATCTACTACGGCTATTTGTGACCAGCTACTCCTATTTATTCATTTTATTTCCTTATTATTATAATTATTTATTTTGGATGTCAGATAAGAGTAGAATAGATGCTGGATCTGTATTACGACCCCCTGTTAAATGGAAAGATAGAGTGCTGAGTATGTGAGGAGAAGAGGGGATGTGAGAGGAGAGGGTTCAAGACTGAAAGATATGAGGGCATGTGACGCGGTGCAAATGGAGGACTCCTTCAGCCGTGGCCTCGCCTCAAGGGAGCTTCAAGAACAGGGGCTCCAGTGTAGACTTAACTAGACTAGACTAATACCTCTACTAATCGTCTATTTTTCTTCATGTCTTTTTCCTTTCCTTGCAACTACAGTATATATAACTTTCTACTCAGCCCCTTGGTATAACCCATACAAAGCAACAAACCTTGACACGTGTACAACCACCCTCACAGATCCACTCTCGCTGGCACGGACGGCATATCCACCAGCGCACTCCACTTCCACCGAGATCAGAGCCTAGGCGCCCGAGTGGATGAAGGAGACAACGACAAGATCAAGGAGGCCGATGGGATGGTGGTGGTGGTGACGCAGTAGTACAACTGTGCCCTCCCTCCAGCACTTCCGCTGCCATGGACCAATTTCCCCCGGCCGATCCCTACAAAACACAAGCCCTCGCGGCATTTCTGGGGGTTAGTTTACTCTATGGGTATGCATTGACCTGGGCCAGTGCTGTACGTATTTACCTACCGTGATAACACTAAAGTTCGCCAGGAGAACGATTTTTTTTCGATTTACAGACGTCTGGTGGCGTTAATACTTTACATTTCTCATCCATGCTTTCAGGAAAGTTAGAAGTGGGCCTATCTGAAGGTCTGTGTCATTTTTTTGTGTCAACATCCGTGTCACATTATGGCTAATAATGAACAAGTTACCAAATATCACGAGTGGCGACGCCACACCAAGGATGCACCAGCTAGGTTTATGTTCTGTAGTTGCCCTCCCGCCGTCGTCGTCGCCCGAAAAAAAGGAAGTATCGAAAATTTTGAAACCGTATATACTGTGCAGATACAAAGCATAAAACACACTGAACCGGTAGACATTAATCGAGTCATGAGATATGACTTGAGATCTACCTGTGTATCATCTTCAGTAGCACATAAAAATCAGTAGTGATGCTATAATTCGTAATATATGGCGCCTGGCGACATTGGTGCACCGTGGCGTCTATAGTGTTATCTACGGTAATTGTGATACTGGAAAGAAGAAGTACTCGTGGGGTCTTTTATCCATAAATCATTTGGTCAATCTTATCTTTACACTCATGAATACTTTTGGCATTTAGTGTTTCATTGTCCAAGTAATTCCATTTATCAACACAGTACACCATTAAGAGAAACTGTACATCTGAATATCTTTCAAACATCTTGTCTTCTTCAGCTTTTTATCACGTCCTCTAATGACTCCTATATCCCATACATGCATGTTTGTCATGTCAATTTTTTACATTCCCATTATTGCTTTGTACATAGACCACTATATCTCTGGACTGTTCACGCGACAATGTTTTTAAATTGCCAGGCTGCATAGCGGCCCGCGGCCCTCCCAACAAAGAAATATAGTGATCTATGGACTATCACATAGACTGGTTTATCAGTATATATGATATACTGTAATCTTCGTAAATGTTTGTTCAATAATATTATCAATACAAAAACAGTAAAACACGCTAAGACCTGCCATTACGAGACTCTGTACAAATCTGCATGAACTTAATTTCACTTCAACTCTTCGTATTTATAACTTTGGCAAGTCAACTTTTATCATGAGTGTATCAATATAAGCGCAATTTTTAGTAGCTTTCCATTTGATATAGTCTTTCTGTTTTTTCTGATAAAGGAATTAAACGCATGCATTAAATTAGCGTTAAAACTAGGATAAAATAAAATCATCATCGGGTAATTGTCCGATTGATGTTATTTATTTTACTATATATTTTTTGTCGTTTTTCTGTAAATGACCTTAAGCACCATGTATAAATGTAGCGTTAACTAAATAATAACCTCATCAATCGGGAAATTGTTAAACCGGAGTTTAATAGCTTTCCATTGAATATATTTCGTTTAGTGATAAATAATTAGCGGCATGCATAAATTTAGCGTTAACTAAAGTATAAAAATCTGAATCGGGTAATTTCCTACCTCATATTATGTTTATCGTATAAAATATATACTGTTTATCTTCGGAAATGTTTGGCTCTATAATATTATCCAATAAAAAACCGTAAAAAACACTAAAAGAATGGCCATTGAGACTTTCAAGAAATAATGAATGACTTAAACGTTTCAGCGCCATTTAATTATTTTGTGAATTTTTTTTTTACAGCCATGGAGAATACCCATAGAAGCGGATTTAATTAGCTTTTCCCATTGATATATTTCCTTTTTCTGATAAATGAATCACAACCATTCATAAATTAGCGTTAACTAAATAATAATTCGGAAAAATTACCCGATTCATGATTTTTTATTATTAGTTAATGCTAATTTATGCATGCCGCTAATTCATTTATCACTAAACGAAATATATCAATGGAAAGCTAATTAAACTCCGCTTCTATCGATATTCTTCCTGTAAAATTTTTGCGAGCAAAATATTTAAAGGACGAGAGTTTAAGTTAATGCATATTTCTTGAAAGTCTCATAATGGCCTTTTCTTTGTGTTGTGTTACGGTTTTTTTATTTGATAATATTATAGAACAAACTTTCCGAGATAACAGTATATTCTTTTATACTGATAAACATTTCATATTAGGTAGGTAACTTGTAAGGGGATCGAGCGGGTTGTATCATTATGGTGTGACGTCACGGGCGATCCACCAGCCTTATCCTCTCGGTAGCCACGGGCAAATCCTTGGGAACCTGAGGTCTCCTGTCTCAAGACCAAGGTCCAGGGCAGTTGGAGGGCTTACTATATGAAACCTACAGTCTGTTCATGCGTGCGTTGAGGACTTGAGATCTAGAAAGTTTTTACATTCCTTGGTAGCGGAGTCCATATTACGGCGGGTTACGACAAGAGTCCTAACGGTGGATTGGCATAGCCCACGGGTTAAATGGACCCGCGTCCGCAGGAAGTATTTTGCGTTGTCGGTACCTGTGCAGGAGGACAAAAATCCATATCTTCAAGTCGCTTGTTATCTTTGTCTTACTCTATGGTTGTGAGACATGGACACTAAATATGCGACTTGAACAGGCGAATCGATCCTTTAGTATCACTGTCCTTTCCAGAATCATTGATAGTTGCTGGGATGATACGTGTTCGCAGTCGAGCGAGGTCGCCCGTGAGAATGAATCGAGGCAGTATTTCCTGCATAAGTCCGTCAGTGCCAACTTCGGCTATATGGGCAATGTGTGGAACGCTAACCCTGAACCGATCCTTCCCACCATGTTGTATCTGTAAGAACAATCCGGCGTGGAGGAGGCAGGGGGGCCGCCACAATGCTCCGTGGCTAGGAGAAAGTTGAATGTTTCCTGTCGAGAGTTTGCTTGGTATGTGAAGGGAGCTGCTGGAGACTCGCGCGATGTTGACCGCCCGGGATGTGTTCTAGGGTAGGCGAGGTGACGCGCCCAATGCGTATGTCCCCAATGAGTCCTTAAGAAGCTGCCTGGGCTCTCTCTCCTCTCGTCTCTCGGTCCTCTCTCTCTCGTCCTCTCTCATCTCTCTCGCTCTCCTCTTCATCTCTCTCCTCTCGTCTCCTCTCTCCTCTCTCTTCTCTGTCTCTCTTCTCATCTTCTCCATCTCTCTCTCTCTCTCTCTCTCTTCTCTCTCGTCTCTCTCTTTCTCTCTCTCTCTCCTCTCTCTCCTCGACTCATCTCTCTCTCTGTCTCTCTCTCTCATCTCTCCTCTCTTCTCTCCTCTCTCTCTCTCCATCCCTCTCATCTTCCTCTCTCTCTCTCTCTCTCTCTCTCTCATCTCTCTCTCTCTCCTCTTCTTCTCTCTCTCCTCTCTCTCTCTATTCCTCTCTCTCGTCTCTCTCTCTCTCGTCTCCTCTCATCTCTCTCTTCTCTCTCATCTCTCTCTCCTCTCTCTCTCTCTCTCTCGTCTCTCATCTATCTCTCTCTCTCTCTTCTCTCTCTCTCCTCTTCTCTGCTCTCATCTCTCTCTCTCTCTCTCTTCTACCTCTCTCTCTCTCTCTCTTCTCTCTCTTCATCTCTCTCTCTCTCTCTCTTTTTGAAGCAATAAGGTAAGTTGAATAAGAGTACCATCATTTATTATTCGTCACAACACTCTTGAGTTCTCTGCCTTTGCTCTCCATAGGCGTTTGTGGTTGGAGTATGAGGAAGAGGAGCTGATGGCGGCATTGGATGAATCAGCAGCAAGGTGTTAAACATGATTCACGTTCTTATTTACATACATGCTTCCGATCCTTTTTACCGGCACGTGCTACCTCGCCATGTACTTAAAGGTGAAGATATACTTGTTTTTGCTGTTCAATGTCTCTAACGCTTGGGCGAAGCATGACATGTCATATGGTGGTTATTCTGCAGGTAAGGCTACTCAAAGAGGCAACAGGCTCGCACCAGTCGTCAGAGTGAGGACGATGCAGTGGTTTCCTGGGGAGGACCACGTACAAAGACCATTCTCGTCATCTTTGTTTCATGGTATTGTGCTGCGTACCACACCTCGTGATGCACATCACGGCATCTCTACAAGCTTCATCCCCGCCGCCTGGTTGTTGCTTCACCTTGTCTTCTGGCTGCGATACTGCATCGACCCGTTGGTGTAGCGTGACTAATAAGCTCAGATCGTCGCCGCTGTGCGAGACGTCGGCGCGTTTGCTGCAGTTGTCTTGTGCAAATTTTTTTTGGTTTTTTTTCGATGATATCAGCATCTCTGCCCTTCCACCGCCAAGCTCGCTCACTGCTCAATATGTGTAAGGGAGGTGAACCCTAAACAAATTGCTCCCCTCGATGACAGACTCAACGTGATACTCGAGTACATCTCAACCTACAACGTCTGGAGAAAATATTACAGTATTTACTATTGACGTGCGTGTACTTGATGACTGTTTGATTTTTTTTATGTTATAACGCCGCAACTTGTACAGTCACAAAGCACCGAGAAGTAATCGAGCTAAGGTGACTTTGCAATTTGAGAGCAATAAAAAACCATTAGCTGAAACAATACATAGATTGCAATAGTATAGTCCAGTCATGAAAGTAATAACTTTTAGGCTCTACACACAATGCCTATCAAAGAAAGAGATTTTTTTACTCCTGTATAGAAGTTAAATATCACGTTTTTGTGATTTTCCCAAGACTTCACCCAATGCTAAGGGTAATGCAAAAAATAAACAAATTTTGTGAAGCAGAACTTCCACAGAAAAACGATGTTGGCCTCAATTTTTCTTAATATCAAATGGTATGCCAGAACATCGGGTAGGTGAGGTGTGTGAAGAATTGATTTTAGATCAAGTCAGCCCAGTACTGGCCTGTCCATCTCCGGCGGCGACAAAACAGTAGATCCTTGACACACCTCTAGTCTTGTAACCGAACC
>JACEEZ010022900.1:202500-346232 GCA_016584305.1 Chionoecetes opilio | reverse complement strand
TCAACTACAGACTACGACTACATTGTATTTGCGAGGCTACTGTTGACTCTGTGATTTCTGTGAGCTTAGAAAGCCTTCATAAGACAAGTAGTAGGACGTTAGTACTACCAGTCTTACCTTTGACGAGCTCTGTTAGACTCTGTTTTCTTGTTTAGAAGCTCTGCACTCAGCCATTACCTAGGTCTTCTCTATGTTTGTCAGCGAGAACAGAGCACAGTAATATAGCACCTGGAATATCAATTTCGCGCAAAATAACTCGAAATTCTTCCATCGCCGTAGTTTTCCCTTCGTGGGTCCACCCGCGGCGACCCCGCCTTATCCCCACAATGCACCGATGTAAACAAACCGTGACGTAGTTATGTCTGGGGCCCATTGTACATCTTGCGAAGAACAATAATAATTGTTCTATATATATATTTTTTTCACTAAACTCTCCCAGAGTAAAAAAACAGTGTTGAAGTTTTTTTGATAGTAAAGAACGCATTTCCTCTATAGATACGGGAAAATTCAAAGAAGCAAAGTTGTAGAGCTCCAAAAATCCTAACGTTATGTTGACGTTATGGATAACATAACGCCTAAATTGATAGATGGATATTTAGATATATAGGTAGATAGATATGCAGAAAAATAGGTATATATGGACATGGACAGATAAGTACACACACGCACACACACACACCATGACGATAGTCAAATTAATAGACCGTTGGCCTGCCATTCTGTGGTTATCCGGTTCGAATCCTCGCTCGCTCACGGAGATTTTTCAATGATAAATTTGGGTGGCTGCTCTCCTCCTTGAGCAAGGGCATGAGGGTTTGTGGTGTGTGAGGTCCCAGCATTACCCTAAGATCGGTAATAATGAGCTCCAAGCTCACTCCGGGAGAGTGAAACTGGCGATCTCGAGTCCGATTCACATGGAACAGACCATGGGTGGATGACACACACACACACACACACACACTGTGTGTATCTGTCTATTTGATTACTGCCACGATGGTCAAGTGGATAGCGCGCTGGTCTGCCATATGTGGCAACCGGTTCGAATCCTTACTGGTCCTGGGGATTTTTCACTGACAAATTCGGGCGGTTACTGTCCCCCTTGAGCAAGGGGATAGGTGTGTGTGGTGTGTGAAGTCCCAGCATTACCCAAAAAAAGGTTAATAATGAGCTCCAAGACCGCACCGGTAGTTTGAAACTGGTGATCGTAAATCCGACTGGCGTGGGCAAGACAAGGGTGAATAACACTGCCTGAATAACGGCTTGGTGGGTTAGAGCGTCCAGTCCCATTCTGTGGTCTGGCGTACAAACCCATCCCCGCTCGTTCCAGGGGATGATGAGAAATTCGAGAATGGTTACTGTCCCCCTTGAGCAAAGGGGCCAGGGCGGGGGGGGGTGGTAATGTCCAGCTTACCCTATAAGATCGGTAATAATAAGCTCGCACTGGGAGGGTGAAACTGCGATCGCGAGCCAGCTCGCGTGGACGTGGTTGAGTGAATGACACACACACACACACATATATATATATATATATATATATATATATATATATATATATATATATAGATATATATATATATATATATTCATATATATATATATATAACATATATACGTATATATGATATATATATATATATATATATATATATATATATATATATACTATATATATATATATATATATATATACATATATATATAATATATATATATAATATATATATATATTATATATATATATATATATATATATATTAGGGTGGAGCGTATATTCACGTTTTTGGATTTTGCTATGGGGGTAGTGCGGAAAAGGTGTGAATGAGCATCAAATTAACGTGTGCAAAATATTAGAACTCTACAACAATATCTTCTGCCTCCCCCACCGCACTGAAAAATGAGAAAATGGGAAAAAAGTTCCCCTGCGTCAGCGTTACCACACGTTTACATATTAAATGCAATGTTTTTGGGTGGGTGTGCAAATAAATGTGAAAAAAAATGCACTACAAAAAATATTAAATATTTATTCTTCTGTGAGAACATCTTCTGTCTCCCCAAATACGTGAAATTTAAGAAAAATGCTGTAAATACCGGAATTTTATATAAATATGACACTTTGCATTAGCCGTCACTTTCTATACTACGAGGCTGAAATGCACAATACATACAAATCACACCATGCACAAGCATGAAAGCCTGTAAACTTCATCACTCATTCATACAATTTGCCGAGAGATGCAAGTACACAGGGCTACCGCGCGTGACTCATTGCATCAGTGACACTGATGCAATGAGTCACGCGCGGTAGCTCCAGCTAAAAACTGTAGCTGGAGAGAGACTGATTCAGTGTCTCTCCAGCTACAGTTGTGAGTGGACGTATGTGTGCGGCGCTGTGCGCGGTTGTCGATTGTTGCACTCAGCGTTGTTTATAAACGAGATCTCTTGCTTGATAAATATCATTAAAGTTTTTGTGTAGGAGTTCATAAACTAGTTTTCATTACATAAAATTCTTATCAAAATAGACTATATATTATATAAGGACAGCAGCATGGCTGACGTCCCAAGATTTAACCGTAGTAATGCCTGTGTTGTGTTCGGCCACCCAAAGTAAACATGAAGGTCTGAATCTTCTCACTCATCAAGATGTCATGAAACACTATCTGTTTGTTAGGCAAGAACTAAAGACTTCAAACAAAGAGCCTACTTTTAGCGATATAAGCGACTGCGTTGTTCATCACGTTAAGAGCATCTGGGAAAAAGCATCAATTCCTACAGTATCTCGGAAACGAATATGGGACATGTTAAAAAGTTATCTTTGCAAAATATATGAAATTGAAGAGACTAGTTGAATCAAGAAAGAGTGAGAAGAATATGCAACGATTGAAGGATTTTCAAAGCACAAGCTCAAAAGTTATTTGATGTAAGCACTTGCAAATGTCAAGATTTGAATTTATGTTCATGCTCTTATCAAAAAAAGTACCAGCTGCAGAAAGGGCGTTCCTAATAGACCAGAGAAGTACAAGGAAGATGGTAATTGGTCAAATTGATGCTTGTTCAACAGTTAAAATAAAAAAGAAACACCAGAGAAAACTCTCTGACTTCTTGCGGCTTCGCCCATTTGAACAAATGCCATCCACTAGTAAGGAACCAGTTGATATTTCAGAGGAGTCAGATATGCCAAATGAAATACTGACATCCACAGAAGGACAGTTCTGACCGTAGCAGTGCGTCAGAGTATGAGCCTAGTGCAAGTACAGTACAAAGAATTGAGAATAAGCAGGAAAAGCAGAAAGTGTCCCTTGACTCCATGGCAATAATGTCAGACAAAATGGGCGTGTCTGACAGATCGGCTGCAACACTGGTTTTCTGCAGTCTTAGAGGGAGCTGGACTTGTGAATATCAGTGATTCATCATTAGTAATCGACAGAAGTAAAGTAAGGAGAGCCAGGAAAAGGACTAGGTCGCAAATTGATGACGGTGAATCAATAGGACCACTGGAAAGCATTTACTTTGATGGCAGAAAGGACACTACAAAAATCGGAGAAATAGTTGGAGGAAAAAAAATATGTTAGGTGCACACAAAAAGAACATGTTACATTAATACAAGAGCCAGGATCATATTACCTGGCCACATAGTGCCGATTTCAGGATCTGCTCGGTGTATTTCCGCTTCAATACTTGATTACCTGCATTTACATGAGATTGATACCAGCCACATCATAGCAGTGGGATGCGATGGAACAGCTGTTAAGACAGGCCACAGAGGAGGTATTATAAGGTTGCTAGAAGAAAAAACTTGAAAAGCCACTCCATTGGTTTTTTTGCTTGTTACATGCAAATGAGCTACCTCTTCGTCATCTGATAAATCATATCGATGGGCAGACATCAAGACCGTCTACTTTCACTGGTCCTATTGGCAAAAAGGCTTAACGACTGTGAAAATTTGCCTGTAGTAGAATTCACCCCAATTCCTAGTGAACCTATTGAATGTGATTTATCAGATTTGAGCACTGATCAAGCATATATGCTACAGATATTTAGAGCTGTAGCATCAGGTGAATGCTCGATCCAACTAGCCAAAATGAAACCAGGGGAAAAAGCACCATGCTAGATGGTTAACGACGGCAAATCGCATCCTCCGCCTGTAAAATTGCAGATGAAAGCCCCTCAGATGGATTGTTAGTGCTCGTCAAATACATTATGAATGTTTATGTGCCAGTTTGGTTCAATATCAAAATGTATCCATCAGCAATTTATGGAGCGAAACATGTTGTTCTCATTGATTTCAAAGTCCCGTTTGTTGACAGACGACAACTTAGATACAGTGAACCGTGTTATACAAAACAATGCCTACTTTGCACACCCTGAAAATGTTCTTTCTAGCGATGATACATGATGACTCAGCAAATATTCGAGAACTTGGATTAAGGCGTATCCTGAAAGCTAGAGACACTCAAGCGAACCGAAAAGCTGTAAGGATATTTCGACCGCCAAAACTGCTTCTTCAAGCTAGTGAATATCATCTAATGATTGACTGGGAAAGTGCTGAATTGACAGAGCCACCTGCTACAAAAATGATACCAACAGAAGACATAGCAGCCTACATCAGATCCCAGCAGAAACCATGTGCTCTTACAACATTCCCCTGTCACACGCAAGCAGTCGAAAGACATATCAAGTTAGTGACAGATGCTTCGATTTCGTTGTGGGCGCAGCAGCCCGTGATGGTTACATCAGGAACAGAATAAGGGAAGAAAAATACTACCCACATTTGAAACAAAGAAAGAGTATACTCTTAGTTAAATACATATTAACAACGGAAGGGAGGATGGGTGGGTAGGGCGGAACTCGTCGTACAGCCCCTCCTCGTGGTGAGTCTGGATTATGTTATTTTTTCAATTTTATGAAATGATAACATAAACTGAGAGCTGTACAATGTTTGTTCTCATTATCTTACACAGAAAAGATCACACAATCAAGTGTAAGCGATTTTGCAAGTATTGAGCAAATATGAAAAACATGCAATTTATCGCCAATTTCAGTATTTTACAGTGTTTAAGTTCACTTGGGGAGACAGAAGATGTTCTCACAGAAGAATAAGTATTTATATATTTTTTGTAGTGCATTTTATTCACATTTATTTGCACACTACCCAAAAAAACATTGCATTTAATATGTAAACGTGTGGTAACGCTGACGCAGGGGAACTTTTTTCCCATTTTCTCATTTTCAGTGCGGTGGGGGAGGCAGAAGATATTGTTGTAGAGTTCTAATATTTTGCACACGTTTAAATTTTATGCTCATTCACACCTTTTCCGCACTACCCCCATAGCAAAATCCAAAAACGTGAATAAACGCTCCACCCTAATATATATATATATATATACTGTATGTCAGTCACGAGTGACTAACATATATGTCGTGAGTCATGTCGTGTCGTGAGTCACTCTGGGATCTTCTGCGACTTCGCGGGATTCTGCAAGGACTATTGGTTTGATAACTGGTCTGTACTCTGAGACTGAGAGTGCTGTGAAGTGTGGGGGAGGTGTATCCACCTTTCCTGTTAATACAGGAGTGGGGCAAGGGTGGGTCCTTTCCCCATCACTTTCAACACTTGTATGGACTGGGTACTGGGTAACGTTGTAGATCAAAGTGATTGTGGAGCATCCCTCGGCAGCACCAAGATCACTGATTTTGTTTTTGCCGATGATGCAGTAATCTTTGCTGAGTCGCTGGAGGTCCTGGTGATGGCTCTCGAGGCGCTGCACGAGGAGGCAAAGCCTTTGGGACTTGCGGTCTCCTGGCTCAAGACCAAGGTCCAAGTGTTTGGAGGCTAACTAGATGAAACAGTACAGTCTGTTCATACGTGCGGCGAGGACATTCAGATCTTGGAAAGTTTTACATACCTTGGTTAGCGCAGTCCATAATGACGGCGGGTCACGTCAAGAAGTCTTACGACGGATTGGCATAGCCCACGGTGTTATGGACTCGCTCAGCAGGAGTATTTGGTGTTGTCGGTACGTGTGCAGGAAGACAAGGATCCGGATCTTCAAGTCGCTTGTGATCCCCGTCTTAATCTACGGTTGTGAGACATGGACACTAAATAGCGACTTGAAGAGACGAATCGATGCCTTTGGTAATAAATGTCTTCGCAGAATTATGGGGTATCGCTGGGATGATTACGTGTCAAATCAGCGATTGCACCGTGAGACTGAATCGAGTCCTGTTACCTGCATAGTCCGTCAGCGCCAATTTCGGCTATATGGGCATGTGGCACGCTACCTTGAAACCGATCCTTCCCATGAAGTTGTATCTGTAAGAGACAATCCGGCGTGGAGGAGGCCAAGGGGGCGCCCACAAGGCTCATGGCTGTTTGATGTTTCTTGTCGAGAGCTGCTTGGCATGGGAAAGGAGCCTGCATGGGGACTCGCGCGTGGTGACCCCCAGGAGTGGCGTCGTAGGGTGGGCGAGGCGACGCGCCCCCCAGCGTATGCCCCCAATGATTGATTGATATATATATATATATATATATATATATATATATATATATATACGTATATATATATATAAATATATATATATATATATATATATATATAAAATATATATATATATATATATATATATATATATAAATATATATATATGCACATATACCTCAGAGGTTGGTACTCCCGCAAACATTTGCGCAAATCGTGAAAGTTGCTTACACAGAAGTACGAATTCCGAATTCGTTTGCGGAATTGCGGCAGACTAAAAAGCTGCAGATTGCATCTGTGGATGTACTTCCGCAAATCTAAATATGTCCTCAAATTCCAAAGTAGCCGTTCTGAGATTGAACAGGATTCCTGTGCGGCTGGGCTCACCGTCCAGGGAAATTTGGGGGTATGCTAGGGGACGCTGTTTTCCTCGCCAGTCCACCATGGGGTTAGTTAAAATTGAGCATTCATAGATGACGCACGTACTTCACAGCCCTTCTTCCTGCCTCGCTTTGCAAATTTGTTGCTTTTTTACCGTACTTTAATTTGAAACTCATATAAAAAGTATCTGTGTGATGCAGTAATACTATTGATATAACTAAGATGTTACTGTAATCTTCGTCAAGTGAGACCCAAGATCAGTAGAAACAAGGTCTGCTAACTTTGTGGTGGTGGGCTTGGTTGTGCCACCACATGTCCACTGTTGACTCAAGAGTCATGTCTTCTACATATCATGTAGTCTCATCTGAGATTATGAAATTCGCACAGAATGTTTAGAAAAACTGACTCAACCATCATCTTCATGACATAAATTTTCCGCATGTTACGTATAAGCAAAAAAACAAAACAAAAGCGAAAAACTATTTATTTAATCTAAGAAATTGCAAAAAGAAATACTAGTGCATAAACATGTTTTCACTTTTTCGTCTTCAACTCAATATAAATTCCTAGAGTAATGCTCCAATTGAATTTTTGTATCACTGATTCGAAATTAGCAAACTTTCTTTGTTCTAATGGTATAGTATATAAGCAATACAAAAATATAGAGATTGTGAAAATTCCCAATAACATGAAACGTTTGTCGAGGTGACCTGGCAGCATGCAGAGCGAGCGTTGCTCTGTTCCCTGGGGAAGCCCTTAATCTCTGAAACCACAAGAAAGGTTGGATTGAAAGGAGGGTAATTTGACTGACATGTTTGATTTGAAAGGATTTTGTATATAGCACCAGCTGCAATCAGCATCGTGGCTTTTTTTTTTTTTTGCTTATGATATGCGGAAATGTGTCATAATGATGGTTGGGTAAGTCTTTTTTAGATATCCTGTGGTTATTTCATAAACTCGGGTAAGAGTACACGATATGTAAAAGACATGACTGAGTCGGCGAGGGACGTGATGTCACAGCCCAGCCCGCCACTACCAAATTAGCAGACTTTGTTTATATGGTCCTATGCCGAGACCCAACTCCTTCCAGGTCCATTGATATGGAAGACCTGGGCCACCCTTGACCCCACTTGGAAACCTTCGTTGTGCCTGTTGTAAAAAATAATAAGGTCATCGAGAAAGGCAAGCCATGCTTCCAGGGTATTGTCACCTGCAAAAATTGTTAGGCGAAGCTCTCTTCCATCACATACAATATGTATACCCTAACGAGCCACTACCAACGTGTGAGTAAAACTAAGTTTAAATATACTGAAAAGTGACGGTGCTTTCTTTTCTATTGATCTTATCTGAAGTATTTCACATATGCTTTTATACTTATTTTTCTACCTAAGCCAAACAATCGAGGTTTACTACAGTTTAACAATGTGACTGGGTTTCCAGAATGTGGTTTATTTTGGCGTTTTTGATGTTTGCAATGGTGTTTTAATAGCCATTACTGTCACAACAACAAAATATTGAAACCTTACCTAACGCAACCCATGAAACCAAACCTATAGGCGACACATCAAGAACACGAAAATCTTACTACAATAATTCACCAATTGTCCGGCTACATTGGACCATCACCATCTTCTGTCCGTCTGTCCGTTTGTCCGTTTGTACAGCTTAGGTTCCGCTATTTATGCTTTAATTTCAACCAAACTTTCAGGAAAAGATTAGGTCATCTCTGAGATGGTTATAAGCAATATTTAGCCAGATTTATCTAATTTCTTCGTTGGTCATAGAAGTGGGTTTTTTTGGCAGCCTGGGGCATACCTACCTGGCACAGGAGACACTTTTACTCAGTCTGGTACAGCCTGGTGCATACTTACCTGGTACCGGTGTAGTGATCTGACTAGCTTCCCCGCCCGATTAGCTTCCCTGCCACGACTACGCACGCACGGCTAATTTTCAGTATCATCAGATTCGCTTATTTTAATCTAAATAACACCACAAAGCTCAACCCAAACCTATCCTAAACCTAACCAAAATTAAATCAAACCTTAACTTAACCTAAATTTTGCCACTTATTTTTATATGATAGGACAAATTTAGACTATAGTCTAGTCAACTAACTAACTTAGTCTAGGTTAGGTTACATTTAGGTTAAACTTACATTAAGTTAAGGCTTGGTTTAAATTTGATTTAGGTTAGGTTTGGTTTAAGATAGGTTTGGGTTAAGTTTTGTAGAGTTATATAGAGTTATAAATGTTATTTAGGTTAAATAAGCGGCAGGGAAGCTATCCGGGCGAGTTAGCTAGTCAGATCGCTACGCCGGACACAGTTTTATCATTCTGCTTTTCACCTAACATCTCTCTTCCCCTTCACCTCATCATCTCTCTCATCGAAGGAGAGGGAGGCCTGTAAGAAAGAGGGAAGCAAGGAAGAGGGTGCAAGACTCCCCCATTCTGGCTTCACTCTTATTATCTACTATAATATAAGTCACCTATTTCTCGCCTCCGCGAAGTATTGGCGGTGTGTATAAGGGACGGGCTCAGACAAGGTGCTTGGTAAAAAGGGTAGGCCTAATTTACCCTTCTAATAAAAGGAACAGTTAAAGTAATCGTCCAGACCCATTTTTTTTTGCCGAATTATGTTGAATGTGATTCAAAACACCTAATCCACCAAAAATAATTGATTTCCAGGCCTTATTTCCGTAAAAACACGACTTTTGTAAAAGCGCGCGAAAAAAAAATCTTCCCTCCAACAGGGCTACGACTGTTATTGATGACGTCAGAACAGGGACCCCGCAGACACTCTGTCTGACACCTGTCGGCAAATG
Source organism: Chionoecetes opilio (assembly GCA_016584305.1). Taxonomy (NCBI): domain Eukaryota; kingdom Metazoa; phylum Arthropoda; class Malacostraca; order Decapoda; family Majidae; genus Chionoecetes; species Chionoecetes opilio. Next base: position 336,554 of record JACEEZ010022900.1, on the reverse strand, counting down.
TTATGATGAGCGATTGTACTTCGGTGTCAGACAGTGAATCTGTCGCTGTGACAGATTTAGAGTACGATGCTCAATCTGACACAGAAAGAAATGACGCTGGTCGCGTATACTATGAGGAAAACGAACCTCAGATTGTCATGGGATCCTATATGTTTGACCCCGAGTACGAGGTGGATGAACAGGTGTTAGCAGAGCCTGAGGTTCAGCAGGAGGACCTGGCACTTCTCCAAAACATGGATTGGTAAATAAGGTTAAACCATGCGTGTGTGGGAATCACAATGAAGGTACTTTCGAGAAAATCCTATGGTTAGTTTTGGAGCTACAGTCAAACGTCATTACTCTGAAACCACATACTAGCATTAACTACAGCATAGAGTTGGAAAATATGCGGGCGGGAAGGCAGAAAGTGTGACAGCCACACCACCACAGGGTCTCTCACCACAGGGCACGCCCACTCCACAACTGGTTTACTTGGTTTACTTGGTCTTGTTAAGAGGCAAAGCCTCATAGTCGTGGTGGTCCACCGCTGCTGCCAGTCCTGGCGTCCCTGTCTAACAGGGCCACCTGGTCTGGTATGGTGTTGGACTGAGTCACTGTTTTACGGGGGGGGGGTGCGCCGCCCGTGTCCAGCACACCCGTGTACACAGGTTCACCTCACACTCGTCGTCCCAACCCCACACACTGGGTAGGCGACTAGTCACGCTGCACACTCACCCAGTCTTTCACCCGATGTGTACCCCACTACACACCGTTTCTCAACACAACTGCTCGCCCCAACACACTATAGGCGTGTATCACCCTACACACGCCACTCCTTTCCGTGTGCAAACTTTTCTCGAAAGGCACAGCTGTCTTGCTGCACCCATAAAGGATGCATGCATGTGGCATATAGCAAAAAAAATCTATCAGAAACACCCAAATATCTTCAAGTACTATATTTATCTCTGTGTTTACGTGCCTCTGATCAAGCGCGGGAAGATGAGCCTCCCTGATGCTACGTCACCGAGCCTGAGCATGAGCGTCTGCAAACCTTGAGAGCGTTTTGAAAACTCGGGGAATTTGCAGATTTTGATTGCGGATTATTTAAAAACGGCTGACTGGATACAAAAAGTGACGACGTATTGTTGATATACTCGTTAATGGCTATGATTTGATTGCATTAAATCAGGAATGATGAAATGGTTTGGACGATTACTTTAACCTCACAACTCATGGTAACACGGAAAGGATGTTTTTTACATTCTGAAAAAAGGACACGTCCTTTAGTTATATACCTGTACAGTACTTGTGAACCTAATCCTGGAAACCTATTCACATCATTAGCTAAAGTACCCCTTGCCTGGGTTGATGCGTTTGTTAACGTACAAACGGCTATCCCAGCTCTGAGCCGTGGAGAGACTTCCCAGTGGTCGGACGTCATAAAGGCCAAAAGAGCGAGTCTAACCTCTGACAGTTTTGAGAGACTGAGAGTGACGAGTTTGAAGTGAGGACTGGAGGCCTGATTTCATATCATTGAAACGTATTTTGGAGTGCAGAGTACATATACTAATTATTGCCCCTTTCTTTGCACTTAAGGCTAGTTAAGCTAAATAAAATAGTTTTCTTACGTATTGTCCCAGAAAAAACCGGTAGGCTAGAGGAATACGAGGGTAAACTTTTGTATCGATCTGAACATTTTAACACAGTTAAAATGCCAATTTAAAGCCCAATACCCCGCGCGAATTTGAATACCCGGGGCCACAACAACCGCGCACATGTTCTCTACACCCCTCCCACAATTCTTTTTTTCTTACTATAGGAGCAAAATAATGAAAAAATCCTTCAGATAAGTGCCTTGTGAGATGAAATAGTAAGCTTTTTCTACCTCAGTCAAGGAAAGCAGCCAGCACGATCTTTGCCCCAAGGGAGAGTCTTCCTGGTGCTGGGTGAAACGCGCAGAAGCTAAAAAGGACGAGCCTGCACCATACAGCGAGAACAAGCTCTGCCTTACCCAACTACCACAGGAGAAGCTTGACTCATCAAGTCTGTGTATCGGGACCTGACCAAACCTGACCTCCTACGCAAGTGCCTCAGAGGGAGGATCCAAAACCTTAATGAAAGCCTCCATTCCAAAGTTTGGAAGAAGGTCTCCAAAGACAAGTTTGCAGGATTGTACAGGACCATCTTAGTGTCTCAAGCCACCATCCTGGAACATCATTTTGGTCACAGTCACTCCTCCTTTCCCTGTTATCTGGGTTTTCTCAACTCGCCCCATCTCCTCGCTTCCCTTCGAAGGAAGGACTTGAAGACAAAGAAGAAGTCATCAACACCTCCAGCGAAGAATAGGAAGAAGAGCAAGGTTGAAAAGAAATCCCAGGAGGAGCTAGGAGAGTGACGCATACGAGGCTGGAAAATAATAAGCAGCAAATTGGCGAAAAAAGAAGGGTGTCGCTTTTATGATTCCCGTACCTTTGAGTGCCTAATATCCTTTTAAAAAGGAGTGGAATAGGTGACAAATTATCTAAAATGGTTGTTAATTAATAGTATAAATACAAATCAGAGATGTCTGGGATATTATTTAATTAAGTTACTGTAGATCAGTAAGACAAATAATGATAATCTTTAATTGCTCATATTTTTTCCCCGCATTAGTCGTGAATAGTTTATAAGTCCTTAAAAACGGTTAGATTTATTTACAATCTGATTGTAGCATTACATAGAAGAATGCAATGGGCAATCTTGCAAGTATTTTCATAGTAAAAAAAATCGAAAAGAAAAAGAAAAAGTAAAAAAGGTCAACACACACAAAAAAGGCCAAAATCCCAATTTCGCGGCAACAGCTGAAATAATCCTCATAAATGTAGAGAAATTATTGATCTTGAGTGGTATAAAGCAAGTTTACATACGATCATTTATGAGGAAGGAGATAGAAATTAAAGTTTACAAAAAATGCCCCTTTTTTTAATCAAAAATCTCCATGAAAAAAATAGTAATAATCCAACCGTCTTAAAAATCGGCAAAGTATACTGCGTACAATTTTTTATCGTGAAAGACTCTCAGAGAAACACAGCCAATTTCAAATTTCAATGAAGCCCCCCTAAATTAAGTTGATCATTGAGGGGAAAACCCTTGATGATTGATTGAAAATTGAATTTTTTGGCCTTATATTATCAAGTTATTATACATGTAGAAAAAATTCAAACCCTTTGTCCATTGATCGTAACTCTTTTATGGCTTTATCTATTATAAGAGGTCACAGATGTAGGTGTATGACGGCCAAATTTCTAATTTACAATAAAAAAACAAATTAAATTAATAAATTAATTTCCCTACTGAATATATACTTAATTTAATAAATTAAAGTAAAAAATTTAATAAGAAATTTTAAAATATAAAAAAACGGCTTCTACCATAACAACTCATCAAAACACGGGGGAACTTTTTGAAGAAAAAAAATTGTTGAGTTAATTTTTGAGTTATTTGACAAAAATTTTGCATGCTGTTTTCCAAAACTGTATCGTTTTTTTCTAGACGTCAAGTTTTTTCTCCACCTTACCCTCCAGATAAGAAAAATTCCACTTGTGAGCTTAGTAAAATTTCCAGCTGATTACGATTTGACCATCGAGAGCTATTGGAAATTTTTTTGTGCAGTTACAATTGAGACAGGCGGTGGGGGGGTTGCGCCCCAAAAGGGCAGACTATAAAATTCTGAAACAGAAAGCGGGATGTAAATTAGGAGGTTTTGTTATGGTTTTCTTTTAACTTGTAACAACATACCATTGTAATTTCATTTCTTTTATGCGGGTTTTTTTTTTTTTAAAAGTTGTAACTTTTTCCAGTTAGTGTTTTTTTTTACAAGGTATATATTTCTTTTGTTTCAGATCATGTCTGCCCCTGCTACGTCTCGTCGTAAATGCCTAAAAACCCTGATCCTTCTGCTATATATGGGGGTAGTTTCACCATTCCAAATCAAAGGGCAAGCATCGCGTATTTGTAAAACAAGCATATTTCGCATATTCAAAGTAAAACTGGGGTGATCAAAAAACTAGGGGCCCCTCAAAAAAGGTGCAAGCGTGTGCGAAGATTACGGATGTGGCCCAAAAGGAACACGTAAAAGTTGGTTTTTGGTCCCCCCATGGTTTGGCGAGAGCAAAAAGATCATTCCACAGACTTTATTTTTTGTTTAGTGAAAACTCATTTTTTAAACAAAAAAATAAAAGAAAAAGAATATCCTAATCTACCGTCGCATAAGACCAATCCTATTCAGCTAAAATTCCAGTGCCAGTTTTCAAAAAACCTCCTCCTCTAAAGATCTGATGATTTTGAAAACCATGACAGAATGATGAAATTTTTGACATTCACGAGGTTCAGTTCGTAGGGATTTGATCACACGAGTTGAATGATTTAGCCTGTTTGGGGCCTACCCAAAAAAAGCTTCAAAAAACTAGTAAAAGACTGAAACGAGAAAAAAAACTTGAACAAGGAGTGAATATCTCTTTCGAACCAAGAAGTCTTTTTGGGGCATATTTTCGAAGGGCCCAGGGGTTTTTGTTTTTTTGCCATAACATTCCGGGTTTTACTAAAGGGAAAAAGGGCTTTCATCTAAAATAAAAATAATGGCGATTTTTATTGATAGTCAAACGGAGCTTAAAGTGTGCCTTCTAAAAAAGGGAAATTTGTTTGGCGCAGCCCCTATTGGGCATTCGGTCTGTTTCGTAAAAATATGGAATGAAAAGAGAGTCTTGAGTTATTGCAATATGACAAACAAAATTTGGGATATTTGTTGACCTTTAAAAATGGTGCCCTTTTCTTCTTGGTCAACAACGTGGAACCAAAGTATCCCTGTTTTCTCTGTATGGGGGATGCAGAGCTCGAGGAAGTTTGGGTTCAACAAATTTGGGCCCTCGAGTCTGATCTTAAACCTGGAGATCCTACTTTGACGCCACTTTTTGACAGGAAGAAATAATATTCCCACCTGCACATAAAACTAGGTCTCATGAAAATTTGTAAAAGCATTGTCAACTGATGGCGACGTTTGAAGTACATCACTTGGCATTTCCGGACGTCAATTGAAAAAATCAAGGCCGGGGGTTTGAGGGCCCCACAAATTCGACAGTCATCAAAGATAACATTTAAAAGGGTACTATTCAGACCTTAAAAAGAATGTTTGGGCTATCTTCAAAGACGTCGTAAGAACTTTTTTGGGAAAATACACGGCAAAGAAATTTACCAAAAAATTGTTAGAAACTATTGGAGGCTACAAAGCCGGGGTTCAAAACATAGTATTAAAACATTTTTGCATACCCATCTTCCCAAACTTTCCGGAAAAATTTTGGGTGCTGTACGACAAAAAAAGGTGAACTTTTCCCCAAAGATTTGAAGTTATGGAAGAACGTTACCGGGGTAGATGGGTGTGCATATGAGGGCTGACTTTTTTGGAGCTCAACGCGTAGCCCCTCATTTAAACCCACCCAGAAAAACTAAAACGTAAATTTTTTTTTACCTTTATCCTTTCTAAAACATGATAATTTTTAAATAAACATTCTTTCATCCCCTATTTCTTTCATTTTTCTTTGTATTTAAACTTTGAAACTTTTATAAATAAACTGTTATGTTATGTACATATTTTTCTTTTTTTTAAAAAACGAAAATCCTACAGTTAAAAAACTTGACGTGATAGAGAAAAACTGAATCTTTTTTGGATTCAGCCCCAAAAAATTATTTTAATAACAAGTGTCAGACCAACTCAACAAAATTTTTTTCCCCATTAATATACTGATAACGAGATAAATGATAATTTCACATTAATTATATAAATCAAAATTATAATAATATAAAAATTTTTTAATAGTTCTTTTCAAATTTTCTTTTTTTGCGTTTAAATGGATTTAATTCTTTTTTCCTTACATCATCGGGAGTTTTTTCCACATTTTGTTTCCCCCAGTAGAACCTTTTGAGCATGGGGGTTCTACACAAAGGAAGTTTGAGATATTGGTTCGTCTGTTTTTATCTTTTGCGTTGTGGGGCTGAAAACCCCTCATTTTGTATTATTCAAAGCTTATAAACAAAAGTTTGTCTGATGTCGATAATATCATGTATTTTGAAGTTTTCAACTCACGAAAGATGGACTTGTGGGTCATACCGATTACTTGGACATTTGCAATATTTTTTTTTGATTTTCAAAAAGTTTTATCAATAATTTTTATATGCCCCACCCCCGATAGCTAAAATACAAAAAATATGGATATGCTAATGAAAAAAATTGTCTTAAAATTTCAATATTACAATGGTTTCGTATTTATATATTAACCTAATTTTTTGAAATTATTTTTTACATTTTCTATGGTGTTTTCCTCTTTGCTTGCATCAATAACAAATCCAAGGGAATTAGCTTCTTTTACCCCTTTTAAAAATAGATTATCAAATTTTTTTATTTGTTTTTCTTTTGTGTGTGTCATGTGTGACGCTACAGTGGTTTTATTGATATTTAAAGTTAATTGTTACATTTTAACCAAATTTGCACATGTACAATTCGTGTTTTATTTTATTTCTTGATCTTTAAAACCTTCCCTGTAAAAAAGGGGAGGGCTCAGCAAAAAAATAAAAAATTTTAAAATTTTTTGGGACAAGAGTATGTATTTATTAAATTAAAATAAAATGGTCCTAGGGCAGATCTTGTGGCACACCCCAAATAAGATTTTGTCGACGATGCACTCTATAAAGGGCTGTAAACTGGTTTTCCCCATCGCTGAGATAACTTTTAAAACCCTTAAGACTGGTCCCCGAATACCGAAATCATTGTTTCTTTAAAAAAATGGAGTGATTAATAGTATCAAAAGCTTTTAAAAAATCACAAAAAATAGTTAATTTTATACATTTTACTATTATTGCATTATATATGTTTTGGCAAAGGTGGTTCTGCGAGTTTTATTAATATTTAGGTCGAGACCCATCTGATCATCTGTTAAAATAATTTTTGTTAAATAAATTTATTAATCTAATTTTCAAAAATCTTTTCAAAACTTACTTATGGGGGGAAGAATGAATAGGTTGTAATTTTAAAAAATTGAACATCACCTTTTTTATAAACTGGAACACTCTTCAGTCTCAAAAGTCTGGAAAAACATCCCTTCAAATGATTTGTTTATTAGTATTCCGAAATGGAGATTTTTTCTTTCAGGGTTTGTTACTTTCAGTTCCACATCATAACCAAAGGGCTGTAACCCTTAAGTTAGAAATTACACTTTGATTTCATGGGGTGTTTTAGGGCCCAAAATAAAATGAAAAAAAAAAGGGGGTTGGGGTAAAAACTCAATAAAAAGGATTTCCTCTAAAAACTGTGCTAAATTTTTGGTAACATTTCAGAAAAATTCATTAAATTATTTCTATTTAAAAGCTACGAAAAGACTTTCCTTGTGACAGAAATAAATCTGATAATTTTTTCAACTTTTCCTATTAATCATTTATAATTTTCCATATTTTTTTTTTCCCCCCGATCCTTCCTAATTATGATTTTAATAGTTTTTTTCGCTGTTTTTTATCACAATGTTAAAATATTTCGATATTTCTTAAATGGGAAATCATATTTTTTAAGGGGCCCCCTTGCATAAAATTTTTGGCCTATTCTTGTCAATAGAGTTTTTGATGCTGCAGAAATTTTGGTTTTTTGGAATTTTTTTCTTTGATCTTTTTTCTTGATTTGGAAAATTTTTATATAATAAAAAATTTTTCATATAAATATCAAAAAACTCATTTACATTTGATATAAAATCAATTCCCCCCCTATAATTTTACAATTTTAATTGAAATTTTTTGACTGAATCGTTACTATAATTCTCTTTTTTAAATTTTTTGTTTGACAGTATTGAGTTTTTGGTTAGGATGGCAAATGGCTAAAAACTGGAAAAATTATCGCTTATAATGAAAAATGCACCCCATAAATGGTAGTTTTGTAGGTTTTTAGTCCAAAATTTGGTCAATAAAAGAAGCTGAGTTCTTGTCATCTTGTGGGTTTTTTTTAGGTTTTGGGAAAAAAGATATAATAGAACAAGTTTGTAATTTTTACATCATTGTTTACATCAAAAATTAGAAGCTTGAACCGGGTGTAGAGGGGGAAAAAATGAGGAAGAGGTGTAAAGAGGGCTAAAAATATGGGGCACTGAGGGTAATATAAAAATACGACAAATACTACGTACATTAATTAAATTGCCATCAGTGGTTTAAAATAAATAATACCTTTATTTACTACATTTCAAAGTGTTTAACATTTTGTTTTTTGCACAGCCTGAAAATATTAGGTAATTGGGGAGTGGAATGCGGCTTGCGGTTGCGGAAATGCAATTACAATAAATTTGCAAACTTGCGGTTTCGGAAAATAAAGGTTAGGTTATGCGGGGAAGCGTTTGCAGAAATTGATTTTCGTTTGCCGGATCACCTCTGAAAAAATATATATATATTTATTTTTTAATTATTAAAATTTTTTTAAAAAAAAAAAAGGGGCCCGAAGATACGAGCATTAGGTTCCACCTGACATAACGTAAAACAAAAAAATTTGTATAGCAAATCAAAACTAATGGTAAAATTAAAGGGTTTTGGGTTTCCCGGGCCCAAATTTAAAACATTTTTTCAAGCTAAAATAAACTGTAGTGGTCCCAAGGGTTGGGGGCCCCACACCTGGCTAATTTCCCCCAAAGGTCAGGGTGCACCCTGGCTAAAAACCCTTAAGGGCCGCCTTGCTTGGGGGGCCTGACTGGGGGGCAACCAAAATCCCCCTTTTTCCACCGGGAGTCCTGTATTCACTCAGTCAGTTACCTACCAACCACTACAGTGAGAGGAACACCACTCCTCCTCTCCCTGTGTTCCTCTCACAGTAGTGGTTGGTAGGTAACAGTGAATACAGGACTCCCGGGCTGGACAAAGGGGGATTTTGGTTGACCCAAGTCATGTCACCCCAAGCAAGGCGTGACCTGAAGGGTAATTAGCCAGGTGTGCGGCCTGACCTTTAGGGGTAAATAGCCAGGTGTGCGGCCCCAACCTTGGGACCTCTACAAAACTATAACAAACACAATGTTTGAATGTCGTAGCATTGGATTTTCGATCTCGTATTTTGAAAATAGACCCTAATTTACTCGGGGTGCGCAGACCTCTTCCACTGCCCATAAACTCGTCTCTGCGCATCTGAATCATTGTACATCATCATACAGCCCAGATGCATACGTGGTAGGGCGCGCATTTTGAACTTGGTAATCTTACTCACCCCAGTTTGAATGTCGTAGCATTGGATCTTCGATCTCGTATATTGAAAATAGACCCTAATTTACTCAGCTCGTATCATTGATTTCTCGTATACCGAATGCTCGTATAACAGGACTTCCCTGTACATACTGTTATGGTATGTTATGGTTCCCCCTTAAAATGTCTATTTTCTATTATTATTAAATGTATGTTTATTATATATGTAATTCTATTTGGTATTATTATTGTGTGTGGTAATATTGATTTCTAGGTAATTCTAAGATATGTAATTATAAGGATAATTGTTAATGATTAATTATCGCTGACGTGTCATGATGATGACGTATGGTGGCTGACGTGTCAGAAAGGTTCGTGAACGCTGAACCCATGGAAGTAGGCAGACTGGTTTTGGACGTCGTGAAGTGAAGACCTCCTTCCTGCGGTAACCCCGCAACCAACACTTGAGTATTGTTCCACCTTTTATATATTATGTTATTTTATAGGATTTGTGTAGAGCTCACACAACTGTACTGTTGTATTAACTGTGTATACTATGTATTCATGCTGGGTAGCAACTTAAAGTTAGCACTCTTAGGTTAAGTGGTGGTGGTTATGGTATGGTTATGGTATGGTTATAGTGACTATTTATAACAAATTAAATAACTTTGTTAAACCTGGATCACTTTGTGTTTCTGTTTGCCTTGACCCCTAGTTAGTTTGTAATTATGGCATAACAATACCTACAGACAGATAGATACTTAATTAAGTAGTAGATTGACCGATACATAAATACTGATAGATTGGTGTAAGACAAAAAGATAGATGAGATTATAAGCAGATGGACAGAGAGAAAGAAAGACCGGAAAACGAAAATATAGGCTGATAATATACACTGATGAATAATAGATATACATATGAAGAGACAGACAGGTAATCAGACAGAGGTGAGCGAAGGGACTAACTAATGAAGCATATACCATTCACTCACTCATTTATTCATTCATTCATTTATCCATTGATCCATTAACAGAGGCAGACACACGGACAGAAACACAGGTGGACAGACAGACGTACATCTATAATTTATACAAACCTCATACACATAAACTAGGAACGATCACACACACACACACACACACACACACACACAGGGGTACTCCGTGGTGTAAGGGAAGCACGCTCGGTTCACAACCGAGAAGTCCCGGGTTCGATCCCCGGGCGGAGCGGAAACAGATGGGTTGTTTCCTTAATACCTGAGCCCCTGTCCACCCAGCAGTGAATGGGTACCGGGTGTTAGCCGGGGTTTGTGACCTGCTCTCCGAGGTGTTGGCTTCGGCCAACACAAAGCACTATGGATGAATGATAAAAAATGTTGATATGGAGACGGGGCCACACTAGCATTGCTCTGGCCCTGTAAAATATAACTAGATGAATACACACACACACACACACAAACACACACACACACAAACACACACGCACACGCACACACACGCACTCACACACATACACACACATACACACACACACAGGGGGAACTCCGTAGTGTAGGGGTTAGCACGCTCGCTTCACAACCAAGAAGTCCCGGATTTGATCCCCGGGCGGAGCGAAGACAGACGGGCGGTCTTCTTAAAACCCGAGCCCCTGTCCACCCAGCAGTGAATGGGTACCGGGTGTTAGCCGGGGGTTTGTGACCCGCCTCCCGGGGTGGTGGTTTCGGCCAACACTAAGAACTAGGATGAATGATCCAAATAAATGTTGATATGGAGACAGGGCCATACGAGCGTTGCTCAGGCCCTGTAAAATACAACTAGATGAATACACACACACAAATACACAAATAATACCACTTTCACCAAGTTCGTCACGATGTGGTGGCGCTTTGTATAGTCAATAACCTTGTAGTTGGTACTTGCAAAGTGTCTAGATAGGATCAAAGTATCTTATCTTATCTTCTCCTTTCTTCTCCTCCCTTCTTCCTTCGTCCTTTCCTGCCTTCCCCTTTTATCTTTTCTTAACCCTCTTCGCACGTCTCTTCCCTTCCTTCTCTGAATTCATCCTCTTTCTCTCTCCCCATCTCTCACTCCCTCTCCCATTCCTCTCCTTCCTTAACTGTCCTTTTTTCTTCTCTCTCTCTCTCTCTCTCTCTCTCCTCTCCTCTCGTCTCTCTCTCTCTCTCGTCATCTCTCTCTCTCTCTCTCTCTCTCTCTCTTTTTTTTATCTTTTTTTTTTTTTTTTTTTTTTTTTTTTTTTATTCGAACTGTTAACACATTGGTAATAGAGCTAAAGCTCTAGATTTTACTCTAGAGCTATCTATAGCTACATATAATATATAACATACATTATATACTCAATAATCTAGGCCATTATCCAGCTGTTCACCCCCCGCTTGAAGTCTTGTAGCGAGGCGTGGTGGTGGAGGTCGGTTTGGCAAACTAGCTGGTTCCACAGACGGCCGTAGCGGGTAGGAAGGAACGCAGGTGGTGCTCTGTCCTGGAGAAGGGCACAGTCACTTGCTCCTGTCTGTATGGGGCGACACGGATGGAGTGAAGGGGGCGGTGAGGTCTGGAGAGCTTGATGGCTGCCAGGTGGGGCGTGTGGATATTGAGTGCCTTGTGCATGACACATAAACCTGCCACGTCCCTGCGCTCCTGGCGGGGTTGGAAGGGGTCACGCGCGAGGTGGGGACGTTTGCCATTCACCAGTCGCTGGGCTCTTCTCTGGACGTGGTCCTAGCGTGGCCAGGTAAGAGGGCGGGCAGGAAGACTATGCTAGGGGGGAGTATTCCATGAGAGACGTACCTGTGCCTTGTACAGGACCTCAACCCCCTTGGCATCCAGAAGGTTGGAGATGCGCCGGACACAGCTGAGTCTCCAGGTTGCGCTTTTAGCAACTCTCCGGGGATGACTGGTGAAGGTCAGCCCCGTGTCAAACTCCCCCCCCATAAGGAGATGGATCTCTGAAGCGGGAGTTATCTGCCCTCAATCTGTATATCCGGGCACAGGCAGGTTGGGATGTCTTCCTGCGGGGATAAAGCGTCCTGATTTTGCCAGGTGCCCGGCTGACTGCCTCGACTACTCCAGGTACGTGTTGTCCAATGCCGGGGTTGAGGCGGCACCCTTTTTTCCCCCTGCCAGTCACGTCGTTGCGGTGAAGGCAGGGTGCAGTCGTCAGGGGGGCCCCGGGCCTCGGGAATGAGCTGGAGAATGTCTTAAAGTAAACATTCCACCGAAAATCCGAGTACGCTGCCCTTGGGACGCTGGCGTGGTTGGTTGCTGACTGGAACTGGGGCCCGTTGTCACCCCCCCCGTTACCGTTCTTGGAGGTATCCGGGATGAGCGGGCGCAGGGGCCGCTCACCCCAGGCTCCTAAACTTGGCGGTGAGACTGGGGGTGCCACATCCTTAAGGGCCCCGGGCGATGTCCAAAGCCACAAAAAAGGTGTCCTTCCCTATATCCACGGTTTTTTTTCCCGGGAAAAGCGGCTGAAGGGGAGCAGGTCTGCAGTGCCCTTTCCCCTGCCGAAACCAAAATGCTTGGGGGGGGTTGAGGAGATGGGGGGCGTCCAAGAAGGTTTGATTTTGGCGGTGAGAGGGACTCCAGGATTTTTTAAACGTGGTGACGAGGGAAATTGGGGGGTATTTTTTTTGGGTCCTTTTGGCTGATTTTTGGTGGATGCTTTTTGCACTCTTGTTTTTTCCCATTACGGGGCCCCCCTTTGCACAAGGAAAGGGATTTTGAAATGATGGTGAGGGGTGAGCGAGCGGGGCAGAACATCCCTGTAGTAGCTGAGGGGCTGTTTTGTCAGGCCCTAACCCTTCTTGGGATATATTTGCCGCACTGATTTTCTTTTTTTAATGTTGCTATGAGACTCTCCAGAGAGGCCCTGGTGAGGGTGGTATCTCTGGGGGCTCGCATGAGGGTTCTGGCACCAACATTTTTAAGGAAAAAGGCGCCACAGCTCAGCCTTTTCCTTGTCGCGGACAGCCCCCACCCATTTGGTCTGGTACGGTGAATGGGGTTGTCAGCAAAGAGGCCCGCTGCTGCTTCACTCCTCACCGCGACTCCTTACTGCTCACTTTACTGGCCTTTACTTGGCCTTTATGTCCTCTCTCCAGCGTTTTATGGCTTTCTTTTGGCCCTGCACATGGTTTTTGGGGGGCTTTTTTTTGTGCAAATGTTTGTTAGTTGGGAGGGGTGGGGGCTTGTACCGAGCAAGGCCCTGCCTTTTTTCGGCAGCAAAACCCACACTGAAAACCAAACCATAGTTTGGTTTTCATTGTAATCATGGGGGGTTTCATTTGTAGGTTTTGGGTGGGTATATGTTTTTTTCGGAGGGGGCGGGGGAGATTTGGGGAAGGTCTACTTGCATATTTACCTCGCCGTGGGGGAAGCTCCCCTCTACACTAGGGTCCAAAAATTTTCCTTTTTAAGCTGTCCCCAAACTCCCCCAGACAAAGCTAGTTGACCGGGGAGTAGCCTCGTCGCATCCACGGGTGCTGATGGTATACACAGTAAGTGGGGCCCCATGATCCAACCTCCCAGGGGGAAGGCAGGTGACTACTTCGTCTGGCAAATCTGTGATGACGGGTCCAGGGGAAGAGCCAGAGGTTGGGGGGGGAGATTTTACATGGGTTGCTAGGCCGTACTTTAGTCAGCAAATCCTCGTACTGCCTCGCAACCAGAGCTGGTTCATTCCCCTAAAAAAAGGGGAAAGGTTGAGAGTGCTGGGAAAAAAGGGTTAGGTGAAAATGTTGGTGTGGAGGAAATGGATGGGGTCATTTCCCTGCCACTGTGAGCGGTAGTAGACACATGGCAGGATGGTATCGTGGTGACTCGTCCACAGTCTGAAAAACATAATTTCAAGTAAAGGTGCCTTTCCATTTCAACCTCGAGGGCCTCTACAGCCAGACCTTTGAAGAAGCAGATGACGATGCCCCCGAAGGTGACGTGGGCACAGTCTCCCGTGCCATCTCACTCTCTCTCCTCTCTCTCCTCTCTCTCTCTCTCTCTCTCTCTCTCTTCTCTATATAGATATATATATATATATATATATATATATATATATATATATATATATATATAAAATATATATATAAAATATATATATATACTAGCCGCAAAGCCGCCCTCCGGGCGGACTTTTTGGCTACCTCCTGCGGAGGGCAAATAAAACACAGACTCTCCAGATAGCCACTTCTAGCTTTCCTGAAATCATGGATGTAGAAATGTATGTATTAACGCCAACCCATTCACATCACCCCCAACCCATTCACTCACCCATTACCCATCACCCCCCACCCATTCACTCACCCATTACCCATCACCCCCCACCCATTCACTCACCCATTACCCATCACCACACACCCATTCACTCACCCATTACCCATCACCCCCCACCTATTCCCTCTGTGCCATATGAGGGGATTCCGCCACGGGGGACGGAACCTATACCACACACACACACACACACACACACACACACACACACACAGACAGACAGACAGACACACTTTCGCTTATATTATTATAGATATATATATATATATATCTTTCTCTCTCCATTCTTTCCGCTTTTCGGCCATTCTTTTAATTTTCTTACTGTCCTTTCTCTTTATCCTCTCTTCTTCCACTCTCCCAATATCCACTCCTCTCCCACTCATCCCCTTCTACTTATCACTTCTCCCCAATCTCCCCCTTTCCTCGAACTGTCTCCCCAGTTCAATGCTACCTCCCTCTTCCTTTCCATTATCCTCTCCCTTTCCCTAACTATTTCCTCCTAAAGGAAAGGGTTCCTCCTCCTCCTATCTCTACTCCTTCTCTTCTTCTCCCTCTCCATTCTCCTTCCTCACCCTGGGCAAGATCCTCCTCCGCATTTCCTCCCCAAGACCTCCTCCTCCTCTTACTCAATCCTTCCCTTTCCTTCCTTTTCAGTTCCTTCCCCTTCCTCCCTCACCTCCTCCCCGGTAACATGACATGTAGGTCCTCCCCAGGAACGTCCCAAGATCACGGAATCCCCAATTACAAGTTTCCTCTCCTGGTGGTCTAATTTATCATGGACCAGTATACCCTTTCCCTCTCCCTCCTTCTCACCCTTATCTCCCCCAACCTACCCACTCTTTTGTCTTCAATTTCCTCCTCCTTCAGTTATAGAAGTTAAATAATCTGTAAGTCATCTGTAAAGTAAATGGGTTTTTATATTGCCCTGCGAATTATGTCATAACGTCGCCCGGAACGATTAGTGTTAGAGACAAATTTGAGACAAATCAATGTTATTCCTGCCGTTTATAATTGAAAGACTACAATGTTATCCTGCAGCATGCATTGACATGCACTAGTATGTATTGTACTCGAACCTAAGTATAAAAAATAATAAAAATACAGTAATGCCTCTTCCATTTGCGACATTTCAGAAACAAGTTCACGGAACCCAAGAACTCAGGCGTTCCATTTGCGCACGAAAACCTGGGTCCGAGGCGACGCGCGTAGTGATGCAGCAAAACCCTTGAACTTTCTCAACCCACATTGGGAGGTCGGTAGAGCTTTCAGTTCATAACAAACAATGGCCGCCTTGGGTTCTATTTCATCTTATCGTGAAGGGATTTTCGCATGCACGAGTCGGAGAGGATGTCAGACAGGCCTACAAGGTACGTAGTGCTGTGATGTGAATGTGTGAGTACAGATTTTTATGGAAAAACAGCAGGAAAATGCTTAAATATGCGGTGTTATTTTTGGCTGTCTCAGGCGTGAAACCTGAAAAGTCGTATTTTTGTCAGGCAATGTCTACTAATATGCAGCTTGTTCAAGGCACACAGTAGGTGTACATACATCTACTCGTATAAAACGATGATATGAAGCGTTCCACTGACCAATTAGAAGCGTTAATCTTGTGTGACAGCCACTCGTAATTCAAGTCTCCTTCATGGGGAAAGATACAAAATTGTGTTAATACTTGCATTATACACGTATTGTTAGAGCCAAAATGACAGAGAAAAGTCCTTAAATAGTGGTCTTTTTTCCTCCAGATCTTCACAGATACCTCTAAAACGTAATTTTAAAGTGGACGAGAGATGCTCCCTAACTCCTACCCGGTTATAATGGACAAGAACTGCGCGGTCGCTACCGCCGTTACCACTTACGTTTTTAATATTATTTTTTGCTCAATAAACTGTGCAGTGTTAATCCATTTCAGCGTAACCACTAATTTTCAATCAATCAATCATTGGGGGCATACGCTGGGGGGCGCTTCGCCTAGCCCACCCTACGACGCCACTCCCGGGGGTCACCACGCGCGAGTTCCCATGCAGGCTCCTTTCCCATACCAAGCAGCTCTCGACAAGAAACATCAACTTGCCCCAGCCACGAGCCTTGTGGGCGCCCCCTTGGCCTCCTCCACGCCGGATTGTCTCTTACAGATACAACCCGATGGGAAGGATTGGTTTCAGGGTAGCGTGCCACATGCCCATATAGCCGAAGTTGGCGCTGACGGACTATGCAGGTAATAGGCCTCGATTCAGTCTCACGGTGCAATCGCTGATTTGACACGTAATCATCCCAGCGATACCCCATGATTCTGCGAAGACACTTATTACCAAAGGCATCGATTCGTCTCTTCAAGTCACTATTTAGTGTCCATGTCTCACAACCATAGAGTAAGACAGGGATCACAAGCGACTTGAAGATCCGGATCTTTGTCCTCCTGCACAGGTACCGACAACGCCAAATACTCCCGCTGAGCGAGTCCATAACACCGTGGGCTATGCCAATCCGTCGTAAGACTTCTTGACGTGACCCGCCGTCATTATGGACTGCGCTACCAAGGTATGTAAAACTTTCCAAGATCTCAATGTCCTCGCCACACGCATGAACAGACTGTACTGCTTCATCTAGTAAGTCTCCAAATACCTGGACCTTGGTCTTGAGCCAGGAGACCTCAAGTCCCAAAGGCTTTGCCTCCTCGTGCAGCGCCTCGAGAGCCATCACCAGGACCTCCAGCGACTCAGCAAAGATTACTGCATCATCGGCAAAAACAAGATCAGTGATCTTGGTGTTGCCGACGGATGCTCCACAATCACTTTGATCTACAACCTTGTCCAATACCCAGTCCATACAAGCGTTGAAAAGTGATGGGGCAAGGACGCACCCCTGCCTCACTCCTGTATTCACAGGAAAGAAGCTGGATACACCTGCCCCACACTTCACAGCACTCTCAGTCCCAGAATACAGACCAGTTATCAAACCAATAGTCCTTGCAGGAATCCCTCGAAGTCGCAGAAGATCCCAGAGTGACTCACGATGCACTGAGTCAAACGCCTTCTTGAGATCAACATAGGCTGCAAGCATCCCCTGTCGAAACTCACGTCGGCGTTCCACCAGGACACCAAGCGCTAACTAATTTTAGGCAAGGAGAATTTTTTTTTTTTTTTTTTTGCTCTAGTACTTAAGTTAACTCCTTGTCTTGTTATTGTTTTGTTTTTTTGTCTGTATGCCTCAGGGCGATAATAAAATTATTATTATTATTATTATTATTAACCAGTGTCTCAGAAAATGACCGCGCAGTCCTCGTCCACTTTTACTCCTAGCCGTTTCCTCTTTGTGTTTCTGTTGTCATTATCTCGGTGCAACCTTATTGCCCATACGTGTCGTTCTCCTTTTTCTTTTTTCTCTTGTTATTTGAACTTGAAGCAGTGTCGGAAAATTTAGACTTCTGCTTGAAATGTATGGTTAAAGTAACATATCTTGAATTTCTGCATGTTAGGAAAACCAATATAACTATACTACTCTGCACAAACTGTTCATTCTGGACAAGTTCCTCAACATGATGTTAAAATATCCCCATTAGTGAAATTATCTGTGATTTGAGTACTTCTTTTCTCAAAACTCGTGGAGCCATCTGCTAATGTCTTAAAGTTGTTACTATATAGTGGCCATTACATAACCAGAGCAAAATTGTTAGTTTTGTTAAGATTAATATTCTATTTATAGGTACTCGCCTACTGTACTCGCCGGTACTGGGTCCCGCCAAATGTTGTGGCGGTGTGTACACACGCAAACCAGCCCTCCGTAAAATCGATCCTTACGCGGTATTTTGGACACTAGCACGCAACAGCTAGTCGCCAGGGCAAGTGTGAACATCTGCAGATTCTCTTTTAAACGGGAAACTGAGGCAAGAATTCAGGAGGAGTGAGGTATTCGACATAAAAGGTAGGCGAGACCAGCTGAACCAAAATGGCGCCCACCACTCCTGACGTAAACAATGATACCCAAGGTAGCGATGATATCTTCCCATGCTCTATATGTCAGGCACATTGTGACAATGGTATCAAATGTAATAGCTGCAACATGTGGAGTCACTATCGGTGCTCAGAAATGCCAACATACTGCATTATTGCACTCGCCAGCTCAAACAGGAGGTTTACCTGCCAACCATGTGCTAGGCTAAGCTACCCGGACTATGACACTAAGGCAGCAGAGATTGAGGACTGTAAACAAAATTATATGTTACGTAAGTCAATGACAGGCTCTCAAGACCCCGAAACAACTGTTGCAATCTCTGATGTCCCAGGTAGGACACCAGAGAGAGAATCTGAAGTTGACCTGGACAGAATCTTATTACAGGAGCCCAGGAATACACCTAACCCTGCTAGCCCAGCAAGCCAGGTGGAGGATATACCAGACTTAACCTTACCACCAGGACAAGCTGAGACAGGGCTGGACTCACAGCCACCTAAGGACAACACTCACCAACAAGCAGGGCACAGAAAGGTAAAAATATGCAGGTTTTACCTTAAAAATATGTGCAAACATGGACTACAAGGAGAAAAATGTAAATACCCCCACCCAAAACCTTGTGCTACATTCATGAAGCATGGACTGGATGAAAACCTTGGCTGTACTCTGGGGTGGAAATGCATTTGACTATCATCCTTTGTATGTAGGTCATCACTACATACAAGAGAATGCAAACGTAGGGAATGCAAATACCCACACATAAAAGGAACTAAAAGACCAAACAACCAGTACCCCAGATCAACCCAGCAAAGAAATCAGAGGGAAGACAGAGGGCAACGATCACCACATACACATAAAAACGCTCCACCCCCTGAACACCACAGGCAAGATGCCCAAAGGCCAAATGGACCCCCTCCTCAGGTATGGAACAATGCAAGTGGCCCCACCACACATATAAATAGAAATAATCCCACCATTGGCGTACAACAAAATGTGGACCAGGGTAATTTTTTAGAGCACATGGTGGAGAAACTACTGGACATGGAGAAACACTCTCAGTCCACAATCAACCGTCTAGTAGAACGAATAGACAGACTGGAAACAAGGCAGAGAGGGGGCTGCAGTCTCCAACACTAACCAGTTTCTATACTGGAAATATGAGGGGCCTTTATGCAATCTGCAATCAGACAAAGGTCCCAATGATTAGAGAGTTAGCAGAGACAGAAAACTTTCTCTTTATGGCCTTCACAGAAACTCACCTCACAAAAGATCACCTGGATGCAGAAGTGCAAATAGAAAACTACACACTCATCAGACAGGATAGAGAAGGAAGAAGCCATGGAGGAGTGGCAGTGTACGTAAAACAAGAGGTAGCAGCCAGTGTAGAGGTACTTGTATCTTTCTCAAATGGTACAACAGAAATGCTGGCAATATTTATCAAAGACCTTAACCTGGTAACAACAATCATATACAGGCCACCTAATACTAGTGTTAACGCTTTTCAAGATATCACAACCAAACTCCGCAACCTTCTAGAAGATCCTCCAAATGAATCTACAGTATTTTTAATACTGGGGGACTTTAACCTGCCTCACATTAGCTGGCCCTCCATGAATATCGCAGGTGGTACACCAGAAGAAAAGGGCCAAGCGGTACAATTAACCTCACTTATGGAGGAGTATTTTTTACACCAACTAATAATGGAGCCCACAAGAGGGAAAAATATATTGGACCTTATCATCAGCAACAGCTACGACTACCTCCACTCCTATAACATTGCGAAGACGGTGATGTCAGACCATAACCTCATCCATGCAAGGGCCAACATCAGAAATATTCCACAAGAAACACAACAATGTCAGGCAGGATAGACTCTTTCCATGCATTAAATTTTTATGGAAGAAACATTGACTGGGATAAAGTCCGAAAAGAACTAGATGCCATAAAACGGGAAAACATCTTTAGTGGAATGGAAGCCCACGAGATGTACGAAGTACTCTCCAGCAAATGCCTGCAGATTTGTAAGGAACACATTCCCCTCAGGCGGTCGTCAGGAAGGAAACACCAAATACCCAGGGACAGACGAATACTGATGAAAAAGAGGGCCATTTACAAAGAAAATTAAAGAAAGTAACCTATGCTGTGCAGAAAACGCAATACAACGTCAGCTACACTTACTGGAAGATGCACTTGCTCAATCACACGTACGGCAAAGAGAACAAGAAGAACAACGTGCCGTGGAAAATATAAAAGTCAACTCCAAATTTTTCTACTCTTACGCCAAGAAGAGATTGACCAGCACAACATCGGTCGGCCCTCTACTGAAAGAGAACGGGGAACTTGAAGATGGCCCACAGGAAATGGCAGAAATGCTACAGACTGAGTATCTGAGAGTGTTTAGTAAACCTGATACTCAGAAACGGGTAACAGATCCTTGTACTTTCTTTAGCGAAAGGAAATGTGGTGACATTCTGCTCACGACATTTATGATAACCAGGGAAGACATAATCCAAGCCATAAGCAACATCGACCCGCAAGCAGCAGCAGGACCAGATGGTTACCGTACTGTGTTTCTGAAAAGTTGTAGGGAACAACTGGCCACACCCCTGAAGATACTGTGGACTACATCCCTCCTCACTGGCTCCGTCCCCCATGAACTCAAGCTGGAGACAATAACACCCATACATAAAGGAGGAAGCAAAGGACAGGCAAGCAGATACAGACCAGTGGTCCTCACATCACACGTCATCAAGATCTTTGAAAGGATACTGAGGGCCAAGATGGTAAACCACCTGGAAGAAAGAGGGGCCTTCAATGATGGACAACATGGCTTCAGAAGAGGCAGGTCTTGCCTATCAGAGCTTCTACAACACTATGAAGCTATATTAGAAGCAACTCAGGATGGAGATAATACTGATGTAGTCTACCTAGACTTTGCCAAGGCTTTTGACAAGGTAGATC
This sequence comes from Chionoecetes opilio, assembly GCA_016584305.1. Taxonomy (NCBI): domain Eukaryota; kingdom Metazoa; phylum Arthropoda; class Malacostraca; order Decapoda; family Majidae; genus Chionoecetes; species Chionoecetes opilio. The sequence continues at coordinate 315,150 of JACEEZ010022900.1, read as the reverse complement.
ATGGCATTCTCCTCCACAAACTCAAGAACCTTGGCATAACTGGCAGAGTAGGGAGATGGATCCACAGTTTTCTCACCAACAGGCACCAAATTGTCACCATAAATGGTAAACAGTCATTACAGTGTCAAGTCATAAGTGGTGTTCCCCAAGGATCTGTGCTTGGCCCATTATTATTTCTGATCATGATATCAGACATTGACACAGATCTCAGATATTCCACTGCTACTTCATTTGCTGACGACACCCGTATACGGCATAAAATAAAAACATCCCCAGACACCGATCTACTGCAGTGGGACCTCAATACAATAATAGAGTGGGCCGAAAAGAACAATATGGAATTTAACGGAGAAAAATTTGAAGTTCTGAGATATGGCAGAAATACCTTTATAAAGACCACCACTCAATATATGTATCAACACTAACGCCCGTCAGGGTGGCAAGGTTGGTAGAGACGTGAGCTCGCAATGTGCAGCGTTCCTGTGCATTCGGTCAGCGGTTCGAGTCCACCTAGTTCGTGCTGACGTGGCGGTGCTTTGTATAGTCAATAACCTTGTAGTTGGTACTTGCAAAGTGTCTAGATAGGATGAAAATCTTATCCGTATTAACACCAAACCATACAAACAAAAGACTTCACAAAAGACCTGGGAGTGTATATGAGCAGCGATGGAACTTTCTCCCTACACTACACCACCATCACCCAGACAGCGCGACAGCTAACAGGATGGGTCCTGAGAACATTCCGTACAAGGGAGGAATCCTGCATGCTGACGCTATGGAAGTCCTTAATAAGACCAAGGGTAGAGTACTGCTGCCAACTGTGGTCACCCTACAAAAAAAAAGGACATCACCCTGCTGGAAGCACCACAAAGGACCTATACCGACAAGATATATGGTCTCCAGCACCTCAACTACTGGGAGAGGCTGCACAGACTGGGCCTCTACTCTCTGCAGCGCAGACGAGAGAGGTACATCATAATCTATGCCTGGAAAATCCTGGAGGGTCTGGCTCCAAAAGTAGGTATGGAGGAAAACAAAAACCCTAGAAGAGGCAGGCTGTGCTATGTACAGAGTACATGCGCCTCCTCTAAAGGACTACAAACCCTCATACACCACAGCTTCTCCCACAATGGTGTACGGCTCTTCAATTGTGCCCCAATTGTACCCAATTGGTAACTCTCTCTCTCTCTCTCTCTCTCTCTCTCTCTCTCTCTCTCTCTCTCTCTCTCTCTCTCTCTCTCTCATATCTCTCTCTCTCTCTCTCTCTCTCTCTCTCACGGAGAGAGACAAAGAGAGCGGGGCCGCCGCGGCGATTTATTTAGTTAACGCTAATGTTTGCATGGTTCTACTGCATTTATCAGAAAACGAAATATATCAATGGAAAGCTAATCAAATTATGCTTCTATTGATATATTCCATCTTCTAAGTTGTCCCACAAAGTTTTATATGACGACGAGTTAAAGTGAATTTTAAGTTGATGCATATTTCTTCAGAGTCTCATAATGACCTTTAATGTGTTTTACTGTGTTTTATGTGATAATCTTATAGAACAAACATTTCCGAAGATAACAGCATATCTTTTATACGTGTATAACATGATATACTGCGGAGTCATGCCTTGAGAACTTCCACGGGTCTTGGGTGAACCGAGAGGCCCTGGTACTGAGATGGCGCCCAGTAGCAATTAACATAGGGCCTATGAATGGCGTTACCCTCTTATTACAGAGACCCTAGTCATGACTACCCTCTTCATCGACCTCGAAGGAGCCTTCGACTCAGCACCACATGATCGAGGGTATCCTCGACAAGCTGATGGGAATGGGTACTATTACCAGAGCCACCCTTGCCTGGGTCCAGGACATTCTCACCTGTCGTGCCTTTCAGGTTGCTGTGAGTGTTTCCTTGTCACCCTCCCATCCCATTCATAGAGGTGTCCCTCAAGGCTCTATTCTTAGTCCCTTTCTTTTCAACGTCCTCCTCTCCGATCTCCACCTTCCCGCCCAGTCCCACCTTCTCATCTACGCTGACGACATCACTGTGGAAATTATCCACCAACTGTTATGGTATTCTAATTACTAACTATGATAGGTAGTTACATTTAACTAGGACTTGTTTCGGTATCAGTTTCTTTCATTCAGTGTTCCAGCCCGGCTACGTTCGAGACTTCGGGTAGTTCATTCTATATGTATAAATATAGGGTTACAGGGCGAGCAGAGTCAGTTATCTGGTCGCACTCGGGATATACACTTACTGTACATACTTGGATTTACTCGCCATGGATATTCTAGTGAGTCGTTGATTCCCTCACTAATATTACGCAGTGTTGTTTTATCTGCGTGTACTCTGCTGTACTGTCTCACTGCACTACATAAAATCCCTGCACGTCAACTTGGAGTTTTACTTTCATGCAAGAATACAACACCAACCACCCTGTCAATTAGAGAGAACTGAAACTCGAGAAATGCCAGTGGTCGCTGGCAGTTTTAACTCAAAGGTTGGTCTACTGTGTTTTCCCTCCGCGACTAATATTTTTCATAAATCAATTTCGCGATGAATATTGATGCACCGCATCTGAATACTAAAAAAGAACGTTCTTCTGTTGTTCTAGTAAGTGTATGCATGACATGCATTACGATTGAACGTTCTATAATAGCAATTTAATGCAAATTACTCGCCTCGAGTAGCAAAGCTTAATATATTTTTAACATGTATATTGTGGCATGTAAAATTTGGGCGATGTTCACACTGTTTTCTAAGACAGTACTGCTGCGTCTGGCAAACGCTTGTCAAAATACAATAAGCAATGCCTTGGAAAAACGAAGAATAAAGAATGCCGAAATCGGCTTGTTGCTGCGACAATGTAGGTTATAATTGTGGAGGCGACACGCCGCGGCGGGGAGTGGTGGGCGGGGAGATTGAATCAAAACATTGCTACTTCACGCGTCGACTCATTGCACTTCCAGGCTTTCTATCTGATTGATACACAATAATAACAGGAACATATGACTGCCTAGGTATAGATAACTTCTAAACATATGTTATTGACTGTATAATATCATAGAGTAGCATTTACCTCGCCTCCTCAACTATAACCTCCTTGGTTATTTGGTTATATACAATGTTTTACAGAATCAGGCTTCTATACAATATACATATAGAAGAAAATCTTTCTTAATATTATACTTGTGTGTTTTAAGTGCAGTGGAATAAGCCCATATTTTTCTTTCAAGTTGACCAACTTTTCACCAAATTGTGAGTTAAAACTGCCAGCGACCACTGGCATTTCGGAGTTGCAGTTCTCTCTAATTAGAGAGAACTGCAACTCCGAAATGCCAGTGGTCGCTGGTAGTTTTAACTCACAATTTGGTGAAAAGTTGGTCAACTTGAAAGAAAAATATGGGCTTATTCCACTGTACTTAAAACACACAAGTATAATATTAAGAACGATTTTCTTCTATATGTATATTGTATAGAAGCCTGATTCTGTAAAACATTGTATATAACCAAATAACCAAGTAGGTTATAGTTGAGGAGGCGAGGTAAATGCTACTCTATGATATTATATAGTCAATAACGAATGTTTAGAAGTTATCTATACCTAGGCAGTCATATTTTCCTGTTATTATTGTGTATCAATCAGATAGAAAGCCTAGAAGTGCAATGAGTCGACGCATGAAGTGGCAATGTTTTGATTCAATCTCCCCGCCACAATCTCCCCGCCCACCACTCCCCGCCGCGGCACGTCGCCTCCACAATTATAACCTACATTGTCGCAGCAACAAGCCGATTTCGGCATTCTTTATTCTTCGTTTTTCCAAGGCATTGCTTATTGTATTTTGACAAGCGTTTGCCAGACGCAGCAGTACTGTCTTAGAAAACAGTGTGAACATCGCCCAAATTTTACATGCCACAATATACATGTAAAAAATATATTAAGCTTTGCTACTCGAGGCGAGTAATTTGCATTAAACTGCTATTATAGAACGTTCCATCGTAATGCATGTCATCCATATAATTAGTAGAACAACAGAAGAACTATATTTTTTGGTATTCAGATGCGGTGCATCAATATTTATCGCGAAATTAATTTATGAAAAATATTAGTCGCGGAGCCAAAACACAGTAGACCAACCTTTGAGTTAAAACTGCCAGCGACCACTGGCATTTCTCGAGTTGCAGTTCTCTCTAATTGGTAGAGAGGTGGTTTTGTCCCCCCCCCCCCCCCCCCCCTTTATGAGAGAGGTATTGTCCGCTCATCATTGGGGGAGGGTAGGGATGTATATATATAATTATAATGGTAATGGGTATTAATTTAGGTAATTTAAGTAAATGTATAAGTACTGGGATATTATAAATAAACATTCCCAGTGGTATTAACCATTTGCACCGTATAGAATTAGCACCTTGGTTGAAGCAGCCGGTCATTGGTCGCCGCCCATTAGATTCCAGCCACTCTTCTTCTTCTTCTTCTTGTGACCTTTTTTGCTTATTATCGCTTTGTAGGTCCTCTGTCAAGCTCGAGGTCGAACTTAACATACATCTTACCGAGATTTGTGTACGTGGCTGGGTATGGTGACGATCGCCGCCACCGCCCACGGAGAAACAGTTCACTCCAGACCCTCCCCTTAGTAACATCTCTTACTAAATATATACGTGCATTAGTATATAGAGTACACTCCCGACCCTTACGTTAATAACACCTTTGACTGTGCTTCTCTGATTATAATGAGAAGAATTGTACATACGTTCATTTTGTACATATAAGTGTTAAACAATAGGACTTGTCTTATCAACATAGCGAATATCTCGCCGCGTCGTGGATAACTGGGTGTGAAAACCCGCCTGACGACCAAAACAAAACACACCGCCTCCAGCCCTTCACAGTCGCCGTTCACCACGCCGGCCTGATCACGCGCGACCACTTCGAATAACAAGACGTTGCAGTATTGATAAGCCTACAACCCACTTCAACCCTACTATACACCGATAAGTATCTTAGTTAGTTGACTAGCTGGGGTATTGTGTCGGGATGAGATAAACAATGGGTTTTCTATAGGTAAGATCTCAAATAAATATGTGTTTGTGACATAAAATTTCTACAATCACCATAGTCAGCCGAGCGCCGACATTGGCCCAGGCGCAGACCCAACTGCAAGACGCTGCAACTTTTCTCGTAGACTAGGTGACCACTTGGGGTCTGAAGGTCAGTGCTGCTTAAAGCACGCTTATGTGTTTCACACTCAAACAGCTTCCCTTCCCACCTACACATATAATTTACCTACCACTGACGTTTAACTAACGGGTCGATAATTTCATATTAGTCCTCTATCACCCTTCTTAAAAATGCGGACTACATTTCCTTTCCTCCACATTAACGGTACTTCCCCTATATCAACCGATTTCCTAAAAATGTGCACTAACGTTTCACTAACAACCTCCTTGCATTCTTTTAATACTCTGGGATAAACTTCATCTGGTTCTGGTGACTTAAAATTCTTCATTCTATATATACCTTTTCATAATATTTCCCTAGTTATCACAATGTCTTTGAGTATCTCGTCATCCTTTCCTCTAAACATCTGTTCACTATCAGGTACCATATGTATAATCCTCCTGAGTAAAAACACTTAAGCAAGAAATTATCATTTAAAATCTTACACATATTTTACACTCCTGAGCCAGGCATGTAGAATATCTCCGCACCTCCTGCAACAAGCGCATATATAACATGAAGCGGATTGCTAGTGTCCGTTGGGGTGCCAACCGTTACCTCCTCCGGTACTACCTTGCCACCACCATCAGACCCAAACTCATCTAAGGCAGCAGCGTCTATGGGTCGGCAGCCCGAACTACTTTAACCAAGCTGGATCCTCTACAGAATGCCGCGCTCCGAATTTCTATGGGGGCCATGAAGTCTTCCCCGGTTATCTCCTTACACGCAGAGAGTGGCATCCTCCTCTTGTCCGCCCACAGACGGGAAATGTTATGCCGGCACTACCAACAACTCATGAGCCTGCCCCTATCTCACCCCTTTGCTACTATCTATGCCGACTCTGGTGTGGAGCTCACCACACCCCAGTATTGTCTCCGGGTGTCAGACAAACCCTTCTGGTTAGGGCCCTACAGGCTCTCACCATCTTCAGCCTACCACCACCACCACCACAACCCACTGACCCTCACTCTCCCTTTCCACCCTGGCTGGACACCTCCTCCATGTTTACCTTGCACCTGCCAGGCCAACCCCCCCTCGGCACTCTGCAAGTATTCTGGCGGCAACACTATTCAGGCAGATGGACAGGACACTGTATCACCACCACATAAATTTCTTAAAAACATAAGAAGATAAGTAAGTTACAAGAAGCCGTGAGACCTAAACGTGGTAGTTCCTGCTACTTAACACTACCTACATCCACTTTTCATTCCCATCCCTAAAGCTGTCTAGCCTCCTTTTAAAACGCCCTATTGACTCAGCACTAACCACCTGACGACTTAGTCCATTCCAATTATAATTATTTACCACCCTATTTGTGAACCAGTTTCTCTCCATTTTTTTTTTTTTTATCTACGCTCTACCAGTTTGAATCCGTTACTTCTTGTTCTATCCTGCTTACTGCTTAGCCATAAGAACTTCTGCTATATCTCCATTATTATATCCCTTATTAAGAATAATACTGATTTCTCCTATGCTGCCTCTAAAATGCCTCGATCTCAGTATGCTCAGGCCTTTCCATGATCAGTGGTGGACATCATCTTTCTTTATCCACATCAAGTGACAGTTAATCTTCCTGCCATGACCAACACTCCTGTGCAATATCCAATATACTGATTAGACTAAGGATGGTAAGAATATTGATGCAGATATTTGGAAAACTGAAGTAAGATCACTTGTTAAGCCAAATGTTTGAATCTGCTATTTCATGAACAACTGCACTGAGTTTTATAATCCCGTTAGAGCCTGTGAATCTCACTCAAATATACATGTTTCGCGGACTTCATTGATTTTTTTTTACATGATTCTATGTAGTTTTTTTCTAATCAAAAAGTTATTCAAATGCATTTAACAAATGTAACATTCGTGTCTAGGATGTATAGAAAATGAAAATATATGCATATAATAGTAATTATTTTCTCAATAAAATCAACTTGTACATACAATTCACGATTCGGTAAAAGTCTCATTTAATCAATATAGCATTATAATCATGGCAAAATTTAAAGTAATGCATTAATGAACAATTACCGTATTTTTATACTTGCTGCCAGAGCAGTGTACGATAAGTCCGGAATGTAGTTTGTAAAGAAACCATGTGGCTGGCCAGGCCCAAGGCCTCCTAGAACACCGGAGGCCTTGCCATGCCTCGGAAGGAAACAGTAGATCCTCCGCCTCATATGTGCCTTCCTGAGGAAGTTTAAACAGCTCTCGCCTTTGTGATTGCTTCACCAGACTATATACATCGTACGTGTGGCAGACGGGGCCGTGTTTATTTCAGAAATGTCGAATGGCGAAATTATCCATGACGTTAATCATGTTTTATTATAGAATAAGAAATCATACCACCCTTGTGCAAATAATCTAGTCTTTCAGCATCAATGGATAAATATATTCACCGAAACATTTTGACGTAACACTTCCTTAGAGGCTATCAGAATATGGAGGGGTAGAGCATAATTTATAATACTATTATTTTCTTGAAACCAATGTCCATGATATTATCAATCAATCAATCATTGGGGGCATACGCCGGGGGGCGCGTCGCCTCGCCCACCCTACGACGCCACTCCCGGGGGTCACCACGCGCGAGTTCCCATGCAGGCTCCTTTCCCATACCAAGCAGCTCTCGACAAGAAACATCAACTTACCCCAGCCACGAGCCTTGTGGGCGCCCCCTTGGTCTCCTCCACGCCGGATTGTCTCTTACAGATACAACCCGATGGGAAGGATCGGTTTCAGGGTAGCGTGCCACATGCCCATATAGCCGAAGTTGGCGCTGACGGACTATGCAGGTTATAGGCCTCGATTCAGTCTCACGGTGCAATCGCTGATTTGACACGTAATCATCCCAGCGATACCCCATGATTCTGCGAAGACACTTATTACCAAAGGCATTGATTCGTCTCTTCAAGTCACTATTTAGTGTCCATGTCTCACAACCATAGAGTAAGACAGGGATCACAAGCGACTTGAAGATCCGGATCTTTGTCCTCCTGCACAGGTACCGACAACGCCAAATACTCCCGCTGAGCGAGTCCATAACACCGTGGGCTATGCCAATCCGCCGTAAGACTTCTTGACGTGACCCGCCGTCATTATGGACTGCGCTACCAGGGTATGTAAAACTTTCCAAGATCTCAATGTCCTCGCCACACGCATGAACAGACTGTACTGCTTCATCTAGTATGTCTCCAAATACCTGGACCTTGGTCTTGAGCCAGGAGACCTCAAGTCCCAAAGGCTTTGCCTCCTCGTGCAGCGCCTCGAGAGCCATCACCAGGACCTCCAGCGACTCGGCAAAGATTACTGCATCATCGGCAAAAACAAGATCAGTGATCTTGGTGTTGCCGACGGATGCTCCACAATCACTTTGATCTACAACCTTGTCCAATACCCAGTCCATACAAGCGTTGAAAAGTGATGGGGCAAGGACGCACCCTTGCCTCACTCCTGTATTCACAGGAAAGAAGCTGGATACACCTGCCCCACACTTCACAGCACTCTCAGTCCCAGAATACAGACCAGTTATCAAACCAATAGTCCTTGCAGGAATCCCTCGAAGTTGCAGAAGATCCCAGAGTGACTCACGATGCACTGAGTCAAACGCCTTCTTGAGATCAACATAGGCTGCAAGCATCCCGTCGAAACTCACGTCGGCGTTCCACCAGGACACGAAGCGCTAGGATACGGCTACATGATATTATGGACATGAATATATCAAAACCATTTATTTTATTAGTGAAAGCCTGTGATTCAACATAAGAACACTTAGATTTACCTCATTTTAGTCCAAATAACATCAAATATTAGCCGCTAAACCCTACTGTCCGCAAATTATCTATCTGATCAAGATGTATGGACATTTTGAACGGGATCTTAATACTCAGTGCAGTTGCCCATTGAGTCATTGCTTAGAAGACATAAAAAATTACTGAAAAGAGGTAAAGGGTAGATACGGATGATATAAAAGGATATTAAAACATTTTAGAAAATAAACTCACTTTCTTCTAGTTCTGCAAAGCCCCATACACCACCAAGAGCTAACCTATTGAACCCAGTGATGGCCTGGGCACCGAAGAGGCAAGTGGCCCCTCAATGCAACACATGCTGGATATCAGCATAGTCTGTCAGCTATGTTCAAGGCATTCACTCTCTCCGGGTCAGAAACCCCCAAAAAAGAGAAAGACCAGCTACTTTGCATGTCACTGGTGCGTATGCCATTACAGACAAGAATCATATATTAGAATATCAGAAAATTGTAAGCTAGCTGTAATGAAAGCAAATGTAATTTACTGTACTGCATTATAACTAAAATATCATAAATCATGAAGACAAGCAATACTACAACTTACGATAAACACCAAAATGGCAGTGTCAAAATCTGACTGGTATTTCTCTCCCTGGAGTCCCTTAGGATATCAGGTCTGAGATTCACTTGTCAATAAAAGTATCTTTACCTCTATGGCTCTTGGTTTTCAGAGATAATGTATGGCTCTTTCATTCTACGGCAGCTATTTAGTGATCTGTAATGACTCGGCTAAAGATATGCAAATCCTACATTCAAGCAAGTGGAGATCCCTTGATTGCTATACAGCTTTTTCCTTGTTATTTGCACGTCCAAGACTTGGTGCGCAGAAAATCTAGCTTCATGTTCAATCAACTGGACATTTAGTTTTTCTATTGTACCATACAGTGCTTGTGATATTTAAAAAATATATATAGATATGGTGAAAATGGTTATGAAATTGAGTTGTTACAGCTAGATTGGGAATATATCACAACTTTATGATGCATCTCGAGCTTGCATTTTCATGGAACGCCAACTTGAACGGAGTCACGAGGTAAAGATACTTTTCAAGCAGTGTACACAGACCCACAACAGAAACACCAAGTGGTAGTCCACAGTGTCTTCCTCGTCACCTTCACACAACCACCAAGACTTTGCTGCTCACATGAAATGGTTCACGTTATCCTTCATAATAAGACATTTTCAGGTTTCATTTAATGCAAAAAATCTTTTGACATATGAATCAGAGTACTGTAACACATGTTTGGATTGTAATAACTCCTGGCTTGCTATTATCAAAAACGTATAAAATATTGCATAGAGTTCAGTAACTTATATATTAAATTATAAGTACATATCTGGCCTCATGTGTTGTATGCCACAGCAGTGGACCCCCATGCTTTGTGACGTGGGAGCCTCAGGCGAAGCATCAAATCAGCAAAATAAACACTTACATGTGCACTGTCACATAATCTAATCCTCGTGACGTTCAGCACAACCACACTTTCCAATCAATCATAAAAGAAGCTGGAAAGCAAGAAGTTAAAGTCAGTAGTGAGCTGAGTGCAGTGCTGTGATGAGTAGTGCATCTTGAACACAAATACAAAGACAACACTTTGTATGGTAAGAAGCCTGGTTTGTACGCTGAAGCAGCTGCCACAGAGCTGCAGGCCAACTAAACAAAACATCACTTGTGTTTATGTACGGATATGTAAAAAGTGTGAAGTACAATCATCATATATTAGTACAGATGCAGGAGAAAAAATCACCAAAGCTGTTTTCTGTGGCATTCATAACAAACTGAAATATCCCTGTGGGTCTTCCTACACATATTTTACGATTTTCATCCCATCTTCCATAATACATGTATGATTGTGATTAGACTTGTTATTGCTCCTGTGCCTACCTGACATCTTCATATCGTAATGCTTCCCACTACTATCCAAAAAAACAACTTAACTAAACTATTCTACAGTACGTAGTCCCCGCAATCTCCCTCCCCTGTAACCTGCTGCATAGAGCCACACAGTTCTAGCAAACACATGAATCAGTCATCCCTCAGACAGCAGTATGCAACAAACAGCACACACAGGAGGCTGTCTCAGATCTGGACTTCTAAAAACTCACTTTACCAGGATGGGTTTTTTTTTGCCAAACTAATTCTGTCATTGTTTTGAAACCCACTGAATGGGCTAAGCTGTGACTTATAAAGACACATTGTTATTCTTTTTTTTTGCCCACCTAACATAAGCTAACCAATATACTTTTGTACTCAACACAAAATCTGCAGATAAATTATTTCAGGTCTGATACATATCAATCACAAATTTAGGAAAGAAGTGAATGTGGTGGCACAAAACTAGTGCTTCCCTTAACAAATAAATTGTCGACCTACTTTGCCAACAAAAGGATGACTGAGAGCCACTGTGCTTCATTCACCGAGTTAACTTGAGGTAATATATTTTTCCTAAATGAATATCACAAAGTTCTCAGAACTCATGCTCAGAACATCGCATGGAAGACTATACAAGTACTGCAGTAATGCTGCCGATGATAACAACAAAACTGAACCTCCATGTATGAGCAGCAGTCTTGCCCATTATAACTGCACCACTTGCCTTGCCTTACCTGCTGCTCAATGACCAGCAACAACACACTGTGGCTACACTCCTGATGATATATCCTGACACGCTGACACTAGCACAAACAGTTATGATATATAACCAGACCGAGAAGATGAGTGATTCTGGATAAGCTGCACTTTCAAGGCATGATGAAGAAGCTCTTCACCACACATCTATTGTTCTTTATTTATTATTTCCTAAGCATGGACTGTGTTGTCATTATTGTTAGTTTTTTCCTTTAGCAAAACAAGCAAGTTAGAAATGTAAAATGTTCATCCTAACACATTAATTACACCTTTTAACATACATAACTTGTCACCTGAGGTACAAGCCACCTTTTTTGATCATGAGGACCTCATTCACTCATGCTACATCCTTTTGACAAAGTTCTTACAGCATAACACAAAGTAACAATCACAAAATATTTACAATCAATATATGTACATATAGTATATACACACTTTGAAACAAATTCCTATGATACTAATAAAATACTATATACAGTTTTTTCTACAAGCAGCCATGAATCACACCCACGTACACCCTCATCTTTTTCCTACAACACCATCACACACAGGCTTCCAGCACCAAGGTCTGCATACGTTTATTGCTAATGCTAACTTATCATAAAAAATAATATATATATATATATTATATATATATATATTATATATATATATAATATATATATATATATATATATATATATATATATATATATATATATATATATAAAATATATATATATATATATATATATATAATATATATATATATATAATATATATTCTTTACACTCCATGTCATGTATGACTATGCCTGGGTAGGAAACAGGAATAGTATATATATAGACATGATGATGAAACAAACCCAATTAGCTCTCTGTTGTACATTCATATAGGAGACTGCTTGGCTGAGTTATTGGCTCACCGTTGGCACTACCCAGCACTTTATTTATACACAATGAAGATGAAGACTGTTGTGTGGCACCATGCTTGTGGTGAGGTGCATGGAGCAGGCAGCTGACTGCTGTGAAGGTCATAGATTCAACACTGTTCTTTCTGAAACTGAAAACAACAAGGGAATGGAATGACCGAGCTTTTCTTTGATATTTCAAATATGTAGCAAAAGATTAGACCTGTCCTGACTTGCAGTGCAGAAACATTTGCACTGACAGGCAGACTGATAAGTGAGCTACAGGGAACTGACCACATAATCTTAAGGTATATGGCTGGAGTAAGGTGGAAAGATCGAATCCCAAGTGGTGGTGGCGAGGTGTGAATTGGTGGATCTGTGTGATGGTCGTCTCAGATGGTTTGGTTATGTAAAAAGAAGAGATGGAAGAGAGCTGTGTAGAAATGACAGAAGATATGGAGGGACGTAAGACAAGAGGAAGACCCAAGAAAACCTGAAGTAGCTGTGTCCAGAAAGATATAGAAAGACTGGGCATTTCAGAAGACATGGTACAGAACAGGGAGGAATGGAGAAGAACCATCGCACATCTAACCCCAGCATAGAGTCTGGAAAAGAAGCACGTTGAACGAATATGAGAACGATAATGATGATATAGCAAAACAATCATGGTAAGGTGGATGTGCAATGCTACAGTGAGGAGTTGAGAGACAAACAGGGGATTCACAGCATCAGTAAGTGATACGAATATGCAAATTGTTAGTTTGGCCACGTGAATAGAAAAGACGAGAATGTCTTGGCAAAGCATTGAAGTATTTTGAAGTGGAAAAAATAAAACACTAAGTGGGATTCTCACGAAGATCCTCAAAGCAAAATACTTGAGACATGTGATATACAATCATATACTTGTCAGGCAGCCACCAGATCACAGAGGCTGACCAGCACACATATGGAGCTTGCCTTTCAAGACGTTGATGAAATGATGACTTTCCACATTTTCCATACATACTGCTTCAAAATGTTGACAAATTTGTTTGAGAAAAATTCTAAGATGTACATCCTGAGATTCATTCCCAAGATTACGTCAGTGGCAGGCAGACATTATACAATGGATGAGACCAGTGGCGTACCGAGGGGGGGGGGGGGACATGCGGCCATGCCCCCCCCCCTTTGGCAAAGAATAAATTATAATAAATTATATTTCATTATACATAAATTATATATATATATATATATATATATATATACTGTATATATATTGGCCCCCCCCTTTTCAATTTTCTGGGTACGCCACTGGATGAGACCTTTGCTTGCCAGAATCTGTCTTTACTGATATAAACTATATGTAATGACATATCAAAGCAATGACATCATTATCATGTATGTGTATACTGAGGTATATATTCATATCTGTGAATACAGGCATATATATTTACCATGGAAATGCAATAAAAACATGCTGAAATCATAGGGTAAGAAAAAATATACACAAAAATAACTAAATTCGGTAAGAGGATTAATAGGAGCAAAGGTAGTGTGTGAAAAATATTGCACAGGATTCATACATTTATATCTTTGTAAGATTTACAATTTTTCTTACATTTCTAATTTTCAGAAATATTTTAATTTTGTAGAATTATCCATTTTTGTAGCTATCAATTTAAAAAAATTAAAAAATCATCTTTATTGTCTGTTTTCTTGAAATTCAAGTACATTTGCAACATTATCATCCTACATATTTTGTATGTTTAGGATATGCAAATTGCTAATTATTTCAAGTGTTTTGTATTGTGTTTTTGTGAGCAAGCAGCTCTGTTAGGTGCCACCCCACATTTGGGAGAAAGCCTTATGTATGAAAAAAAATAATAATGATAATGATGAATAATAACCAATATAAGAACATATACTAACATAAGAAAATAAGGAAGCTGCAATATGTCTTGAGACCTACACGTGGTAGTTCCTGTTACTTAACACAACTACTACATCCACCTTTCATCCCCATCCATGAAATTGTCTAGCCCCCTTTTAAAACTCCCTATTCACTCCGCACTAACTACCTGACGACTGAGTCCATTCCAATAATTTACCACCCTATTTATGAACCAGTTTCTCCCTATTTCTTTTTTAAATCTACGTTTTTCCAGTTTAAATTCGTTACTTCTTGTTCTCCCCTGTTTACTAGCCGTAAGAACTTTTCCTACATCGCCTTAATTGCATCCCTTTAACCACTTAAAAACTTATATTAGATCGCTCCTTACTCTGCGCATCTCTAGTGAGTGTAAATTTAATAGCTCTAATCTCCTCTCATAACTAAAGTTACGTATCCCCTGTATCATTTTTGTCATCCTTCTCTGGATTGATTCTAACAATACTATAGCCATCCTGTAATACGGAGACCAAAACTGTACCGCATAGTCTAGGTGAGGTCTGACTAGAGCCAAGTAAAGCTTTAGAATAACCTCAGCACTTCTACTTTTAACACTCCTGGCAATGAATCCCAACACCCTATTAGTTCGATTTCTAGCCTCAATACATTGTTTCCTAGGACGGAGGTCTGAGCTTACACGCACACCCAAATCTTTCTCTCCTTCTGATTTTTTCAGTGATACATAGCGTATATTGTACCTATTACCAAAATTTTCTCTACCTACATTAATTACGTTACACTTCTCAGTATGAAATTCCATCTGCCACCTGACTACCCACTCGTTTCACTTATCTAAATCTCCCTGCAAACCGTTTACATCAGATTGTGATCTAATAATCCTACCTATCATCAACAAACTTGCTAATCACACGATATAAGTCGTTCATGTAAATCAAAAATAGTAATGGTCCCAAAACAGACCCCTGTGGCACCCCACTTGTTACATGCCCCTATTCAGATTTAGAACCGTTAATAGTAATCCTTTGTTGCCTATCACTTAGCCATGATCAAATCCAACGGAGAACCTTCCCATCTATTCCATGGTTTTTTTTTAGTTTTTTAGATTAGCGCCGGTAGGCTATTTTATCATATGGAGGGACGTGATGGTTGGCCCTCCGCCCATTGGTTGGCGCAGGTTGGATTTTTTATAGTGACACATGTAGATTGCATTAACCTTATTTAAGAGTCTCTCATGCGGTACCTTGGCGAATGCTTTACTAAAGTCCAGGTATACAATATCATAATCCTCATCATTATATGCTGTCTCATATACTTTACTATAAAAACTCAATAAATTGGTGAGACGTGATCTACCCTTGATGAACCTATATTGTGAATCATTTACCAAACTATGCTTTTCTAAATACTCTCTAATGTTTTTTGTAATAACAGATTCTAATAATTGACCTACCACTGGTCAGACTAACGGGTCGATAATTTGACATTAATCCTCAATCACCCTTCTTGAAAATGAGGACTACATCACCTTTCCTCCACATCAGCGGCACTTCCCCTAATTCAACCGATTTCCTTAAAATGTGCACTAACGACTCACTAACAACCTCTTTGCATTATTTTAATACCCTGGAATGAACTTCATCTGGTCCTGGTGACTTGAAATTCTTCAATTTGTCTATACACTCTTTCACTATTTCCTTTTCACTATTTATTGAGTTTTTATAGGAAGGTTTATGAGACAGCAGATAATGATAAGGATTATGATATAGTATACCTGGACTTTAGTAAGGCATTCGATAAGGTACCACATGAGAGACTCTTAAATAAGGTTAAGGCTCATGGTGTGGAAATTTATGTCACAAATATATGTTTAACTTGAATTCTTACCTTCAGAAAACCCATGCCTATCTTACCCCGTCAAATTACCCCAGCTAGCGCTAACTAAGATACTTATCCGGTGGATAGGAGGGTTTGTGGGTTGAAGGACTTAATCAAATATTGCATGCACATGGCACTCGATGTGGCCCGGCCGTGATCAGAGCCGAGGTGAAGGGTGGAGCCGGAGTATTTTGATTTGAGGAGTCAGGGAAACTATCATGCTTAATAGACGCGGCGGGATTATCGTTGTATTGAATTCAACACGTTCTTTGGTTTAACTTATATAACAAAGTTTATATCTAACTTCTCGATTTAATCGGAGAAGCTTAGAGAGGTCTACCTTTCATGGAATCTGGCGTGTACTAACTCTAATCGCAGGCGGCAGGGTGCCGCCACGATTACCTAGCTACGTGTCCACGTACGGGTGGCAAAATATAATAACGGCGGCCAATGACCAGCCGTTTCTAATTAAGGTGCTAATATAAGGGTTAATTTAATCCCAATGGATAATACCACTGGGATTGCTTATTTACCAACTCCCAATACTTATATTTTACTTAAATTACCTTTATTTCTACCCAATACCATTATAATTATAATATATATATATATATATATATATATATTATATATATATATATATATATATATATATATATATATATATATATATATATATATATATATATATATATATATATATATATATACTTATATATATATACATTCCACTCTCCCTTCGGTGAGCGAACAACACCTCCCATATTACAAATGGGGGGGAACAAAACTACCACACTACTAATTGAGAGGGTGGTTGGTGGATAATTTCCACACATGGAATAGATGGGAAGGTTCTTAGTTGGATCAGAGCTTGGCTAAATATAGCCAACAAAGATTACAATTAATGGTTATTAATCTGAATGGGAGCAGGTGACAAGTGGGGTTCTACAAGGGTCTGTTTTGGGTCCATTACTATTTTTGATTTACATCAACGTCTTGGATAGTGGGATTAGCATGATATCAGCATGTTTGCTGATGATAGTAAGGTAGGTAGGATTTTTAGAGCACAGTCTGATGTAAACATATTGCAGGGAGACTTAGATTAATTAAATGAGTGGGTAGTTAGGTGGCAGATGGAATTTGATATTGATTAGTGCTGCGTTATGAATGTTGGTAGGAAAAACCCTGCTAATAGATACACCATACGCAATGTATCCCTGAAAAGGTCAGAAGGTGAGAAAGATCTGGGAGAGAGTGAGCTCCGACCTCCGACCTAGGAAACAATGTATTTAGGCTAGAAATCGAGCTAACAGGGTGTTAGGATTTATTACCAAAGTGTTAAAAGTAGAAATGCTGAGGTTATTCTAAACCTTTATTTGGCTCTCATCAGACCTCACCTAGACTATGCGGTTCAGTTTTGGTCTCCGTATTACAGGATGGATATAGCCTTGTTAGAATCAGTGCAGAGAAGGATGACCAAAATTATTCATGGGATGCGTAACTTTAGTTATGAGAGGACATTGAAGCTATTAAATTTACACTTACTCGAGAGACGTAAGGGGCGATCTGTTAAAAGTTTTTAAGGGGATAAAGGAATGCAATAAAGGAGATGTAGAAAAAGTTCTTACGGCTACCGTAGATAACAGTAAAATCGCCAGGACAACTTTTGTTTTTATTTACAGACGTGTGGTGGCGTTAATACTTACATTTCTACATCCATGATTTCAGGAAAGTTAGAAGGGGCTATCTGGAGAGTCTGTGTCATTTTGTGTCTTCATCTGTGTCATATTATGGCTATAAATGAACAAATGACAAAAATATCTACAAAGTGGCTACCAACAGTAGAGTCGCCATCTAGTGTTTATTTACTGAGTGTCGTACCGCTGTCGTCGTCGCCCGAAAAAAAAATGCGTAGTGAAATTTGAAACCGTCTATACTTGCAGATACAAAGCATAAAACAACGCTGAAACAGAGTAGATTATACAGTCATGATATAAACTAATGTGTATCATCTTCAGTGGCACATACACATCAGTAGTGATGCTATAATTCGTAATATTTGGCGGCTGGCAACATCACTGCAGGTGGCGACTTTACATCTACGGTAGTAACCAGGGTAGAACAAGAAGTAACGGATTCAAGCTGGAGAAGCGTAATTTGAAAAAGAAATAGGGAAAAACTGGTTCACAAATAGGGTGATAAATGATTGGAATAGACTCAGTAGACAGGTAGTGAGTGCGGAGTCATTAGGGAGCTTTAAAAGGCGGCTAGATAATTTCATGGATGAGGATGAAAAGTGGATGTAGGTAGTGTTAAGTAACAGGAACTACCTCGTGTAGGTCTCGCGGCCTCTTGTAACTTCCTTATTTTATTATGTTCTTATGTGTAACTCTCACCTCCTACTTGACGAGAACATTGTAGTGGCGGTCATCCTCAGCCACCAGGGTCACCTCAGGCCACAGACCGATGTTGACATCAGGGTAATAGCAGATGAAATCATCTTGGCCATAGCTGGCTGGCCGCACCACCTGCAGCGTTACCCCAAGCGTGTGGCCCAGCAGGAACATCTCCACCTGAGGCCCCAAAGAGGGAGTCAGAGTGTTAAGATTTCCCTGAGCACTGTGCTGAATCACCACAAACCTCCATCCAAACTAGAAAATACTAAAAATATTTGGTGAAGATGGATTGTAATTATGTTTGTATAATTCTTTGCATTTGTAGTTATGGGTGACATTAAACCCATTCATTCCCGTTAGAAAACCCATTCATCACGCTGCACTGCTCAAGTTCCACACAAACACTTGTAAGCCAAAGCTAACACTGAAAATGACGTCTATCCATCAATGTGTATTATGAAATTATGCAAAGCTGATGTTGAAAATTAATGTCACCCATAACTACAAATGCAAAGAATTATACAAACATAATTACAATCCATCTTCACCAAATATTTTTAGTGTCTTAATGAATTAATAAAAAAATCTTTCCAGTAACAAATATTCAACCCATTATGTATGTGTGTGTGTATTCAGGGGCACTTTAATGTGTCCCCTGTTGATCTGTTCCCCCGGCCACTCATTACTTGAATAATTTCTACTCTATGCTACGGAAAGTGATTCCACGACACTCTTACCCTTCACAGCTTGCTCTCTTATATCTTCAACCATATCCCCATTTTTACTGTTCCTAAATACTTGAACTCTTTTACATTCTCCATTATTTACCTTCCTAACAATACCTCACATCTTCCCATTACCAGTACAGTAACTCTATACAGTGAACTAGACACCATTCATTCTTCTTTCTTCCTCTCAACAAGCATAACCTTACTTTTCCCAGCAATCTTACTGAGCTTTCTTCTTATACATGTAGTGCTAGAAATTAACGGTGACTATGGAACCTTAAGTACCATCAGACTATTAAGGTTTTCCTCGACTTACAGGTAATTGAATATGCGGGATGTGAATAGCAGAGGAATACACAACAACTAGTTATAAATAGCTAACTAAATAAACGTAATAATAGAAAGATAAAGGGCACAAATAAATGTAATTATTAAATTATTGCAAAGTAATTAGTATAACGGGGAAAAAAATGAACGGAATATGAATTTGGAATAATGGGAGTGGAGTTGAATTAGTGGTAAGGGGGGAACCCAGGAGGTAGAGGGCAGGACTGTGGTTGTACCCAGGGTGATATCAATCAATCAACCAATCATTGGTGGCATACGCCGGAGGGCGCGTCTCCTCGCCCACCCTACGACGCCACTCCCGGGGCACCACGCGCGAGTCCCCATGCAGGCTCCTTTCCCATACCAAGCAGCTCTTGACAAGAAGCATCAACTTGCCCCATCCACGAGCGTTATGGGCGCCCCCTTGGCCTCCTCCACGCCGGATTGTCTCTTACAGATACAACCCGATGGGAAGGATAGGTTTCAGGGTAGCGTGCCACATGCCCATATAGCCGAAGTTGGCACTAACGGACTATGCAGGTAATAGGCCTCGATTCAGTCTCACGGTGCAATCGCTGATTTGACACGTAATCATCCCAGCGATACCCCATGATTCTGCGAAGACACTTATTACCAAAGGCATTGATTCGTCTCTTCAAGTCACTATTTAGTGTTCATGTCTCACAACCATAGAGTAAGACATGGATCACAAGCGACTTCAAGATCCGGATCTTTGTCCTCCTGCACAGGTACCGACAACGCCAAATACTCCTGCTGAGCGAGTCTATAACACCGTGGGCCATGCCAATCCACCGTAAGACTTCTTGACGTGACCCGCCGTTATTATGGACTGCGCTACCAAGGTATGTAAAACTTTCCAAGATCTCAATGTCCTCGCCGCACGCATGAACAGACTGTACTATTTCATTTAGTAAGCCTCCAAGCACCTGGACCTCGGTCTTAAGCCAGGAGACCTCAAGTCCCAAAAGTTTTGCCTCCTCGTGCAGCGCCTCGAGAGCCATCACCAGGACCTCCAGCGACTCAGCAAGGATTACTGCATCATCGGCAAAAACAAGATCAGTGATCTTGGTGTTGCCGAGGGATGCTCCACAATCACTTTGATCTACAACTTTGCCAAATACCTAGTTCATGCAAGTGTTGAAAAGAGATGGGGCAAGGACGCACCCTTGCCTCACTCCTGTATTAACAGGAAAGAAGCTGGATACACCTCCCCCACACTTCACAGCACTCTCATTCTCAGAGTACAGACCAGTCATCAAACCAAAATAGTCCTTGCAGGAATCCCGCGAAGTCGCAGAAGAGCCCAGAGTGACTCACGATGCACTGAGTCAAACGCCTTGAGATCAACATAGGCTGCAAGCATCCCCTGTCGAAACTCACGTCGGCGTTCCACCAGGACACGAAGCGCTAGTCCGTTGTTGACTTACCAGGCATGAACCCAGACTGCTGAGGTCTCTAATGCTTCAGCAGATGACTGCGGATTCGTGTCAACAATAGATGGGCAAGCACCTTGCCTGGCACGCTGAGCAGTGTAATACCGCGGTAATTGTTGCAGTCGTGACGGTCCCCTTTCCCTTTCCAGATAGGGACGACCATCCCCCTTTTCCAGTCAGGAGGAATGGTACCTGATTGCCACACGGCAGTCAGGACAGCATGCAACCCGCGGATCATGGCCTCACCCCCAACTTTGAGGAGCTCCGCAGTGATATTACAAACACCAGCTGCCTTTCCACCCCTCAACTTTGCTACAGCCTCTCTGACTTCGTCAAGAGAGGGTGCGGTTTCGTCAATGGGAGGATCGGCATCCACTGCCCGTAACCCAGTGGTGTGAAGCTCCTCAATTGGAAGGTCCACCGTGAACAACTGCCCAAAGTTCTCAACCCAACGAGCCATCTGGCTCGACCATCACCACCAGGGTGATAAGAGACCTCTAAATGTCGTCCTTCCTCACTCTGTTTATGCCTGACAGACCGACCACACTGCCTGCACGTCCTACACTCTCCAAACCAAGTTCTACCCTGCGGGTGAGCCATGAGGTAAGCTAACATCCGTGTAAATATAGTATTGAGTTGTAAGTACGTTAATGCCCACAAATTAAGTATATAATAGTGCATAAGAACTAATAATGGTGTACATGGCGAACAGGGTTGAAGTGGTATGACAGCCGGACCAGACATGAGCACAAGGCTCATCATAACCTGCTGTGAGGGTTGATCAGTAACATCTGACCCACGCCCGCTACTACCAGCTGTTTGTGTATTCTCCCGCTAGTTCAGCGAAGTGATAAACATTACCAGTGATGAACTTGGTGGAATTGTGGTGAAGTTCCTAACAGTGAAAGCACACGTAAAATAATAAAGAAAAGTCAGAGAGAAAATGTCATTCCTCGAGTGTTAAAAGAGGAGAATGGAGCAATAGCCAGGAAATGATAACCAGACAGAGATACGGCACGGACGCTACATGTGGTGGTGGCCACGAACAAGTGGTGACCAGAGGGATGGTAAGAGCAGTGGCACGACATACACACACTTTAAAATTCATCCACCATCCTCTAGAGTTCCCATTCATTCTCTGCAAGCAACACAGTGTCATCTGCAAAGAGACATGCTACCACAGACCAACCCACTTCATCCTCAACCTTGCACAAAATTTCTACTTCAGCTTCAATTTTCCTCATACAGCCATCTATGAAAATACCAAATAACCATCATCACACACCCTTGTCTCACACCCTCTCGCACAACAAAACTTTAATTCAGCTACCCCTCTACCTGAACACATTCACTTGCCTCCCAACAAACTGCCTTAATTCCTTCCAATCAAAAAATGCCCGTCCCCACCATACATTTTCAATATGTTCAAGAGAACTTCCCTTTCAACCCCTTCATGTTATTTATTTTCCAAATTTCTAAAAAATATTTATCATGAAATAAAATTTACACATCCAATAATTTATGTGGAAAGCTTTTATAAGGATGCATTTAACATCACAACTACATAGTAGCCTTGATGGTATCTAAAAGCTGCAAAGTGTGCTCCATAAAGAGATCTATACAGAAGCCTCATCAGGCACCCTCAGACCATTGGAGACTTATTTCCAATATTTTGGCAGATAAATAATTCCACAACTATAAAAGGTTCAGAAAATCAAATTGACGGCAGTTAGCAACAATATAATAAAATGCATACTGAGAAGGACCAAAAGTTCTGACAAATAATATAGTTGTATAGTCTGATTGATTGATTTAATGCCAAAAAGGGGGAAATGTGCCAGACATCAGAGGTCATATGGCACTATGACAAGGCATAAAAGAGGGAAGGGGTTATAGAGAAAAAGGGAAACGGTGAGGGAAGGGGAAAGGAACGGATTGTTACAGCAGGATGGTTAGATCAGATGAAGGATGTGGATTTGTTGGAGGAAGGAAATTAAATTACTAAGGGAGAAGTAGGGGGATTCTGGGAGAATGTCCGCAAGACAAGGAGGTCGGGAAAGGGAGGACAGATGAGGAAAAGATCTGGAACAGGCAGTAGTAAGATGGGGGCAGGATATTAGGACAAGTTGGACAGTAAAAGGAGCTTGACTGGGCGGGCAGAGGTTCGGGGAAGAGCGCGACATGAGATAGGAGTGTGTGAGGTTAGTATGGCCTATGCGTAGGCTTGCAAGAGCAGTCTCCCAACGTCTATTATTGTGGTAAGGATCCGACCACGGAAATGTGGAGGGTTTGATCAGGCAAAACTTATTGTTAAAATAGTTAGTCCAGGAGGCAACGGTCGTAAAGGACAGATTTAAAGGAAGTGTAGTAGTCAGAGGCTGGTAAGTATGAGAAACGGGGGCATTGGACACAGTGGCCGAACGTGCTAAAGAATAAACGCGTTCGTTGCCCGAGATACCCACGTGACTCGGCATCCAGCAGAAGCATATTGTTTTGTGGCGTCCGGATAGGCGGAATAACCAGTCTTGGATCTCCCGAATAAGAGGATGAGGTGAGAGTGAAGGGATTGTATAAGAGAAAGCGAATTGCAGGAATCAGTGAAGATAGTGAAGGAAAAGGTAGGGAAGAAAAGTAGTCGTTTTAAGGCGAAGAGGATGGCGTACAGTTCCGTCGTAAGAACAGTGGATTCTCAAGGTAGCTTGAATTGGTAGTGAAGAGAAGGGAAGAGGATAGCACAGCTAGATCCAGAGTGGTATGGAAAGGTGTTCAAGAAAGTGAGAGCATAAGACGATAGGAGGAGTGGCAGACTTGGGAGAGGTAGTGGAGACTGAAGAGCAGATATGGGGGGAAGGTATAAGCCACGGAGGTAAGGAACGAACATAGCAAGTGAGGAGATTAAGAGTAGGAAAGGAGGAGTGGGAGAGAAAGGTGCGCATGCGAACAGGGAGGGTGGTGACAGGCGAGGGGAGGAGGATAACACTGTGAGGAGGGGTTGGGGAACTACAATCTTAGAAATAGGAAATTGATGAAGGCGACCATACCACCGAAGAGATAAGAGGGCATGACGGCGAGAGAGGGACGGAAGGCCCGACTCAGCATAGTGGCTTTCAACGGGGAGAATCGAAAGGCACCTAGAGCCAAACGGAGACCTAGATGGTGGACAGGCTCCAGGAGGCTGAGGAGGGAAGCAGAGGCAGAAGAATAGATATGACATCCATAGTCAAGAGTGAAGAGGATCAGGACGGTGTGGAGATGGAGGAGGGTTTTGCAGTCAGCACCCAAGGACACATGGGAGATAGTTTGTAAGAGGCGGATGCGGCGAAGGGCAGTTTCTTTAAGAGATAGGATATGTGCCTTCCAGGTAAGTCGGGAGTCGAATGCCAGGCCAAGGAATTTGCCAGAGGAGTAATACTTAAGAGGTACGTCATATAGAAAAAGTGGAGGTGGAAGTGGCACACGAAAGCGAGAGAAGAGGAAGAAGAGGGATTTTGTGGAAGAGAAACGAACGCCATGATCTGTGTGTAGCCCAGGAAGAAGTAGCGTAAATAGCAAATTGGAGGAGACATCAGAGGGGTGCCAGGGAAGGGCCAGAAGTATAGATGGCGATCATACACGTAAAGGGAGGAACGGACGCCAGGTGGTAAGGTGGAGATGAGTCCATTTACTGCAATGAGAAATAAGGAAGCGCTGAGAACACTTCCTTGGGGGACACCTTCATATTGAGGGAAGGACGAGGAAATGGAGGAAGCTATTTTAACTCTGAAGGAGCGATTACTGAGAAAGGACTGGAGAAAGACCCCCATGTTTCCAGTTATACCGAAAGAGGATAACTGGTGGAGGATATGGTACCGCCAGGTGGTATAATAGGCTTTCTCCAGGTCAAAATATACAGCAAAGACTGACTCATGGCGTCCAAAGGCTGTGCTAATGTAGATGTCTAGGTAAACTAAGGGGTCGGCTGTGCTCCGGGCACGTCAGAATCCAAATTGAGAAGGGGAGAGAAGACTCTTTGATTCTAAATACCACATCAGACGGAAATGTATCATACGCTCAAGTCATTTACAGAGGCAACTTGTTAAGGCATTAGGGCGGAAATCTTGGGGGAGGGCACCGTATTTGTTAGGTTTGAGGAATGGGAAGACAAGGGCTACGCGCCACGGGGGGGGGGGGGATCCCCACGTGACCAAACTTGGTTGTAAAGGACCAGTAGGAAGATCAGAGAAGCAGATGGAAGGTGTCGTAGCGTGAGCTAATGGATGCCCTCAGGGCCTTCACGGGTGTTGCGGCAAGAATGAAGACCAGAGGTAAGTTCAGAGGAGGAGAAAGAATCATTGTAATGTTCAGTAGAGGATAGGGAGAAAGTGATAGGAATCCGTTCCCTGGTAGCTTTAATAATAGCGAACTGGGGAGAGAGGTTGGAGCCACTACTGACATGGAAAAAAAAGGAGCCTAATTTATCAGTCACTTGTAATGGCTCTGCAAAAATGTTGTCATGGACACTCAGGACTGGGCAACAGGGGGTGGGTGTTTACCGGATAGTTTATATATTCGGCGTCAAACTGAGGAAATAGGGAAATTGGTCGTGAGAGCAGACATAAGTGCGCCAACTCTTATGGACAGAGAGTTTAATTGTTCGTTTAAGACGGGCAGAGGCTTTTTTAAAGGAAATAAGAGCTGGGAGTTGGCCGGGGGTACCGCGTTTACAGCGGTAGCTGCTCCAAGCAATGTCCACCAGGGCACGCTTTTGGAGTTAATGTATAGGCTGAACATTCCCATTCCCATAAAAAATTATAGGAATGGTCAACGCCATGTCATTTCAGTTAAGTACATGCAAGAGATGTTGTTGTTGTTGAAGGGCATTGATGTCGAAATCAACGAAAGAGATGAGTGCTGAACAGTCGGGTAACAATAACAAATACACACCTTGTGCTGATCCTGAGGTGGAAGGTAGCAAAGTAGGAAAAAAATTAATTAGTACATCCATCAGCATACAACACACTTGAGACCAAGACTCAGAAACTACCAACTGTTATCGAAATAAAAATAATACCTCTTTAGTTAGAAATTAAACAATGAGGTCATCAAATTTGCACCTTGTTGTTTAGAGGAATTGCAGATGAGGATGCAAACTATCACAAGTATTTCAAATCCTTTGATGCAAATATCATAAAGCATTTAATTTATGGATCTTTCTTTTGCAGCAGCCCCTGAAAGACTAAAGAGGACTGGCATCGGCTGGCACTCACACCACACATATACAGAAAGCAGGAAGCTTTTTTTTTATGTTACAGTTGCTTAGAATTGTATTAGAAAAATATAAGGGCCAGTTACCAATATACATTAGGAATCACATATCACAGTATTCATCTAATGTGCATATGAACCACATATAAACAGTGTGGGCAGCATCACTCAGAATAACACTATGCTATGAATCATACATTAACTGAGGCTTGGAAAATATGGTAGCCAGTGACTAAGATAGCCATGGACACGGGAGCCTTTACCCACCTGCTCAAGCCCAGCAGTGTCACCCACTGGATTCAGGTGGTTTTTCAGGAGGTCTCGGGGGTTCATTGAGGAGTGCCGGGCAAACATGATCATGGCAAACAGTGGCACACTTTCCCCACAGGTGTTGGCAGCATGTAAGTCAAGGGCAGCTGCTAGCATGTGGAGCTTGACAGCTTCACACAGACGCACATCCAGTAGTGGATCCCTGTTGAGATGTGCCAACACCACACACTCACGGTTCTCACATCCCATCAGATTCAGGACCTGCCACAGGGAGACCGTGTCTATAGCTACATGGTGACAGTGCTAATGAAAAACTTACAAGGTTTCAGCATCCCTCTAATGTTGCTCAATACCCTTGAAGTGACTAAGTTTCAAAACCCTGACTCCTTCCAACTAGCTGATCAACGCTTTGCTCTCATTATATAAGAAAATGTTGGTACTGTACTACAATATCACTGTTGTGTATGTGTAGCTACAGGTAAATGACAAGACATATTTATATTGCCTGAAAGTACTTATTTTTATAAGACAAACGCCTTATTCTTCAACAGTAAACAGGTCAGAAGGTCATGACACAAGAAAATCAAACCATCAGTCACAATTGAAGAATATTACCAGATAAAATTGATGATAATATAATCTTATAATTTCAAGATTCACAGATATTGCCCTAAATATTTGTCTTCAACAATTGTCAATATATCACTTAAAGACAACAGCTCAGTGATGGCAAGAGCATCTTTAATAGACACAATCTTGAGAAATTTCCTTACACTCACCAAGCTATCTAGTGCATCCAGGCAGTCCAAAAACCCATTGAGGACTTCTTCCCTGGTGTAGCTGAGGCGATGGCCAAATGTCCAGTCCCTAAGCCACGTGGCACCCTGCTTGAGCTCCGAGGCAAGACGTGAGTGAGTGGTGTGTCCATTGGGGATAGCAAGGCCCCTGGCCAGGACTTGGTAGATGGCCGCCCGCACACCACAGTAGTTGTCACCCCTCACTTGCCGCAGGTACTTAAAGTTCAGCTCTTCAGGAATGGCCGAGTAACCCTGAATAAAAATATAAAATAAAAATAAAACATGAATGATTTTCAGTTTAGCAAAAAATATTTTTTATTAAAACTTATTTGCTTTCATCAGAGGAAGAAATATTGCAGCAATGAGCCAAAAACTCTTACGCTTTCTTTATGTGTTTTTTTCCCACAGATATTTCCGGAAGCAATTAAATGCCTCTGTTCACATTTCTTTGTTGCCTATAATCTCAATACAGTAAACCCTCGCTATAACGGACCCAAATATAATAGATACCGGATATAACGGATGACAATTGAGGGAGGCGGTAGCAGAGTGGTTAGCGTCTCCGAGTGGCGTTCACGGTGACCCGAGTTCGATCCCCGATGAAAACCAAAATCTTTCTGCACCGTCGAGTGGCATAAGAACACCCACATGCCCTGCCCATTAACTCTACCTTCGGTTGGGAGTGCATTGGAGGATACAGGGGGCAGCATGAGCCTCTAATCACAGGCGTCACTATAAAAATCCTGCCTGCGCCAGCACGGGCGAGGGCCAACCATCACAGCCCTCAAGTGAACATCCTGGGCCTACCATCCGAGCCTTAGAAGTCACTGCCTACAGGTGCTATAGGCACAAATGTAAAAAAAAAAAAAAAAAAAAAAAAAAAAGAAATTGGCTACCGGATTTCTCCCGAATCTATCAGATTGAATCCCTTATATTCGGAGGAAATCCGGTCGGCTGCCGGCCAGCCAGCCGTCACGTGCGAGCGTGCAGGCTAGATCATGCCCCCCCCCCCCCCCCTCAGCCCGGCCCGCCTCACCCTCTCTCTCTCAGTTTGAATTCAACGCTTATACCGTGCGGTTTTCTCTTGCCGTAGCTCTTTCACTCGCGTAACCTCTCGTTCCACGTGTGACCTACCTACCTGCCTACGATCAAGAATGGTTTCAAATTCAGTTACCCCTTCTACTTCAGGCAAAGGAAAGAGGAAGATTTTCTGCATTAGTGAAAAGTGGAAGATTATCAAGAATTTGAGCAAGGGTCATGCAGGGGCCAATTGAGGGAGAAATATAAAATCAAGAGAAGCACAATTCATGATCTTTTCAAGGCTGAGGATAAGATCAAAGAAACCATGAAAGGACTGGAGAGCAGTTAGAAAAGCCAGGATATTTTTCGTAAGCGGCGGCTTTTCATCGAAAATCTCGACGAAACCGTGTATAAGTGACATACTCAGGAGAGCTGAGGGAGTTCCTGTGTGTGTTGATATTCAGCATGCTGCAGAAAGGCTTGCAATTCACCTGAGGCATGAAAACTTTCACGGGACCGCCTACCCTGAATATATCGAAAATTCATGAATATATCAAAAAAATGTTTAAGTCATAATGGTAGCTTTGGCCTTGGGCAACAACACACTGGTAGATAGTTTTTCCCATATAAGGATATTAAAAGGCCTCTTCCATTTGCGACATTTCAGGAACCAGTTCACGGAACCCAAGAATTCAGGCGTTCCATTTGTGCACGAAAACCTGGGTCCGAGGCGACGCGCGTAGTGACGCAGCAAAACCCTTGAACTTTCTCTACCCACATTGGGAGGTCGGTAGCCTGGGTAGAGTTTTCAATTCATAACAAACAATGGCCGCCTTGGGCCCTATTTCTCTTATCGTGAAGGGTTTTCCGCATGCACGAGTCGGAGAGGATGTCAGACAGGCCTACAAGGGGCACTGGTGGAGGAAAGCGGTCCCGCGATCTTAAACTTGATATGATCCCTTCACATCACAGCTGAGTTACCACTTTTAATGTTTCCCCCCTCTCTCTCTCTCTCTCTCTCTCTAGCTCTCTAGCTCTCTCTAGCTCTCTAGCTCTCTCTCTCTAGCTCTCTAGCTCTCTCTAGCTCTCTCTCTCTCTCTCTCTCCTTCTCTCTCTCTCTCTCTCTCTCTTGCCTCGCCAGCTGAGCTTGTTTGTAAACAAAAAAAAACGGGGTTTTTGCGTTCCAATCGTGACACGCGAACCCAGAACCAGGAACTGAACCCAACCTTGAACTGAAAGAACTGGTTCCTGGAACTTGGGCACAAATGGAAGAGGCCTTAAAGGGTTTTAAATCTCCGGCTCCCCCCCCGCACAACATGAGCGCCACGCCTCGTTTGTTTACATCAGTTCTGACGATAAAATATCAATTACAATGCTATTTTTGAGTTTTCAATGCGTGCGAGAACGTAAAGTAGTTACTGGGTGCGCATCAGAGCTCAGTGGCTTTATTGCCGCTGATAAGGTAGGGTATTGTCGCAGTAACTTGGGTTCGAGGTTCCCAGCCTCACAATAACGTCCTTATTGAGGTCAGGAACCCGTTAACACACCCAAAAGCACAAAAAACGGAAAAGAAGTGTATCTGACCATCTGGCATCTTCAATTGACCTGAGGTCTCTGT
Organism: Chionoecetes opilio; assembly: GCA_016584305.1. NCBI lineage: Eukaryota > Metazoa > Arthropoda > Malacostraca > Decapoda > Majidae > Chionoecetes > Chionoecetes opilio. The sequence continues at coordinate 284,995 of JACEEZ010022900.1, read as the reverse complement.
GGTGTAAGGTTGTGTGTGGAGTGCTCCAAGATTTTAGGATGGTCACGTCATTGGAGCTCAGTGAGGGTGTTTTGATTGCTGGAAGTGGAAAGGGAGGGAAGTGGAGGTGGAGAACGAGTCTCAGGTGGAGTCGGGTGTGGTGGAGTTGAGAGTGTTAGAGGTGAAATGAGGTTGTGGCGGAATTCTGAAACATCTACTTGAGGCGACTGAAGATTTGAAAAAGTGTTTTGAAAGTGTAGTGAATTATTTGAAAAGTGTTGTAACGAAGTAGAAAATAGATATTCGAGCTCTTAAAAGTGGGGGCATCGCTTCAAGTGGATTGCTTGGTGGGGCACCAGAGGGTGGCTTGCCTGGTGGGGCTAGTAAGGTGGCTTACCTAGTAAGTCACCTGAGCATAGGGGATGGAAGGTAGTGGAACAAGAAGGAGCCCGTTCGAGGCAGCCGAAGGATAACACTAACCAGGTTAGAGTGCAGGATTCCTTTCAGGTTCTCAAGACTGCAAGAGGGAGAAGAGAAAGTAAAAGACAAAAGGGTAGACGATACAACCCTACCCGAAGGTGAAATCTTGGTTGTTGGGGACAGTCAGGTTAGGTTCCTGGATAGCGAGTTTTGTGAAGAGACGGGATGCGTATGAAGCGGGTGTGGAAATTATCCATAAACCACCCTCTCATAATTGGTAGTGGTGGTTTTGTTTCTCCTCCCCCCTTGTGAGTGAAGTATTTTCCGCTCGTGATAGGGGTGTATAGGGATGTATATATATAATTATAATGGTAATGGGTAATATTAAGGTAATTTAAGTAAATGATTAGTACTGGGATAGGATAAATTAATATTCCCAGTGGTTAATAAACATTGCACTTAAATAATTAGCACCTTAATTTGGAGCGCGGTCATTGGTTGTCGCCCATAAATACTAACCACTAAGATGTCTGTACGTGGCTATGGTAGGGTGGCGATCACTGCCGACCGCCCACAGGGAGAATCAGTACACCCAGACCCTCCGTGAGGATAACATAAATTGTTAATAGACGTGCTTGTCTACAAGCTCACTACCAGCCCTCACCGAGTTAACATCTCTTATTAATATGAAGAGATTTTGTACATACGTTAATTTTGTACATATATAGTGTTAAATCATAGGACTGTGTTAAAATACAACACACTGATAACAATCCGCCGCGTCAAGTTACTGGTGTGATAACCACTTGACGCCGACCACGATTACGCCTCCACCTCCGCTCTTTTCATTCACGGGCGGCCTGATCACGGGCGACCACATCGGATCACAAGACCATTGCAATATTGATCCAAACCTACAGCCTTAATTCAACCCACTATCCACCGATAAGTATCCTAGTTAGTTAATTAGCTGGGATGAAGTGTCGGGTGATAGCCATGGGTTTGATTGAATAGGTAAGAAACTCAGATTAAATATGTATGTTTTATAAATCACCAAAATTGGTGCCCCGTGTAGAGGAATATTGATGATTCATGTGATTCGGAGTGGTCGTTATTATGAGGTAGTTATGATCCTACCACAATCGCTGGTTATGAGGCTGGAGGCGGGGGTTTTCGCGGCGTCAAGAATGACTCAGCTGTTCAACTACCATATGCCATCACCCTGTGGTAGTAGATAGCATCAGAGGTTACGTACTAGTTAGTTGTAATAACTAAAGTATGGGTTGGCCATAGGCTTGGTTATGCGCCTTGTTAGGCCAGCCAACAGCTCTTCCCGCACTTATAATATAATTAATTATCAACTAACAATGCTTTTAGTAACGTAATCTTGCATTTAATATTTCATTTGAGTTAATCAATTAAAATCATGACGGAAGGGACTAAATCATTAGCTGCAAATTAGGTTGGCTAAACACGATTATATAATACGTGTGAGAAGCAGCTGGGACTAACCCTATAGACTATAATAGTTTAAACTCAGGTCCTGTTTAATGCTAAAAACTAAATGGGGGAAAAATATGAGACGGCTTACTGCATATGTGAAGTTAAATTAAAACAAGCTGGGGATAAAGAAATGATTCAGCTAATGTGTTATAAATTTATGAACACGAATGTCAGTATCTCGATAAAGTAATTAAATTTATGAGGGATTTACTGGAGTGTGTCTATTCCATCAACAGCGATAGCTTCTTTTAACCCAAAGTTGCAAGGTATTACGCAAGAACCCCCCACAGGGAGATCACGATTATTACGCCTGAGGGTAATCAGCTATATCAGCCACCCTCAGAGTTTAAAGATCCCTCGTTAGTGGGTAGTTATCCTGCCCCTGTTACGCAAATCAAACAGCCTGAAATTTAACGATTCAAACTTCTCAGCCTCCCAGTAAACCACTTAGACCTACTCAAACAATAGATACAAACCCTATACGAGGGCTACTAATAGTGGAGACGAAGAATAAATTGTGTCTTATGTGAGGGGAAACATACGTAATATCTATTCAATGTTCCACGAGAGTTGAAAGGTTATGCCTTGGAATTCCTAACCTGCCTCCGTGGTAAACATGCTTCAAATGCATGCCCTAAAAGGGCAAAAGAACTTGTAGGAAATGAAAACAATCTGTTCATAACACCTCTTTGTCCTAAACAGGGGAATAACAACTCAGACCCTACAGTAGTTAAAATGGCAGTCACTAATAAGAGTAGTTGTTCAGCGGGCCTGTTCCCACTGCCGAGTTGAATGTAAAGCCATAATGGCCCATTCAGTCATTGTAAAGACGATTTTTTGACAGTGGTGCACAAAGATCCTTCATAAGCAGAGAGATAGTTGAATTGTTTAAAAAACTACCGATAATTAATAAAGTGAACATAGCCATATCAGGTTTTCTCGCCAATAATGAGGCTCAAACCTATGACATAGTTCAACCCCTAGTCCAATTAGGAAGAATAAATGTAGGGTAGCGCTGTAGTAGTAAATAATATTGGTATCAGTTTAACTGTTAATGGCCCTACTAAAAGACAAAACAAGCTGAAATGTTGAGGGATAATGGTGTTAAACTAGTTAGCAATACCTTCAAAGACGTTGATGGACCTTTCCAATTAATAATAGGAGCCGATTATTTTGGGCGTTACCTAAGGAAGGTCATCAAAATACATAACGTCTCAATGTTCACTAGTGCTGGTGGTAAGGTAATAATGGGACCCATCCCACAAAAACCCCCATACAGTCAACAGTAAAGTATTCCTAGTCATGCACAACCCCTATTAATTACCAGAATAGGAACCACTTGCTTGCCCACACCAATAAGTGAGGTTTTTGAGGAAAGTGGTATTCCAGTTCATAATAAATATATTGCCACTAATAAAAAATCCTAATAATAATGTGTCGCGAGGAGATAGCAACCTAAAATTTGGGAATACAGGATTAGGGTTTTTAAAGGCCCTACCTGGCTGAAAGAGTGTAATGATAATCCTAATATGGGTTTCCACCAGCAGACATATCTGAAGATATATGATTTAAAGGCCCTACCTGGCTGAAAGAGTGTAATAATAACCCTAATAGGTTTCCACTCAGTCAGACTATCTGAAGATATAATAAGGGAACCTGAATTGATCCCCAGATCCTGTGATAGACATAAAAAAGGTTTTCCTTATTGGTTAATACTCCCTGCAGGGTTAATACTCCCTGCAAGGTTAATACTCCCTGCAGGGTTAATACTCCCTGAAAGGGTTGATACTCCTGCAGGGTTGATACCCCCTGCAAGGTTAATATTCCCTGCAGGGTTAATACTCCCTGCAAGGTTAATACTCCCTGCAAGATAAGATTTTCATCCTATCTAGACACTTTGCAAGTACCAACTACAAGGTTATTGACTATACAAAGCGCCGCCACGTCAGCACGAACTAGGCGGACTCGAACCGCTGACCGAATGCACAGGAACGCTGCACATTGCGAAATCACGTCTCTACCAACCTTGCCACCCTGACGGGGTATACTCCCTGCAAGGTTAATACTCCCTGCAAGGTTAATATTCCCTGCAAGGTTAATAAAAGGGATAGCTCTGATCCTTTGAAGTTTTGTATCAGAACAATACAGAAGCAGGTATTTCCTGAGGAATATCAGCTATTGGCTTCAGCCAGCCCCCATAGGAACAAATTGACCATATTGGGTCTGTTCCTTGATCATGAGGGTATTAGGTGTCGAGGTCGAAATTTTCAAGCTGATCTTCCAAATAAAACCTGCCATCCCATACTAATTCCCAAACGCCATCATCTTACTAAATTGTTGGTGAAAGAAAATCATAGGAACTCATTACATGGCGGAATGGCTAAAATGTTGGCCGATATCAGGTGTCAATTTTGGATAAATCATGGTAGACAGGCAGTCAAATATTACCTCAGATTTCTCATTGAATTTAATAGATCAGAGTGTAGACTAGTCTCCTATCTAGGTCCCCCTGAACTTCCCGCTGATAATGAGCTGTTAAAACCGTTTGAGGTCAATGGTGATGACTATACTGGGGATACTATAACATCAGGAGATAACTCTCCTCCCCGACAAGTTATTCAATATTCACTGGTTAAACCCCATCAGAGCTGTTAATTTTAAAATAGCTAAAGACCACAGTGCCGAAATCACTATTGAAATGTTCCGGCGCTGCGTGGCCTGGGCTGATGTCACATGAAGCGGAACTTCAGTTTTCGCCGCCCCCAGTGTGGAAATTATCCATAAACCACCCTCTCATAATTGGTAGAGTGGTGGTTTTGTTTCCCCTCCCCCCCTTGTGAGTGAAGTATTTTCCGCTCGTGATAGGGGTGGGGTGTATAGGGATGTATATATATAATTATAATGGTAATGGGTAATATTAAGGTAATTTAAGTAAATGATTAGTAGTGGGATAGGATAAATTAATATTCCCAGTGGTTAATAAACATTGCACTTAAATAATTAGCACCTTAATTTGGAGCGCGGTCATTGGTTGTCGCCCATAAATACTAACCACTAAGATGTCTGTACGTGGCTATGGGTAGGGTGGCGATCACTGCCGACCGCCCACAGGGAGAATCAGTACACCCAGACCCTCCGTGAGGATAACATAAATTGTTAATAGACGTGCTTGTCTACAAGCTCACTACCAGCCCTCACCGAGTTAACATTCCCTTTTTTAATATGAAGAGATTTTGTACATACGTTAATTTTGTACATATATAGTGTTAAATCATAGGACTGTGTTAAAATACAACACACTGATAACAATCCGCCGCGTCAAGTTACTGGTGTGATAACCACTTGACGCCGACCACGATTACGCCTCCACCTCCGCTCGTCATTCACGGGCGGCCTGATCACGGGCGACCACATCGGATCACAAGACTATTGCAATATTGATCCAAACCTACAGCCTTAATTCAACCCACTATCCACCGATAAGTATCCAAGTTAGTTAATTAGCTGGGATGAAGTGTCGGGTGATAGCCATGGGTTTGATTGAATAGGTAAGAAACTCAGATTAAATATGTATGTGATGTAAATTCCCACAGCGGGTGTTTCCCAGTTAAGGGATAGGTCATGTTAGTGATAGGATTAAGGCGTGCATGGCATACGAAGGGATCAAACCCATCTTTGCCTGAGCGCGGGAGAAAACGACGTCGATCGTTTAAAGAGTGAAGAACTGCTGCGACGGTTCAAGGAGGCTATATGTAAAGTTAGGGTTAGGGGTGGGGTCCCTATGGTGTGTGGTGTCCTTCCGGGGGGCACTGTTGACGACGAGTAGTACTCCAAGGGAGAATTGCTCTGAATTGCCGGCTGGCAATTCATTGCAAAGCCAATGGTTGGGCCTTTGTCGATAACTGGGACCTCTTTTTCAGGCATAACAGCCTCTACCACAGGAATGGGGTACACCTTTCACGGAAAAGGGTTCAGATCTTGTGTGAATCCCTTGAAAGGGAAGAAGGTGCCTTGCAGGCTTTTTTATGATAGACAACCGAGGATTGGACACTGGGATCAGAGGAAAGGAAACCAGTGACACTAGTAATAGTTTTAGAAAGTAGGACACTGAAGGGATTTGTAAGAAGAGAGGGAGGAAGGGGTTAGTTACAGTTATTGGGAAAATTGACAAGAAGAGGAAGAGTAACTTAAAGGTGTACTATACAAACTGTAGGAGTATTTTAAACAAGATAGATTTACTGAGAGGAATAACTAGTGTAGAAGATTTTCATATACGATTAGCATTAACAGAAACATGGTTAGATATGTCAGGCAAGGTATTTAATCCAGAAGTTGAGATAAAGAGGTATAGGTTATTCCACAAGGACAGGTTAGGCAGGAAAGGTGGAGGAGTTGCACTTTATGCAAGAGATACATTGCAGTGTTGTGTTAACAATGTTATAAAAACTAATAATAGTATATAGTCTATATGTGTGGAGGTTACGGAAGGAACTGAGAAAATTGTTTTGGGTATAGTGTATAGGCCTCGAAACTTATGTAAAGAGGATTCAGTTCCTATATTGAATGGGTTTGATTTTTTTTCCCGAACGCTTTTTACAAAAGTAGTGTTTTTACGGAAATAAGGCATGGAAATGAATACGAATACTTTTTTGTGGATTAGGTATTTTCAATTAACTTTCAACATACTTATGCAAAGAAAAAATGGGTCTGGACGAATACTTTAAGTGCAGTGCTGGCTGGCTGTGGAGGTTTAGGTGGCGTCTCGGCATTGTAAACAAAACGATAACGGGAGAGCTGCTAAGCACTGACGCCGTGGATCCGGTAAGTGTGCTGTATGAGTACCACATTATTCTTTATTCTTATTATATGTACTGTATTGTAATTGTATGTACAACCTCTTACAGCATTGTTTTTACAGGTACAACTACATAAGCATGTAGCCTATACCTCATAGAGATAGCTTAGGTTATGTTTGTGCCTAGTAATTGTAATCTAGAGTTCATGGAGGGAACTGCTCGAATATTACATATTATCGGATATATCGAATGATCCCTCCCCCCAAACCGTCCGTTATAGCGAGGGTTTACTGTATTACAATAATCAGGACCATTGTAACAGTTTTCGTTATAAAGTATTGTTCCAAAAATCTGAGAAATGTATCCACTGTAAGGCAGAACATATAACTCATCCTCCTCTACAGTAAATGTAAAATTTGATCCTCAAAACTGTTATATTATATATCCCTGACATGAAAATGACCCTAAATACTACATAGAATTATAAAAAGGAGTGCCTTTTACCCATTTTTACCCTTTTACAGTGACATATTTTTTACTGAAAAATTTAATCTCATTTCAGTTCCCTGGGTGTTCAACTTTTTCATACTTCTTCATGACTAAATACAGCCATGTTCATTATGTTCATCCTTTCATATTTGAAAAGATAAATGTAAAGAGATATCTTAAATGTAGTCAACCGGAAAATACCCGCGCCAAGAATAAGTATTTACCTAGTTGTATTTACCTAGATGTGATCATGATCTAAATAGTAGAAGTCAGCCAGACAGCTCGTCTCAGGCAACAATGACGTCACTTTCGTTTGTAGTTAAGACCCAGAGAGCGGCGATCGAGATGCAAGGAGGACGACAGTGACGTCACTGTCGAGCCTTTGCTGGTGTCTGGCTGACCTCTACTACTTAGATAATGGTTGTGATATACGGGAAATGCGTTACACTCGTGGACTCATGTCTCCTTGTCTTATTTGGTCAATTTTAGCTTTAAAAACATGAATACTTTTGGCAACTAAGATTTCTTTGTCCAAGCTATTCCACATATCAATGTACCGATGTGGAAAACTGTACTTCTTAATGTCCTTCTAGCATCTTGTCTTCTTAAGTTTCTTCGTGTGACCTTTTGTGGCTCCTTTGTCCTGTACATACATGTCCTCTTTGTCATTTCTCACCATTCCTGACATAACTCAATATATTTCTGTCAAGTCTCCTGTTGTTCTTCTTTCTTCCAATGATGGCAACCCCAATTTATTCAGCCTTTCCTCATAAGACAGGTATCGTGAAGCTTGTGTATTCTGTTGTATCTCATAAATCATACTTTTCCACGGCAAAAATATTTCACTGTCACTCATGTAATATATTTGTTTTTTATTGGTTCATAAAAAAAAAGCTTCACAAACCAAGTCTACTTACATATATGTCCCCTCCATCAATGCCTTGTTATTTCACACTTGCTTAAAAACAGACTAATATCTATACTACTAACTATGAAAGGAGTAGACAGCCAAAGACAACCCCCAGGGACCAGATGTGCCTCCACTACACACCTGCTTGACGGTCTGAGCCTTGATGGTATTGCCTTGCCACTCAATGTTGGCATACTTCATCAACTCCAGCTTGGGTCCCACGGCAGAGCAGGTCCCAAGAGTGGACTGATCAGGGCTTGGAGTGGTGGTGGTGGGGATGGGATCAGACCAGCTGTTGTCATTGCGTGAGCTGGTCTTGTTGCCCATGACAGGAGTATTGTTATTATTATTTGTATTGGTGTTATTGCTGGTATTGTTGATGTTATTGTTTGTGGTGGTGTTGTTGTTGAGGCTGCCCCAGCTGTTGGTATGCACGGGGGTGGAGGTAGTGCTGTCACAACTCTCTTTTTCTCTGAAATTCAAGAGATTTTCTGTGATATATGTGGGATGATGAATATAAGGATGAGGATGAGGATCCTATGACCTTGTCAAGGTGTTGCAATGCTGTCATTGTCTTTATTAGTGGGTTTTGAAGTTCAAGACTGAATTGCTGCAATGTCACCATTACCATCATTAGTATAATTATGATTCCTAAAAAAAGGCAAATCACCTTAACAAAAAAATAATTTCCCCATTTTTAAATTACTCATATTTTCAGCTTTCACATTACTTGAAAGCATGTTCCATGATTTAGTTATACATGGAGCAAAAATTCTTGAAAATTGGCTAATAGTACATACTTTTAAAATATCTGAAATCATTTAGTCAAGAGAAGAACAAATAAGACAATAAAACGAATACTTAATGCTAGTTCTTATGAAGTAGACAGCAGTGAGAAACTATAAAAAAAAAAAGGAGAGGTCAGTTTAGGTGTCTTGATGCTCCTCTCTTAAAATCATTTTAGTCGTAGGATTCGGTAGGAAGGTGGAAAAATATAAACGAGATGAGAGTTCCAGAATTTACTAGTGAAACTGATGAAAGACTTATAATACTAGTTCTCTTGCATTAGTAAATTGGACAGAAAAGGGATGAGAGTAAGTAGAAAGTCTTGTGCAGTGGGGCCACGGGAGAGAGAAGAGGCATGCAGTTAGCAAATTTTGAAAAGCAGTAATCATGAAAATTATGGTAGAGGATAGCATGATAAAACAAGATTGCAGTAGTGTTTGGGATATTGAAGAGAATCAGTTAGAGGGTGAGAGTTGACTATGTGAGAATCTTTTGACTTCATCCTGTTTAGGAGAGCTGGAAGAGTGGTTATTCACTTCAAACATGAGAGACATACACCATACATGGGCGGACAAGGCCCCTACATGGAGCAAGCATTTGGGCAGGAGAAAAACTGACACAGACGCCACAGGCCACCTAGCTTCATAGAAGCTGATTTAGCAAGAGATGATAATATTATCATATGATATTTCTAGTTAACATTTTTATGTAAGAAAAATGGTTTGGCTACCCCTTCGTAAGTTAATAAAATTGCGCTTCTATTGATACCCTTCATGATAAAAGTTGACTCGCAAAGTTTTAAATAGCGAAGAGTTGAAGTGAATATTAAGTTCATGCATATTTCTTCAGTCTCGTAATGGCATTTCTTTAGCGGCGTGTTTTACTGTTTTTTATTTGATAATATTATAGAACAAACATTTACGAAGATTACAGTATATCATATATATACTGATAAACCAGTCTATATGATGCGAAAATATATATATATATATATATATATATATATATATATATATATATATATATATATATATATATATATATATATATATATATATATATATATGAATCCGAGCGGCCCTCCGACTTCAGGGCAAGTTCAGGCCCATGTGCAACAGGCCGATATTCCGTGCGCAGTCCAGGTATACAGTGGTCTATGGCCTACAGTATTTTCCTCTTTCACAGCACACTACACTGCTCCTCGACATTAGTCTTTCTCAGGCTACAAGTTCCGCCTCATTATACGTTACTATGACCTCACTATCTATCTTCGTGGATATACATAACTGATAATAAACTTGTCCAAATGTAAGAATTTTTGATGCCCAGATGAAATTTTTCGTAATAAGAAGTGTTTTAGTTATCATTTCTATGGGGTTGTCCGCCACGGATTCTTTAAGTCACTACGAGGGAGATTTAAATGATTAAATCTCCCACGTAGTGACGTAAAGGCCCGTCCACGCTAGGCATTACGATGCGCATTATAATGCTGGAACTCGATTTTCGTGTTGAGTGATGCTGGGGAGTGATGCTGGGAGCAAATCTAACGCGGGGCATTTCTGCAACGTAATGCGCGCATCAGTAGCTGTCTGGCTCTCTCTGGTACAAGTCAGCCAATGTATAATTCAGTAAACTCCCGCATCATGTGCAGCGGGAAGTAATGCGCGCATCACGCCAAGGTGTAGTGTGGACACACACCCGTTCTGCATCACTTCCCGCAGCACATAATGCGCATTATAATGCGCATAGTAATGCCTAGTGTGGACGTAGCTTAAGGACTCCATGGCGGACATCCCCATAGAAATGATAACTAAAACCCTTCTTAATACAAAAATGAGTAAATCCTGGGCTTTTCAGGCAACCCTGTTATCGATTCAGAGTGTTATAGTAAATTTATCTGTATAAATTCAATTAACGAAACTCGTCATACTCATGTTGATTCCCACCTTTTCATTGTACCGGGCCCGCCACCATTCCCGGCTTTCTCACCCGTCAGTGATCAGTTCATCCTTAACTTAACCACCCCGTAATTTGTATTAGGTAATCAGCCCGAAATTCCTTTCATAACTACTTTTTCTTACATCTGGACAATTTATTATTAGTTATGTATATCCACGAGGATAGGTAGTGAGATCATAGTAACGCATAATGAGGCGGAAACTGTAGGCTGAGAAAGAGAAATGTCGAGGAGCGGCGTGGTGTGCTGTGAGCTGAGGGGCGTTAATTCACACTACACGTATTTGCTACGTGCGTCTTGTCAACGTGACGTCATCGTGACGTCACCGTGACGTCACTTCCTGCTTGTGTGACCAAAGACGTGCGTCTCGAGGCTCCAAGATTCGGAGCCGCCAATTCTTTTGGCGGGCTTTCTCCAGAATGCGTGAGCGGTGGTGCCACAATTTATAGAACATTATACGTAACTAAGTTTTGCAATATCAAAATAATGCTGTTTCCAAGGTCTGATTTAAAATATATTTATTATCAGTGATTCTGGAAGACAATATTAGTAATGGAAGACATACATGATGTGAAAATATTGTGCCCCGCTGCTTGAAGGCGGAACAGCGGCACCGCTGCTTGAATGTAAGCTCCACCACCACCACTACCTCTTGTGTATTTTCCTGCGTTATTTCTCGTGTTCTCTAGTTCTAACCCTCTCACGTGCCCCTCTAGTAGCTACTATATACCATTCTTCCTACAGCATCACGCTACGCCACCAACACCCTTTACAGGCCGTGCAATAGGTAGTAATTATTAGTGACTTGAAAAATTGCGCCACAACTGCGATATGTGGCAACACCTGTGGCCCCCGCTATACAGAATCCACTTGTAACCTTTGCAATAGCCTGTTGTCAGGGATTGTAGCGCTATATAGGTAGGGCAAATAGTGAAGGGGGATATAGTGAAGGGAGTAATAGGTGTGCCATGGGGTACAAAAGGGAGGAAGTAAGGAAAGCAAGGCGGTTTTATACTGCAATGTTTTCTGATAAGAGCGAGCGGGAGTGAGACGAGGTAACGTCATCGTGATGTCACGGTGACGTCACGATAACAAGACGCACGTAGCAAAAACGTGAAGTGTGAACCGGGCTTAAGACAGACTGTGGCTATACACACCGCGCCACATCGTCTGATCTTTCTCTCTGCATACCACAGGTACGAGTTAAGGTATTTCAAATAACGGTAATATTTTGTAACCATCCATAGGGGTTCATGATACCTAAAGAAATAGAATACAACTCTGGCAGTGTATATATTTCTCGCTGTGAATACGTATAAGACAGACGCCGCTGACTACACACCGCGCCACATCGTCTGATCTTTATCTCTGTATACAACATATCTAGTGTACAAAATGGTTAATACCTAGCCTCCTTACCACTATCATCATTATTCACAGACAACAGACAAACACAAAACATGATAGGTTCGAAGTTGTGGTAGGAAAGCTAGTATATGTAAGTCTAGGGATGATTTTTTTGCCAAAATGGCGAGACAAAAGAGGACTCCATGACCCCTGGTTCTTAAATAACGCTCTTTGTCGTCACAGTGCACCATGGGGAGGTTCCTCGAACCCCCAATAGTTTTTTTTCCTGTTAAGTACTAAGAGGTTATATGTATTGTTTTGTTTTCTAACCATTGTGCTTTGATTCTTACGTTTCGGTTATTGGTGTAACGACCAAAAATTATATAAGTAACATCATGTATTCTAATTCGGAGAGAATAATAATATGTGAGAGAAATTGGAAGACTGTGTTTTGTTGAGACTCCGTGTTCCCCACTGTGTGCTGAAGTTTCTTCTTACAGGTCCCCCATCCTGTACCCAAATACGAGCCCACTCAAAGAGTTAATAACTCTCCTCCATTTATTTTTACGCTACCAGAGGCCCCCTTACGCCTCTTAATACAATAAAAGTGTGGTGGCAGCTTACTATATTAAATTGTGAAATTATATTTAATTTATTCCTGGAAAGAAAAATTAAGCACTAAGCCCCGAGTACTTGGATAGGAATTATTTGTTAAAAATCATAATCCAAACAAGTTTAACGGCAGTAAATATAAGGCATCCGACTTCGGGGCATGACACATGAAGAGAATCATTCCCATATTAGCATTGTCAGGGATTAATGGGTGTTTTTCTGGTTTAATTAACCACCTATTAGCTTAATAGTGTGTCTACGTGGGTGTGAGTGAAATAGCTCGGGTCATTTTACGAAGCCTAAAGCTACGACCTGAGCTTACTTGTGCCACTGGATTCACAGTCGTGATCACTCGGCTGCTCTCCACATCATCTAGGTATGCTCAAATCTCCCATTTTATTTCATTTTATTCTTTGTTTATTTTGTCTTATATTGTTTGTTATTTAATGTTATATACCATGGTAGTGGTAGTAGAATGTGACATTGCCTCCGCCAGCCATCCACTTGGGGTAATAGCTATGCCTGACCCCTCACACCTTCTAGCTAAGCATCCTGGAGGTATGCGTCGCCTTTGCAAGCTGTAGCACAGCTGCATACTACCCTTCCGCCTTGACGACTTGTGTGTGTGTGTGTGCCGTGGCTGAAAACTGAGTGATCTGGCTGCTATCTCCGCTCCGTCCATCACCCTTGCTATATGTCACCTGTGAAGCCCGGTGTTCGAGCTTTACACCATCAGCTCCACCAAAACACCTGCCAGGGGCGCCTAGAATAGCTATCTCCGCTACCTTGTGCTACGATCTGAAGCAGTCTTCTGGCCTGAACCTTGGTGGTCCTTCCGCCCATGGCCAGATACAACTCTTTTGGACTTTGCTTTAGTTTCTTAGTGTAAATACATTAATATAATAAACTTAGAAATGAATGCTTCATTTGTCCACCTTGATAATACCCAGGATAATCTAAAAGAACCGGGGTTTGACTCGGTGAACCGGATTAACCCCCGACTGACATGATTTGTTTGAGTAGAAGGTTAGTTTTAGTCCTTGGTGAAGGACTCAATGGACGTTGGGTAGCATTTTGAGAGTTGTGACATCGCTTATCAGATTTTGGTCATTTTGGTGTCATTAAAATTGACCTACAGTGGCTATGTTCGAACTTGGTCAAGATTTCAGTTATATCTTGTTACCATAAAACCTTTGAATAGGATACCTTGAATGTTTTTTAGTGTAAACATACGACAAACAAACAAACAGGCAAACACTACTGAAAACAATACTACTCCGCTATCGTGAGTGGTAATAATAGAAAGAGGATGGGTAATTGGATAGAACGATGTAGAACACCACTGTTAATAGACTTACAAAACCAATGAAAATCTACTACAGCAGCACTAGAGTAGTCAGAGAGGACACTTGAGATGAAGGAGCAGAGAGAAGGATAGAAACCGAAAGAGGGTACTTGGAAATTCAAGATTTGTGCTGGACATTATCAAAAACTTTTGATATGTCAAGGGCAACAGCAAAAGTTTCACCGGAACCCCTAAAAGAATATGATCAAGATTCAGTTAGGATATGTAATGAGATGATATGCAGCTTGAAAATCCTTTTCCTCGACAATACAGAGTAGCCAAGATCCAAAAGTCTTTATAATAAAAACACAGGTGCTGTTCTTTCAAAAATAATTTTGCTTCAGTTTGGAATGACATGACTAGGTTATTGAGATGTATGTAATATCCCTTAAAGTATTATCTGGTAAGCAGGACGAAAAATAGGGGCATATAGTGTGGTTGATTGTACCAGCAATGCAAATAAAAAAATAATGACACTTCAGTCTCTTTCATATAAGTTATTAGCAGAGAACTACAAATATGTGAAAATTATGGCAATGAAAGATGACAACAAAATTCATGCAAATAACCTGTCCAGAAGTGCATAGGCATGGAAACTACAACAGAACAGTAAGTGATACAATACAACAGCAAAGAACTGATGGGAGTAGGCCAACGGTGATGAAACAAATAGCTTAGGATTTATCCCTTCATATCATTATTTGGTGCATGAGTCTATCTTAACCACCACTATCATATAACTTGAAGAAGTGTGCTTTTCACCTAAAGACTAACAACAATTATGTTTCACAAGTTCTTTACCACCTGTGCAGCTTGATACACAAAACAAGTTATTATCTGCATAAAACAACTCATTATTAATATCATAAGTAATCCCATATTACACATGTTATATGGACGAATATCAGTGAAAATTTACAAATGTTTTTGTTAAATTTCAATGTGAGCAATTTTACTCTAATTTCAACGTTTGAGAATCTTCAGCAAATGAGCCTAAAGAAACTATGCTTTGAGATGCCACAAGCTCCATACATTAAAAACTTCATGTATTTGCACTGCAAAGATGATGAATTCTTCAATTTTACATTATGTCCTCCCATGGCTACAAATCAGCATTACACAGTGACTATACAGCAGTCTGAAGAATGCACTGAAACCATAATTCTTATAAGATTTGAATTCAGGACTTTGAAATTCTCAATATGAAGGGATAACTTAAAGCAACAGGATGAGGAAAACAAAGCAATTAACACTATAGATAACATTATGTTTTCTTCACACTCCTTTCATGACAAACAAAGCTTTGATGCTCACTTGATCTCATGCACAGGTGAGAGTGGCGGATGTGCGTTGTCTAGGGGAGCCTCAAGCCCCTCCACGTACCCACTCTCTTCCGAGCTCCAATAGCGGCGTGCCTTACTGCCAAACTCACCAGGACTGACGCGCCGCTCCCAGGCCAGCCAACCCACGCCTTCTGAGTCGGGTGTGGTGGGGGAGATCTCCGAGCTGCTGGCCAGACCCGAGGAGCTGCAGGCCAAGTGCAAGCGTGAGACATGCAGTGACAGTGAAGCGCTGCCCCAGCGCTACCTTGGTGCACCGTGTGGATGAGGCTCCGACTATTTAATGCAGAACTTAGAATGACTCAGAACTTATAATATACAAAGCATGGATGCCATATACTTGTTTTAAAACTTTGGTGATGCAAATAAATATTACCATTACCATTACATAAGGCCCACAAGTGGTACTCAGAAGCATAACTTTAGTCATCATTAATTTATTATGTCTGCCTCCAAACCTTAACCGTTTAGTAATTTTGTAAGCAAATCAACTTTCGTTTTTATTCATGTGCAGTCCAGATTTCAATGAAAAAAAAAAAATACAGTCCAATCTGAAAACCTTAATCAAGTTTCTGAAAACCTTTCACGTTATGGACAAGGAAGCAGTTTCTTCCATACCAACATGCCTTTTGCTATGATCACACAGCATGTGTTAACAATGGCTACTGACAGTTTCTGACATTCAACATTTTGGACCGTTGCTCTTTCTTAGAGCTCAAAATGTAGTGAGCAGCCTGTGTCTGGCCAATAGTCTTCCTTAGTTCCTCTTTTGCTAAGTTGAAATCACAGTTAGAGTATGAGAACAGCTCAGAAAGAGTCAACAGCGTGGCAGTACAGCAGCCAGCAGGGTGCAGCTAAACAAGATCAACAGGTACAATAACCAGAGGTAGGAGGAGGGAAAAGCCCATTACCTGTCTGGCAAGAAGCCATGAAGTATGAAAGAGGATTGATAATAAAATCTGTTAACATATCTGTATCACAAGAATCAGAACAAAATTCATTATATACAAAATAATCTCTCAAAAGACCTTGAGTTTATAAATGGTCATAATAACAAAAACTATGTGGCATTCATACTCAATCCCTTAAGAAAACTTCTTGATAACAGGACAAATATGTAAAGCTTAAAAAGTGTTACCAGTCACCTGTGCTGCCCTCATATATTACAAGTAGCTACGGTTGAAGTACACTTTCTTGTCTTTTATTTGAGCCACAATCTTAGAAGCGTGAACTCTGTGGACTTACGGAAGGTCTAAAGAAAAGGACAGGTAATGGAGGAGCATGGAAGCCAGGCGCCATCCTTCTAATGGTTATGTCTCCAATGGAAGCCAAAAAACATAAGAAAGAAATTCCTAGTCTTCAAATACTTATATTCAAAGAAATTAAAAATAATGCATGTGAAATCTACTTAATGAATGATTTATAAGGTTTGGCTAGGGTTAGTTGATAAAAAAATTGAATTTGCAAAGTAAACACTCATTTCTACCAATGGCTGATATTCACTACACGGTGATATCCGCTATGCACTGCAGCTTTTTCATGTACCAGTTAATCATAAACATGAGTCATTTACAATTACGCACTGTAAAAACAATCTACATTATTGCTACAGGATATGGCATTTCAAGTAATAAAATACTCTCTAAAGGCTTCATCATAGTTATCATTATGTACTGTGTGGAAGAGCTATCACTTTTACTTCTACAAAAGCATCCTTTACTAGTGGACTACATGATTACAGAAAATCTGTTACAGGCCATGGCCGTCCTCAGGGGCTCGGGGCTGTACACAATGCGCAGTAGGCTGCTGCAATACTGTTCTCTTTCAAAGAAAGTTGATTGTGCTCGTGGGTGACAGAGAAGAGCGTGTAATACGCAACTATTTATACTATTAAGTTTGCCGCCTCTATGTTTGTAGCATAGTAGTGACCTCTAGCGGCGCCCACTTGCGGACAAGGTGAGCGTGAGTCAGCCGCCAGGTCAAGTAGTTCTCTCAGTGTTGCCGCCGGGGTCAGACGTGGTCTCAGTGCTTAACGTCTTGGCGGCAGCTGATTTTGTACCAATAACTTATCATTAATTACACATAAAGATACAACACAAATGTATTCTTCCTCCCGAACACACACGCAACGTTACACGACCAAGCACGTCCATAAGGGCGTGATTCACCGAACCACGCAACACGTGCCACCGCTCAGGCCTATACCGCCACGCGAATTATGGTCTTAATGCACCACTGCCTGAATGCACCACCCTTTATGGTCCCAATGCACCAACCTAAGACCAGTTGATATTTTACATTTTAGCACCTATAACTACTTGTTTACTAGTAGTTTAGGAACTGTTTATGAAGAACAGCTTACTTCCACAGTCTCAACTGACACAATAGGCCTAACTGCCTGTTTACTGGTAGTATGTTTACCAGTAGTTTAGGAGAACTTTCGACAGTATCAACACAATGCCTTCAGTCAGTCACAATTCTGGGAGTACAGGGAAGACATCTCCAAGCCTTCAAGCCATTTACCATGAGTACCACAAGACCTAAGGACTGGATTCACTTTCCATGTGTATAGTGTGTGAAGCAGACGTAAGACCACGCCAGGAAGCCGTGCAGTGTGATAGCTGCAATGCTTGGCAGCACAGAACTTGTAACTCTGGTTTGTAAAGCAGCATTTTTGTAAATGGTACAGTAATAACAAGAATGAAAGTACTATTGCTCCCAAAAGCTAGGTGCATTTCACGAACCTCAGTAGCCCTGAACCAGTGAATCTGAAGCAACCTGTCTACTTCATAGATGACCCTTCAGAGGAGTTAACCCCATCAAGCCCATTGTCTTTTTTCAATGTCAGCCTGCCTGTGGAAGAGGTCAGTCAGGCTGTGGAAACATCCCTTACCACCGAACCAATTCTCCCACTGACATAATGGTGGATGCCCCAACATCCTACCATGTAGTAAAAGGAGGTTCAAGAAAGAGGGGTGATCTTCTCACAGATAGCCTTGGATTCCAGTACGTCAAAAAGCGGGTAACGTCGGTATCAACGTCATGGATCTGCAGCGTCCGTACAAAGAAGAACAGGTGTTTTGCTAGTGTCAGTCAGCAAGGTAACACCTTCACCAGAGGTCCCAAGGAACACAACCACGGAGGCAACCCAGGGGCACAAATTCGAGCACAAGCCATATCTCTGGTTAAAGCAGCAGCCAGGGAAGATATCTATAAATCTTCTGGGAAGATTGTTACAGATACACTACTGACACATGCAACTGATGAAGTTCAACTGCCAAAAGTATCCAACCTGCAGAGAACTGCCAACCGTGCCCGACAACAGCTGCGACCAAAGCATCCAACTGATTTGGAATTCGAGATTGCTACTGCTCATATCCCAAGTGATTTTCTTCAACGAGATATTCACCATGAAGGTGACGTCACCGTCACTTGATATTTGCTTCTCTCCAGCTTTCCTTCCTGAGCAAGTCCAAGATCTGGTTCATTGATGGAACTTTTTAAGTTGTCAGGGAGCCATTTGTACAGCTTGTCAGCATTCACAGCTACATCAAGTCTGGTGATTGCACAAAGCAGGTTCCGCTATTATTTGTAGTTATGTCCCAACGAAAGACCACAGATTACACGGCTATCCTGGGTGCTATTATGGAACTTCTCCCATCCAACATCATGGTTGAAGAGATTGTAGTAGATTTTGAACGGGCTTTGTGGAGTGCTCTTCATAAGTCTCTACCGGATGTTCCTGTGTTTGGGTGCTGGTTTCACTGGGCACAAGCTGTGTACAACAGAGTTAAGGAATATGGACTATGCTCAGCATATGTTCACCAACTTCCTGTCCGTAATTACATACGAGATTTGATGGCACTGCCCCACCTTCCAGCCTCCCATATCAATAATACTTTAACCAGCTGAAAGACAGATGCCCTCAGGCTCAGACTGCTCAAGCACAGAAGCTCCATAAACTCCTCAACTACCTCAAAAAGACGTGGATAACCAGCGCATCACGTCCACCTTCTAATTGGTCAACATACAAGAGAGTAGTAAGGACGAATAATGAAGTTGAGGGTTGGCACCATCGTCTAAATCACAACTCCCCCACTAAAAGGATGAACCTCTACCTGCTAATAAATACACTATGACGAGACAAAGTTGCTCCCTCTACAAGTAAGGCTTATCATGCACAAGAAAATATGTAGGATCCAGAGTAAGAAAACCCACTCTAAGCAGCAAAAGCTTAAGCAACTGTGGACAGATTATGAAAACCACGACATTATTACATCCAAGTACCTGAGGAAATGCAGCGAATTAGCAGACCATGGAGAAGATTAAGTATCCTACTGCTGGTAAACAATAACTGATAGTGTATGACGATCGTACTTTTAAATGTTTCTATTGTATTTTAATTGTCTAACAGGGCAGTGCAGCATTTTAAAATCGTAATAAAGAATAATAAAGACTTGCTGTATGATGCGAGACTTCCATTTATTACTACATTCGGACTACAAAGTCGGTGCATTCATACTAGGCTGGTGGTGCATTCGGTCTGGTGCATTCAGACTACAAAGTTGGTGCATTCAAACTAGGCTGGTGGTGCATTCGGTCTGGTGCATTCAGGAGATGGTGCATTACGTCCTGTAACCCCGCCCCGCTACCTACAACCAATCCTACCACGGTGACTACGAGGACAACAAGCTATAAGTCACCATAACATTGGCGGCAGTCAACGGTGGTCTTGGTTCGTGTGTTGCCTTTTCATATGTGTGTGTGTTGCTGGTCGAGCCACGAGGGACCTCGTGGCCACTTTCACGATTGCTGCTGTCCTGTGCCGCTTAATATTGGCTGCAACTACCTGTCGTCGTCTCCCGCGATTGACTTTCCATCCACGACGCCTGTGCTGTTCCCTTCGGTTTGCTCCTGCCGGTTCTAATCCTGCTGTCTAGCCTCGCAGCCCTACTTCGGCTCCACCTACATCGCCTGCTGCTGTGCTCTGCTGTCCAGCCACGCCGTCCTCCGTCGGCTAGCTTCTGTCTGCTGTTTGGCCTTCCTTCCACGCCCGTGCTTCGCCTCCTGCAGCGCCTTCTTCAGACGTCTCCAGCGTGCCGCTCCCTGCGGTTCCATTCCTGCCCTCGACCTCGTCATCGCGCCCCAAGCCCTACAGTACTTCGTTACGCGTGATTTACGAGTGTTCCGTTGGTAAGGTTATTTTGTGATTTTTTTTTCGTCATTTTCATTATATACCATGCGGACATTTTTGTGGTATTTTTCTCTAGCCAGTGCGTTATTTTTCTTGGCCTCTTAACTTTTGTGAGTGCAGTTTTGTGTGATTTTTTTTAGTGTAGATTCCAGTGCTTTGTCTTCGAGAAAATACTTTGTCACGCCATTTTTTTTTTTCATGGCGTAGTTGTGCCCGGCTGTCGTCAGGCTCCCTTCCCTGTGCTCGCCTGTGATTGGCCCAGGCATCACCCGATTCACTAACACGTGTTCAACCCCCCCCCCCCCCTCTGGCTGCGAGACAAGGCCTGACCGGCTTATCTTTTTGTGCCCACCGCGCCAAGAGTGACCTGACGCGCATCCCCCCTCCCCCTGACCTTCCTGGCAGGTCAAGGATTCGTCCCACGTGGTCTGCCAGCCCACCCCCACCACAGCCCAGCCGCCTGCCCTCCTCTCTCCCCCCTTCCCCCGCGCCGCTGTTCGCAAGCCTCCCTCCTCTCGGAAACGCTTGAACGGCGCCCATCACCCACATTCCTCCAGGTGACTGACTGGATACATATGACTTTCTGCAGTTACGAGAGTGTGTTTTTCAGACCTTCCATGCTGTGCTTCGTCACAGGCTTGTATATTTGTATATGTGTATATTAGATTAGGTATATTTATATTTATTTCCATTTAGTTTATATATATATCATTTTTTTTTGTAGGGTCTTTCAGCTCACTTGCAGTATTTATTTCCGTGTCATATGTTACTGCTGTGTTTTCTTTCTTTCTCCATGACCCTCACATTAGGCCTTGCCCTCTGTTGCTTGTGAGCCTTTATCCTATCGCACAGTAGTCTTCTTTCAGTTAATCTTCCCATTTTCCTTGTGCGTTCCCGTTTTCCTTCTCCCTCACGGGATACCACTCGCCATACCATAGTTTCCCTGGCTACTTTTGTGCCTGATTTGCTTTTCTCTCTGTGTATATACTAGCGTTTCTGGTTTTTGCCTATGGTTCACGAGGACGCTGATTTCGTCAGAGTGTTGCGATCACGCACTGTTGTTCCTTTCGGTTCAGTTCAGGAACTCCCATTCACTATGGCTCCTAATGATCCTGAGTTGCATGCCCCGCCGGTGGCTGCACCGTCACTTACTCCAACCATTAAAACTATACACCAGGACCCCCTTGTCAAACGTTTTTCTGGGGAGGATCCTTCCTATTCGGCGCTCAATTTTCTTAGATTATGCGAGGACTTAATGCGTAATTCAAGCTTGGTGTTGGATCTCGACAAAATTGCCTTTGTGCGTAGCCAACTTGTACCAGATTCACGAGCGGCAAGGATGATGTTGGCAAGTGCGTTTCAGCCTGGCCTTCTAAATAACAGTTATCATGTTCCATCTTGTTCCACCCCCCTTCCTCTCATTCTCGCGACAACGCTTCAGCTCGCTCTTACTCAGACGCCGCTACGCGTCCTCCTCCATTGCTTCCCTCCCCGAGGTCGCAGCCTTCTCGCTCCTTTAATAAACGTGGTGGTTCTCTGTTCTGTGTCGTTCACGGTTTTGGTGGCCACGGTTCAGATGACTGCTTCACGCTTCTCAATATGCGTGACAGACGTGCTTCACAGGTGCACTCTTCACTTCCTCAGTCGGGGAGTTTCGCGCTGCAGGCCTGCCGGACCGGATTAGATAATGCTCACATGCAGCGGCGACCCCCCACGACTGATACTCCGTCATTCTCTTTGCCATGTTCACAGTCTGTGGTCAGTTCTGTCGTCGCCGCTTGCTCTCAGCACCCTCTTTTGACGATGCAAGTGCACATTGGTAAGTCCCGTCTGTCTTTGGGAGTGGACACAGGTTCTTACGTTAATGTTTTATCTGAAACTGCATTTTTTGAATTACAAACTAGTATTCCTGTTGATGGTTTTCACCTCCAACCTTCGCATTTTCATCTTTCCGGCGTTGAAGGTTCTGCTCTGACGATTTTAGGGGTTGTATCACTCCCAGTTCGTCTTGCTGAGTCATCTTCTTTCCATGCCGATTTCTATGTAGTGCGTGGTTTTGCATTACCTTGCCATGATTGGCTTGGTCTTGGCTCGCTTACGCTGCATGGTATTGATATACAGCCAAGTCAAAGCGCTCTTTCGTTCAATGGACGTTTTCTTCCTGCCATGACTGAAGCGGCACCTTTGCTTCGTGCTCCGCCTCCTCCTTGCATGCCAGCGACCAATCTAAATACGGAGCGCTCCTCCTCACAATGTTCGCCTCAGCGCAACGATGAATCGCGCCGTTTTTCTCATCAATGGCCTTACGTTTCAGCTATTTTACTGGGTAACCAAATAATTCCTTCCCGTACAGCTGATCGCTTGCCTGTTCGTGTCTCTGAGGCTCCTATAGGCAGCGATGTTTTGTGCCTAAGTGAAAATATGCGCATCAATCGCCTTGGCCTCGAGTCTACTCTATAGGCGTTTTCTGCGGGGATCCTGATTGCAACCGAAAAAATTTCGGTTGCTCAAATTTCGATCCCTGTTCAACCATCCAGGGAAGATGATTGGCCCAACCCGCAATCATTTGTTGTTGTTGTTGTGACCGTTTGCAATAGAAAATTTTCCGATTGCAACCAAAAATCCCCCGCAGAAAATGCCTTATGTACCGTGCGCCCTGGTCATATCACAGATGTCCTTGTTCTCAATAACACGGGTGCATCAATTACAGTTAAAAATGGTACTTTCATGAGCAATTTTCAGGTTTACGATAATCCTGTTCAGGACAGCCCACCACTACTTCCTGTGGCTTCTATTTCGGCCTTGCAGAATGAGTCTTCTCAGGCTTCCCAGGCTGACGTTGTTGAGCGTCTTAAGCCTTTTGTACGTGTTACTGACTATCCTGACGGCAAAGATGAACTCCTTCAAACTCTTGCACAATTTCGCCAGGTTATAGCGCTACCTGATGAGCGTTTAGGAGTTACAGATCATGCGTCTCACGTCATACACTTACAGCCTGATACAAATCTTGTGTACACACCTTCCTACAGGTTGCCTCATAGCCAAAGAGCTATAGTTGATGGCATGATACACGACATGTGCGAGCAAGGTGTTATTCAGGAATCCCAGTCTCCTTGGAACTCGCCTTTGTTCCTCGTCCCAAAGAAAGACGCGTCATGGCGACCAGTCATTGACTTTCGTCGGGTCAATGATGTAACGGTTTCGGATCATTATCCTCTGCTTCTCTTAAGTGACCTTTTACAAAGCATTGGACGTAATAACACTATTTTCTCTAGCCTCGACCTAGTTTCAGGCTATTGGCAAGTACCTCTTGACGAGCGCTCTCGTGAGGTCACTGCATTCTCTACCCCGTCCGGACATTACGAATGGTTACGTATGCCCTTTGGATTGAAAAATGCACCTCCTACCTTTCAAAGGATGATCAATTCCTTGTTTTCAGGCATGCTAGGTAAAAGTGTTTTCACTTATTTGGACGATATAATTATCGTTAGCAAAGATATGGCGACAAAGATATCTCTCAACTCAAAGCAGTGTTCGGAAAACTGCATGAGGCAGGTCTCAAAGTAAAACTTGCAAAGTGTGAATTTCTGAAATCTCGAATCCAGTTCCTTGGTCATATCTTGGATCGAGAT
Organism: Chionoecetes opilio; assembly: GCA_016584305.1. Lineage (NCBI taxonomy): Eukaryota > Metazoa > Arthropoda > Malacostraca > Decapoda > Majidae > Chionoecetes > Chionoecetes opilio. Next base: position 260,685 of record JACEEZ010022900.1, on the reverse strand, counting down.
GGTATTCACACGGTGGACACTAAAGTTAGAGCGGTAAAAAAATTCCCTACGCCAAAGTCTACGAAAAATGTACGCTCCTTTCTTAGTCTTGCGGGCTACTATCGCTCCTTCATAAAAGGTTTTTCGTCGGTAGCGTCCCCTTTAAACAGACTCTTGAAGAAGGATGCTCCTTTTCAATGGAGCCCAGCGCAAGAACAGAGTTTCAATGCTTTAAAGCGTGCCTTATGCAATGGTCCTGTTCATAACTTTCCAGACTTTTCTGGAGCATTCGTTCTCTGCACGGACGCATCTGCTCTAGGCCTTGGGGCTGTTCTTATGCAGCCAGATGACAGAGGTAAGAACCATGTCATTGCGTTTGCCAGTCGCGTCTTGAACGATGCTGAATCTCGCTACTCAGTCACTCATCTCGAAGCCCTTGCCGTGGTCTGGGCTCTCAAGCATTTCAGGGACATTATCTTTGACTACCCTATTCAAGTTTTCACCGATCACGCTCCTGTGACTGACTTATTCAAGGGTAAAAACCTCAATGGGCGCCTCGCTCGTTGGTATCTGACGATACTCGAGTTTTCGCCAACATTCAAGTACTTGCCAGGGCGCTTTAATGTTGTTGCTGATTCATTGTCGCGTAATATACCTGTAGCCCCTGTTGCTGTACTTCCTAACCTGTCCCTTGATCAGTTACGTGATGAACAACGTAAAGACGACCAGTGGTCTAAAGTCATCTATGCCCTCGAATCCGGCGATGATTCCACTCTTCCACGCATGCCCCTGCCTTTGTCTAAATTCTCATTGTCTGATGATGGTGTTTTACTTCGTGACACTGTGATTGCGCAGAGACGTGTTCACCAGTTAGTCATTCCTGATGTTTATAAGGACGTTGTGCTTCACTTGCTCCATGAGGTTCCTCATGCTGGCCACCCTGGTCGCGATAGATGTCTAGCTGCTGCCCGACAGAAATACTACTGGCAAACTATGCGAGTCGACGTTGAGCGTCACGTCGCACAGTGCCTTTCCTGCGCACAACACAAAGGTGCTGTTAATATACCAGCCCCTATCCTGGAGTACCCAACCCCTGACGGCCCATGGGATACCATTGCGATAGATCTTCTGCAGCTTCCTCGTAGCCATCAAGGCTCTACGTATGTTCTTGTCTGCATTGATCGCTTCAGTCGCTTTGTCATCTTGGCGCCACTACCTAATAAGTCTGCGGATGCAGTTGCTCATGCCTTAGTGACGCATGTTTTCTGCCCCTACACAACCCCTCGAGTGATTGTGTCTGATAATGGAATAGGATTCAAGAATGGAGTCCTGGAAGCGATTTGTCACCAGTATGACATTACTCAAACTTTCACGGTCATTTACCACGCGGCCTCAAATGGTTTGGTTGAGCATGTCAACAGGAAAATTCTCGAGATTCTGCGACATGTCGTTGGCTCTATTCATGAGGCTTGGGAAGATTGGTTGCCTCAAGTAGCAGCTTCCATTAATGATGCCTCAAACAGCCCTACTGGAAAGACACCACACTACATTATCTACGGGCACGAAAAACGTCTTCCCTACGACTTAATCGCTCAGCGCCCCGCACCATTGTACTCGGTGGATGATTATGCTAAGACTCAGTTGCACGGCTTTAGTAAAATTACACACCGCGGTACGTGACAAACTGCAAGCCTCGAGAGCGGAGGTTATCTATCAACAACACAAGCGTGCCCAGCCTGTCACTATTGACGTTGGTGACACAGTCATGCGAACTACCCCTGAACGCCATTCGAAGCTCACTGCTAAATTTACTGGTTCTTATTTAGTGGTTGCTAAACTTCATGGTCACAAATTCAGAATCTTAGATCCTCTTCAAGATACCACTCAAGTTGTTCATGTTGATAGCCTCAGAACAACTAATGCGCCTCGTCCTGATGCCGTGACCGATAAAGAGTCTCCGCTTGATCGCAATGACTCTGGCACTGAATCTCCGCGACCTCTGGACTATCGGCAAAAACTTAGATCGGCTAACCGTCACTAGGTTTTCAACCTTTCTTTTGTCCTATCTGCCGCATACACCGGCTCCTGTTTTAATATTAATTATCATTAGTTTTTGTATTTGTTTTGAGTGCGCAAGGCTCACACAGCTCCGGCATTGGCTACTTCTTGCCACGCCACTCTTACACACTAGTTTCAGCATAAAAAGGCAAAGGTAAATGGAGTTTAGATGACAGCAGACAAATTTCCTTGCTATCGAGAGTCCTCGAGTTTCTTCACTCGGCAAGCCTTTCCGCCACATGCCGGGACCTTCTGGGTTAACAAAAAGCGACGGTGCAGTCCATTGTGGCAGCCTTCACGCGGCGGACTGTGTTGTTAACTAATGCCACAGAAAGTCTCAGGTGAGTAACTAAGCAGAGTGGTGGAAAAAAGTTGAATTAGGCAAATATATAAAACAACAGTTTCAGCGTAAAAAGGCAAAGGTAAATGGAGTTTAGATGACAGCAGACAAATTTCCTTGCTATCGGGTTTCTACGGGCTCGCTCGTCCTTCGCCGACTAAGGCGTCTTACCGTTTTTTTTTACTTGCATTGTGAAACTTAAGATTCAATTATTTTTGTTGCATGACTTATCTTGTATTATGCTCTTCAATATTTTGCACTTAGATCATTTATTCTTGTAATCGGCGCCTTGCCTTATCAGTGGTCCGTGAGGGCACGGCCGGTAGGTGACCGAGCATTATAATAGGCAACTATTTATACTTTCAGTTTGCCGCCTCTATGTTTGTAGCATAGTAGTGACCTCTAGCGGCGCCCACTTGCGGACAAGGTGAGCGTGGGTCAGCCGCCAGGTCAAGTAGTTCTCTCAGTGTTGCCGCCGGGGTCAGACGTGGTCTCAGTGCTGAACGTCTTGGCGGCAGCTGATTTTGTACCAATAACTCATCATTAATTACACATAAAGATACAACACAAGTGTATTCTTCCTCCCGAACACACACGCAACGTTACACGACCAGGCACGTCCACAAGGGCGTGATTCACCGAACCACGCAACACGTGCCACCGCTCAGGCCTATACCGCCACGCTACCTACAACCAATCCTACCACGGTGACTACGAGGACAACAAGCTATAAGTCACCATAACAAGCGTGTATGTATACTGCAGTATGGCGCACGAGGCAATGAGTTGAGTTCAGTAACAGTGACCTTGAGAGTAGCGGCTACCACTCTGTTGAAGGGTAGAGGATGGAGGTAGTGTCCAAAGGACAATGGCCTTGGCTTTCACTATGCCTACTCACCCCATTTATTTAACTAACGCTCGGCTAAACTATTAATTTATGTATATATTTGTTTGTAAGTTTATTGATTTGGGTAAATTATACGCATATACGCAAACAACTACGAGTGGGAGTGCGAATGCGAATGCGAATAAAAAAAAACATGCGAATATTCGGTCCATCACTAGTATATATATATATATATATATATATATATATATATATATATATATATATATAGGTATATATATTATATTTAATATAGTTATATATATTATATATATATATATATCATGTGAAACTTACGATTTATATACCGCTTTAAATCAAGGCACTATTCGACCAGCTTTTTTTTTTTTTTTTTTTTTTTTTTTCCATGATAAACTCTGGAACTCTTTCCTGTTTCTATTTTCACTTCCTATGACTACATCTTTTCAGAGAAGCGTGAAAGACACTCCCGAAGTAAATTGGCACCCCTCTTTTATTTTATCTTTACGATTCTATAGGACTACCAACTAAGCGGGCTTTGTGTACCCATTTTGTTGTGCTTGGCCATCCTTGTGATGGAAAAAAAAAAAAAAAAAAAAAAAGTATTTGGGGATTCCATAGAGTAACTCTCAAAACAACGGCAAATGAGTTATCCGCTTGCTCCCCGAGGGTGCGATAACGAGGTTCTCCTGTATATATATATATATATGCTATCGGTTTCACAGGCTCGCTCGTCCTTCGCCGCTAAGCGTCTTACTTTTTTGATTGCATTGAACTAGATATATACTTTATTTAGTTAGAACTAATAATAATATATATATATATATTATATATATATAAATATATAAATATATTATATAATATATATAGTGTGGTGGGATACTGATCATCGAAGATTTGATGAGGTGCTTATTTCGTTAAAATATCAACAGGACTCAGAATGAGCGTGGCGTGGTGTATCTGATATACCCTATCCTCAGCGGGAGATAGTGTAGGGATACCCTTCACCACTACTCCTCTCTCTCGCAGGCTATCTCGCCGCACATCGTTTTTTTTTTTTTATAAATCAGCCTAGGCCAAGCAGCCGTCTGAGTGAAAACTAGGGCTTGGAGAGGGACGTCAGCCATCTTTGTTGTTGTGAAAATGCATCGGTCAAAACTACGATACGACGAGGGAGCGCGAGGCAAGTGTGATAGGAGAACCGCAGTAGTAGGTCCACGTAGGCAAAAATCTTCGATTTTTGACCAGAGATACGCGGGAAATTTGCCCAGTGTAATAGCCCCTTTACCCTGAGATAAGTCTCCATGAGTTATCAGCTCTTTCCAGGAGAGTAACAGCTGGAGATTGTGTGACCACCGCGCGATCACAACATGAGTGAGTAACACACTCACAACACACAACACATACCAGCTTCAGTGCTTCACACAACCACCACTATCCACAAGCACACACGAGATCAGTGCCCACAGAGGGAGGGGACCTGGCACTGCTCCTCTCGCCCCCATCACAATCACTCACACAAAGCAAGCTATCACCCTGTCAGTGGCCCACAGAAGCAGGCGCTGAGCAAGGGAGGTGAACACTCCCTCCGTAGCCAGTGAGAGCCACATGCTGCACCTCCACTCTTCAGTCCTCTCACACCACTTCGTCTATTTTTGTCTGTGGGCCACCAGTCCCCTCACACTACCCCTTGCCTTCACTTGCCAAAACCAGTCATTACATCATTGGCCAATGGTGCAGACGTTGTTTTTTTTGCATTTATTCCTTTAAGCTATTTTCTTTATTTTCTCCATGAAGTAGATATAAACTCATTAAGAACTCACAACAACTGTGTCCCGATTTTACAAATACAATTATAGAGGCTAAATGACAGGCAAGCTCTTCACCTCAACTAGTTAAATCTGGCTACTCATGTCCACTGCCATATACACTCCCATGACAGGACACCCAACATTCTAGCTCCTTTATTTACCTTCTCTTATTTCCCTCATGGCTTTGTGTTGGCTCTGATGTAGGCTACGTGAAAAACTTAAAAGTTATTGTAATTTTCATTATACAGCTAGGATTACGGTAAAAATATGTGTACCTAGTGTACAATATACAAATGAAGTATATAATGACTGTTAGTACAGTATTTCTTGAGTTCTTGATTGTATTCGAATTGATTCTTTAGTGTTTAAAATGCACATAATCATTGCACAGTATGGTTTCTGTGTATAAGTAATATTATGGTGACATGACCAATGGCTGATTGGGTAGCTGGCAGATAACACACCATGATGTATTGATGAGACTGTATGTTGTCTGTATTTGGATACCACTGGTGGAGCCTTTCTAGGGTGACTAAGTCTTTTTTGCTTATAATGTGATAATTGTTTTCTCAGGCATCAGGTTATCACGGACCTCAGACATCCTACCAACATATTACAAAAAATATTTGGGTGCAAGAAAAAACTTATTTAACTGCAAAAGTAACAGAAGAAAGCTGGTGAGTAAAGAGCAATGACTGTGCAGCAAATCCCTGACCAGAGTGAGTGGACAAGATGGCCGCCCTCCAACCACTCCCACCACCATCCTGCATGTCAGCCTGTATAACTCTACCACTGTCTGGCTACTTTTTTCTTGAGTAGACAAAATCCCTTCAAAACATCTTAATTGTTCTTTTTATAGGATTAGGAAAAAAGACTACAATCAATGTCATCCTGAAAATGCACAACTGTCACTTAAAAATAATGCATTTACTGCTGCGAGTATTACTACCACTAAAGTACCACTAAAGTCTACATCAAAAGTTAAAATTTCCGAAGTTCTCATGATATCTGTTCTACTTCCAAATCTCAAACCATCCAAAATTTCCCACATAAAGTAGTTGAGGCTAACTAAACAACCCACTCTTATTATATCTTCTTGAATATAATGTAGGAAGAATTTAGCAAAAACTTATTTGCCCGTAACTTCTAGCTTATTGTGCAATTACTAGGCATAGATTTAGAAACATCCTCAGTATTCTAGGATAGTTGAGGGAAAGACAGTAACAGAAATGTTCTCTTTATACATAACAAAGCAGGAAGGATATGTTCTGGCTAATAGTCTGCATGAGGCAGTCAGGCAGACAGGCTTGAGCACAGGTAGGCAGCAGGTTAATCTAGGCACCAACATGCAAAAACACAATGGTGGTACCTCTGGGCAGCTGGGAGGAAAGCAGGCGAACATTTCTCCAGGAGAAAGCGAAGCAGCGCCTGGCTAGCTAGCACCATGTTTGCTTCACAAGTGCCTTTGTGTGGATGTAATTCAGGGTCTGCATCATGTACTGTAAGTTCAGTCTTGGTCCTTGGTTAGTAAACAACAATTTATCTCCCTCACTAAACAACATGAATAGGATCACTTCACTACAAAGGACTCCACACTTCTGAAACACTTTCAGCCAATCTATCACTCAATTCCAATGCAGAGTCAAAACTGGGTGAGTCATCACTGAAGTACTTTTTCTCAGCCCCAACCTGTGTCCTGTGTGCATTGAGGTGTCCTGAAGGCTGGGCAAGGCCAGCCGGCACACAAACCTGCCCTGAGCAACACACACCTGCGGGGAGGGGCCGATACTCGCTCACTCTGCGGTAGAACTTGTGACAAGGCTGCCAGTGAGGCTGAGGCTCACAAGGAGAGTCTAGCACATGCACCTGAGATGAGGGCAGCCAAGGGGCATACCTGAGAAGGGAGTGACCCATGCCTGAGGGCACCGGGCTGGAGGAGGCAGAGCGGGAACCAGTGCATGAGTGGATGGCTGAGTCTATGGAGATGGTCATGGGAGCATTGCAGAAGGGAGAGGCAGCCATGTCCTTCACCCCTCCCGGAGGAGACATAAGCTCCTCCTCCAGGTCCAGCTCCAGGGAGGAGTGGTCTGGCAACAACTGGTGTCTGCAATACAGCATCAGTGCAATCCCATGGAACACCAAATACTGTGTCTTGGTAGTTCAGCTATACATAAAATCATGTTAAACACAAACTACAGTATCATCAGAGGAAAAAACCCCTGTAGGAATGATTATCTTACATAGTGTGAAGATAAGATAGTATGGAGTTCTCGAAACAAGAATCCATTATGTCATGAGTTATATACTTATATTAGTAAAGTAGTATAGAACATGTAACCCACCTTCTGAATTCAAGTTTATATTCCTCAAAGCCTTCAAGCTCAGTAAAGCTGCATGTTAAAAAAAAAACAATAATGAGAATCCAATAAGATAAAAACAATGAAATGAAATGAATAAGCACTTAGGTCATATGACACCTTACATCTGGCAAGTGTGACACTAGCCGTAAGGTATATTATATATATATATATATAGCACACCACACCACACCCATGCCACCTTTGAAGGGGTGGAGTCATCATGGCAAGAGCTTACCTGTCCTGCACGCTGGGCTGGAACGCACCCTCTTCAGCGTCTGGCAATGGTACTTCATCATCATACTGGCGCAGGCAATCATTGTCCCATTCCAGGGAAGGCATAGCATCATCCTGCAGGACAAAGGAAAAAATAGAAAGTTGTTAGGCCAGGCAATACACTTCCTCGTGCCCCCAACCCTACAACTTGCAATTAACTAAGAGGAAAGGTGATACAGAAACTAAAGTTGAAGCAGACATACTAGCTCACATTAACTAAGAGAGCTACTGTTTGTCATCATGTTTGAAGAAATCTGCTATCTCCTCTCCTTCCCCCTGCAAAGTCAATCTAGAACACATAAACACGAGGAGTAAAGTCTTATCGGAGTCTTACGGGACATATCTCCAGAACACCCTAAACACGACCCACCGCTATTATTCCCCTAAAAAAGTAATGGACATTGAGTCCAGTCAGCCCAGAGAACCCAGTACAGTTGCCGTTCAAGTGCTAGCGTGAAAACATTATCAATCTCCAAAGCATTTGTTGAAGCATATAGGTGGCTAGTATTAAATGAGGGGCTGCTGTATTGGTCTCTGTTTGTCTATCATCAGTTAAGAGTTAACCCCCAAGCACCTACCACCCCTTCCCCACCATTTTATGACGTTGTGTTTATGCTGTTAAAGTGTAGGTACATTGTGTGATGGACCCGAAAGAATTGTCTCCCTTGAGCCTTGGAGCTGCCATAGAGAAAGAAGTGTGGACACTTGGAACATGGGTGCCAGCCTGGAGCGGGAGGAATTGTGGTTGCTTGGAACATGTACATAAGAGTGCCAAAATTGGCAAAGATATGCAGCTTCCAGGAGTATTGAAGAAAACAGTTTGAGAGGAATAGTGATTATAACAGTCTCACTAGAGCAGTGATGATAGTTTCGTAGGAGTTAATGATTATGACAGTTTAATGTGAGTAGTGAAAATACAACTTAATGGGAATAGTGCAAATAATAATTTCACAGGAATAATGAATATCACTAGAGTAATGCAGATGTCAGTTTAATACTACTACTGAAAAGGACAGTTTAAACAGGAACAATAAAAATAACTTCAACATGTATGGTGAAAATAATATGAAGTGTAGATGACAGCAATAGTGATGATGATGACAGGAAGAACAAAGATGACAGTTTTCCAGGAGTAAGTCCATCAGGGATAGTGGAGATGAGTGATATTTTCCTCTAACATATTTTACGCATCATTGATGCATATGGGTAACTATATCATCTCTAATTATATTATGTCTATACGAGATACTATAGCACTAACAGAGATGATATAGTATTTCTCTATAGCCTGAGTTTCCCTACCATCTTTTCTCTAACCTGTCAATTTTTTTTTCTTACAATGAACTCTTTCCTCTATACTGATACACCCACCTAATTTATATTCATGTGCGCAACAAATCCACCATCACACTCACTCACTCATCCAGTTTATCAAATCATCCAGTTTATCACTCATCCAGTTTATTTCCGAGGCAATATGGATCTACCCCACTAAGATTATGGTGAATGATGAAATAATATCACATCCCCATGTCTTACTGGTGAGAGGCAGCAAGATATTTTAAATTTCCTATGATAAAAGTTTGCACTCCAAAGGGGGAACCCACAACCAATACTACACAAGGCTTTTTTATCATGGCACAGTCACGGTGTATCTACCCAGTAGCGCCATAAAATTATTCTTACCCCTTGAAAAACTGACTGTCACACCTAGTCATTGAGGCCTGTGTCTTGTCTCTACATCCTACAATCAGCAGGTGATTATCAGCTTCCTAATAACATCTTGGTAATCTTCCTTCTACCACACTATAGGTTAACTACCAATATGTTTATGTTCTAAGCTGGAAGGAAGTGTAGAACAGCGCCTCTTCAAATAGATATTGAGGATAGATTAGGAGAGTGACCTTTGCCTAGAAACATAGACAGGGAAAGTGAAAAGCAGCAATTACTAAATACAATGCATTCTCGGACCTTTTTCTTTTTATCCATCTGAAAACTTGGACTGTGGCTTTTATTTTATCCGTCCTATTCTTTAGTCTTTGAAATTGGAGCACAGAGATAATAAAAACAAGTCAAGTAGAGAGGAATTATATTTCAAAAGAAGAATATCTTCACTTGAAATATCCTTAATAGTGACTTCAGTATTATATGCTTTGTGCCACTGGATAATGTTTTGAATATATACTACAATTCTGCAAAGATGGCCTCCTAACCAAATACTCTTAAGCTTAGAGACAAGTTGTCTCTACTCTGGTTACCTGCACTGAGGCATGGGATGACTCAGCATCCTCTGAAGACAGTTCGGGCAGCTTGGAGAGTGCTGGTGCACGGGCGCTGGTCCATCCATGCTGGGGTGAGTCCCACTCAAAGGATCCTTCTGCCTCTGATCCTGAGATAAACTGGTTAGAGCCAAGGGAGGCACCAGCTGCCCTACCTTCCACCACCTCTGAGTCTGATGAGGTGTTGGGCCTGGCTGGCTGGAGGCCCAGTCTAAGATTGGCCCGAGAGCGGTGGGCAGATAGGATCTCCATTGCTGAGCTGGGTCGAGACTCTCCTGAGCCAAGGGAGTAGTCTGAGAAGGTGGTCTTGAAGCTGTATGGATCTGGCTTGGCTACAAACTTAGTCACTTCCTCATCCATCTCCTGCATAGATGACATAAGGTCATCTAGTTCATGCTCAATATTGTTGAAACAGGTGAAGGTACTGCAGGCCAGATCTTCCTGCACAGACATGTCAAGGGACATCTCAGAGCATTCAGATGGTGCCAGGTCTGACACACCAGACAGGTTTGAGCACACAGAATCTTCTCGCTTGAAGAATCGCTTTGAGCCCTGCTGCAAGGCGACCAGCTCAGAGAGGTTGGAGGCAATGGATGCGTCCCGGGACAATGAGCTTCGAACTGCACGGTGCCGCATTTTGTCCATGAGGTCACTGAGGGATGCACTGGAGATGTTTCCACTAAGGTGAACCTCCTCTCCTTCTGGCTGCTTCCTGCAACACATACATATGTATATGTCATCCTCAAGGCTATACAGCTTCCAGTGGCACCATGACAATGAATTAAATACACACATACAATCCATATAAAAATATATTTGGAGATATATACGATATAGCTACATATATATAAATATATATATAACATATAGATGGCATTCTACTAAGACTTATTAGATAAAGATATTATGAATAAGATAATTACTACAATGATTAGATCAAAGCTAGAATAAACAGAAATAGTGTGGTGACCGCATATAAAGAAACATGTGAGGCATTTTGAAAAAAATACAAAGATACCAACTAAGATTGTGCCAGAGTTGGAGGACTTGATATGAAGAAATATTAAAAGAAATTGGACTGCCAACACTTGAAGAGAGAAGAGAGATAAATTTAATTACAATACACAAATTAAGGAATGGAATGGAGGAAATTGATAGAGACGATCTGCTGTTGTGGAGAAGGGGATTAAGTTATTTAAAGGGTAAGGTAAAAAAAAAAAAAGGTAAGGAAGCTACAAGAGGCCGCGAGACCCACACGTGGTAGTTCCTGTTACTTAACATTAGCTACATCAATCTTTCATCCCCATCCATGAAATTATCTAGCCTCATTTTAAAACTCTCTAATGACCCCGTACTAACTACCTGACGACTTCCCATCTTAATATAAGTCAATATATTTACTGACAAGCATTTTATCAGCCAAGAATACATTGACTCGGCACACCAACTGTTATGGAGCACAAGAAACATTCCCGTGATGAGTGGTAAAAACATCCACATATGCACGGATAGAAGAGGTGACCCATTATTGCTATATAGTCTATTTTTTCTTACGAGGCGAAAATTCCCTTCTATTTTAAGGTCTCGTATGCCTATGTTTACCTGATAATATGGTTAACTATGATCAAATACAGCTGAAATTTAGAAGAACCATACTATTCCCTTCTCCTGACATCAAAAATCAGTCAGTAAGCAGCAAGGGGTCAGGATTTTTCACCTTAAAAAACCCAGAGTATAGTCATAAAAAGCTTGCTGCTCGCTACTGACACGGACCGACTGACATGGGATAGTTAAGCTGATATAGGTACACTAACTTCAGCTTCATCTGACTTATGTTTTTCTGATAAATAAAAGTGATAGATAGTGGATAAGCCAGTTTACTTCTCATACCCTCCTTAAAGAGACAATACTCTTGAACACCACCTAAATCAATAGCAACAAATCATAGCGAGTGTCTGGGAGAACGTGAAGGATGGAGTTATACACTGTTATGTAAATGCCTACAGAACGCGTAACCCCTTCAGCCTCAACGCCGGTTCCCACTAGTCCGCTTCTACGGCCGCCTTTGCCGTTCACCGCCCAACAATGACGTCACCATCATCACCGCTTGAGTGGCTGTAGTGGTAACCGGGCACAGTTTGCACCTCCGCTCGAGCGGAAACCGCCGAGCGGGAGAGATGACTTGATTTTAACTTTGTACGGCAGTGGTTCCCAACCTTTTTTGTCCCATTCCCCCTTTTCCAGTCACTTTTCCTCCTGTGGACCCCTACAACGAAATAGGCTAAGCCAGCAAAATTAATAGTAGATTTTTCTGAAAAAAATTGAATAAGTTCATGTAAAATGCCTTGCACTGTTATGCTGATTAAGCTGTAGGCCTATTTATATGAAAACAGAACACGTTCTGTTCAGCAGACTTTTATATTTAAGTAAAATACATAGGAAAAATGTCATGTTATTGTTGTTATAGAGTTAGGTTTTGTACGCAAAAGCTATCCTTATAATACTTGCCTTATTTTTGAGCTTGCAAGCACATGTATGGAAAAAAATAAGAAAAAAATCACATAACCAAACACATCAGTTCCACGTTTTAAAAACAGCAATCTTAAGTATAACAAATTCAAGTAACAGAATAGATAGTCCCAAGATTTAAAGACAAATAGAAAATAAATTATGAACAAAAATTCCCTTATTGATTTCATGGTATTTAAAGTATGCAAAATAATAGCAATATCGATACCATTGCTAAATAAATTTGTAGTCCACCTACTTAATGAAACACTAATGAAATAATATGAGGGATAATAATAATATACGAGGGATGAAAAGGAGTACCGTAGTTACAGTCCAATAAATCACAAAAAAAAGCCTGCATTTATAATTCTTTTCTTTTTTAATTAATAAAAGAAGAAAAACAGCAGTGAATGACATTTCATTGGTTGCAAAATATTATGTCACTCTATATTTCTCAATGGGACTTTTGTGGTTGTTTCTGAGCAACCAGCTCATGCATCCTTGGCTCAGTGGCGGCCAGTGCACACCGCAAGTCATCTTCCACAGACAGCTTGTTCCTTGATTTACTTTTTATTGTAAGTAATGCAGAAAACCGCACAGGTAGGTTGAAGCAAAAGGCAAAAGAACTCGAACTGACAGATCACTTATTTTGGGATATGATTCCATCATTGAACACCAAGGCTAGACAAGGAGTTTGACTGGAAAACATTCTTAGCTGTTGAATCGTGGATAAGCTCAATGAACTCTTCTTGTGCGTCTTCTGACACATCATCAACCTGACATAAGAACGGATTTTTTGCTACTCTTACCATGATAAAATAACGGTTATTAATGTTTTCTCTCTCTTATTATTATATTCCAGTAATTCAAATTTTAAAATAATTAGATTCTTAGAATATCTATGGACCCCTTGAAATTCTTCCATGGACCCCTTGGGGACCATGGACCCCTGGTTGGGAACCACTGTTGTACGGCAACCGTACAGCGGTACGGCGGTGCGGTCGACTTTTTTGTGACGTCATTGTTGGACGGTGAACGGCAACGGTGGCCGTAGAAGCGGGCTAGTGAGAACCGGCCTTCACACTGACAACACAACGCACAGACCAGCACAACCAGTCAACTTAAAACAACAAAGCGTGTAGTGTGCGTGTTTATTTTATTTTAATTTTTTTACATCACAAAGGACTGGCCAAGGGCACAACAAAAAGAGGTAACACAAAGCCCGCTTAGTTGCCAGTCCCTATAAAGAAGACTGTAGGAGAATAAAGAAAGGGGGATGGGCCAATTTAGTTCGGAAGATGTCTTGTCACTCTTCTCTTGAAAAGATTTCAGTCGTAGGAAGTCGAGAGGAAGGAGGAACAAGCCCTTCATCAACCAGAGTGGAATTTTCAGCAAAGGTTTGAGCGAAGAGTTCAGCTTTAGAAATAGATGAGACAGCTGTGGAGCCATCTGGGTGAAGCATAGGAGGGAAAGATGAAGAAGAAAAATTGTTAGAGATATTATTAGCTAGATGCCAGAAGTCACGAGAGGAATTCGATTCAGAAAGATTTTGATATTTTCTATGAATGAAGAAGTTTTTGGTAAGTTGACGTAAAGATTTGGCATGATTACGGGCAGAAATATAAAGGGCATGAGTTTCAGGAGATGGATGGTTACGGTACCGTCTGTGAGCCGCCTCTCTATCTTGGACAGCATGAGAACAAGCAGAATTAAACCAAGGTTGACGGGCTTTAGGATTAGAGAAAGTGTGTGGAATGTACACCTCCATGCCAGAGACTCTGACCTCAGTTATGCGCTCTGCACAAAGAGATGGGTCTCTCACATGGAAGCAGTAATCATCCCATGGAAAATCAGAGTAGTACTGCCTTAGGTCTTCCCACTTAGCTGAGTTGAAATGCCAGAAGCACCTCCGATTAGGTGGGTCCCGTGGCGGTACCGGAGCGATAGGACAAGTTACAGAAATAAAAATGTGATCGGAGGAACCCAACGGAGAGAATAGTTTCAGAGTAAGCAAAAGGGTTAGTAGTTAGGAAAAGATCAAGATATATAAAGCTATATATATATAGTATATATATTTTTTTTCTCACTTTCTCTTTCTTTTTACTTTTTAGCCTAAAGCGCCTGTAGGCAGTGACATCCATGGCTCGGATGTTAGGCGCTGGAGGTTTAGTTAAAAACATAAGAATATAAGAAAATAAGGAAGTTACAAGTGGTCGTGAGACTTACACATGGTAGTTCCCCTTTTTTATCACTAACTACATCTACCTTTCATCCCCATCCGTTAATTTGTCCAGGCAGTCCTTTTAAAACTCCCTATTGACTCCGCACTAACGACCTGATGACTGAGTCCATTCCAATCATTTACCACCCTATTTGTGAACCCGTTTCTCGATATTTCTTTTTAAAATTTACGTTTTACCAGTTTGAATCCGTTACTTCTTGTTTTACCATGTTTACTAGCCGTAAGAACTTTCCCAACATCGCCTTTATTGTCTCTTTAACCACTTTAATTCTTTTATCAGATCGCACCTTACTCTACGCCTCTCGAGTGAGTGTAAATTTAATAGCTTCAATCAACTCTTATAACTAAAGTTACGCATCCCCTGTATCAATTTAATCATCCTTCTCTGGACTGATTATAACAATGCTATATCCATCCTGTAATACGGGAACCAAAGCTGTACCGCCGACCGCATAGTCTAGGTGAGGTCTGACTAGAGCAAATTATAGTTTTAGAATAACATCACCACTTCTACTTTTAACACTCCTGGCAATGAATCATAAAACCGTATTAGCTCGATTTTTAGCCTCAATACATTAGTCTAGTCGGTTAACGCCAAAAAAGGCCATGTTTGTGCACTTTTCTTTACAGGCACCAAATTTGGCACACGTAGCCTATACATATGACCATTAGCCTACAAGTCTTTTGTTGGGTGGAAGCACTTTGGTACTGCCCCCTAGTGGCAGGTGGCGCCACTTACATGTTGATCCCACGGCGGTTTCACTAAAATGACCATATATCTGGTTCTAATCCATATATTTTCAATCTGTTTGTAAGTACAGACTCCTGAAAGCATTCTCTAAATATAAATTAATGACTTTTAAATGCTAGAACTTGTAGTGATGGACTAAAGGTATCAGAAACTCCAAAGTCACGTAAAGAAATTTAAAAAAAATCAGATTGTTACTTATTCTCTTCCACATTAGTTAACATTAATTTTTTTCCCATAATATACACTAATCCATATGTACTGCACACAAATGTCTTCAACAAAATACAGTATTATTACATTTTTCTTTTCTATGGTAAAAATATTTGTTTCTCCGCAGGACATAAATGAAAAATAATTCACGTTCAGCTATGCCTACAAATAGATTATGATAAATTCAAGGCACTCATATATATTTTGTTCCATTTAGCTATACAAACTTCTTTTCTGTTATATTAGTTTTGCTGCACACACACACGAGCACAACCAGGTGTACATGGCATTTTCACCCTCGAACAACTGCAGCGACTTTAACAACAATTGCACTTACACCTAACTAGTTCTCTGCAACTTTTTGATGCTTCTGGAAGAGAGGTCCAGAATGGCTTCCAGATATCACCCTCTTTTGTCCATCCCCAGTCTGATGGAGAAGGTTTGTCTGGGTCAAGTACTAAAGCCTGTCTCCATACAAGACCTGCCTGGTAACATGCACGTTTGATGTGTTCAGCTAGGGCTGCCTTTGTAGGTGGTAGTAATGTCATGATTGTTTTTCCCTTTCTTGTAAATAGGTCTCTTCTACAATCATTGACGCTAGTTGCAGCACTTGTTCTGTCATATGTGAGAATAACAAACCTATCTAACTGTGCATGTGTCTCAGAAGAATGGGCTCTACATGTTGTTGATATTTCTTTTAATGCTGCTGTTGCCTCAGGGAGGACTTTCCGTACATCCCAGGCTGATTTCTTAACTTTTCCACAAAATGATGACACTGTGTCACAGCCAGTAAATGTATGAAACCCCAGCAGTGACTCAGATTTAGCAACACTTAAGTGTAATAGCTATGTCACGAACAGGAATGTAGTGGAAGGTCTTGCCTGTGCCAAAAGCAATCCACAACTTATTGAACCCAAGACGATTGAAATTTGCAACTGCAAGTACAACACCATCCGTATCAACTGTTTTTATTATGATGTTCTTGCTGCCCTTACTCGCTGCATCAGATGCATGGATGATGATCCTTGTATCAGCTTCTTCAGCTGGCAGGGAGACAGGTTATTTACATCTGTCTGCTGATACTGAAGCTGATACAAGGATCATCATCCATGCATCTGATGCAGCGAGTAAGGGCAACATGAACATCATAATGAAACAGTTGATACGGATGCTGTTGTACTTGCAGTTGCATATTTCAATCGTCTTGGGTTCAATAAGTTGTGGATTGCTTTTGGCACAGGCAAGACCTTCCACTACATTCCTGTTCGTGACAGTTATTACACTAAGTGTTGCTAAATCTGAGTCACTGCTGGGGTTTCATACATTTACTGGCAGTGACACAGTGTCATCATTTTGTAGAAAAGGTAAGACATCAGCCTGGGATGTACGGAAAGTCCTTCATGTGGACCCGTCATGGGATGGGGAAGGCCACATTTAACAATCTGGCTGTCAGTTTTTCAGACAGATCATTTTTTATTAATGGAATATGCTGCAGGAAGAAGCTGTATGTGGTAATACCATACATAGCTTTAAAGACAAATATGATAAAATAGTATTAAAATACGAGATATATGAGTTTGACTTAATCCTCTCCAAATACAATACGGCTAGAACTATCAGATAAGAACATAGAAAAGTGACACAAAGTGACACATGGACCGGCAGCCACAAGTACATTTTTTTTATAACCTTGTTTTGGGGTCTTAGGTTTTTTTTTCAGTGGATTTTGTTTGCCAACATATCCTGTTTGAAAAATATATATGTTGGCTCGCTGTCAGCCTTGGGTAATTTGAGATAATTAGCATAAAACAAAATGGCCGCCAAAATTATATCAAAATACATAAAATACCATACATCCCTTGAAAATTCACACAGAGGGTCAACCAATACATGAATTCCAGGGTATTTTGATCCAGAAAATCTATTTCTGGTATTTTCAAATTAAAAATGGCCACCGTTTTCAAAATGGCTGCCCAACAAATAAGAAATTGAAGTGTTCAAATCGTAATTTTGACGTATGTATGATTCGTACAATTTGTTAATTTACTATAGTCTATTCACTTAAGCTGGATTCCTGGGAGCGGCTCGATGCCTAGGCGAGTATGTAACGACGTCGCTGATTGGCTGATAGCCTCGGGCAGGGTGGCGATGGTGGTGGTACTTGCCTGGCCGCAACCCAAAACCCTTGTGTTGCCTCAGAAAAATATTCATATTTCTTGGCTTTACTCCTCTCTTACACAAGATAGGCCTATTTTGTTTACATCAGTAAATCAGGCAGTGATTGTTCAACAACAACACGCCATTCATAACTCAATAGGGTAAAAAATAAAGTCATGACTGACTATCACATGAGTAGGCGGACTTTTAGGTTTTCAGTGCATTGAAATGTTGTACTCCTACCCGATATAACCAAGCTACCAGATAATAGTTATGAAAGCTGAGTTTACCATCGTGTTCATAATACATTGCTGCATATCATGAGTATAAAAAAAATACAGTAAGACTACACTAATATTAAGATAATTAAAGGAAAGTAAAAGAGTGTATAAACATTATTTCTTGCTTATTTTGCTTCAACTCGCTCTAACTCCATAAGTTTTGGTCACATTCAATTTTCAAGAACTGTTTCAAAATCCTTATACTTTTCCGCTTCCTGTGGTATGTAGCACGTACCAATAAGGAAAAGAGTAGGTGGTCAAAATGGCTAAGAAGTTAAAACTACTACTGCAAACTGGCACAGTGACGGGTGAGCATTGCTCCCTATATAGGAGAGACTGTTTTCGGGAGAGCTATCAGAGGCTCCACCCGTCACGGCACCAGTTTGAAACAGTTTAACTTTCTTAGCCATTTTGACCACCTACTATTTTCCTTATTGGTACGTGCTACATACCACAGGAAGCGGAAAAGTATAAGGATTTGAAACAGTTCTTGAAAATTGAATGTGACCAAAACATATGGAGTTAGAGCGAGTGAAGCAAAATAAGCAAGAAATAATGTTTATACACTCTTTTACTTTCCTTTAATTATCTTAATATTAGTGTAGTCTTACTGTAATTTTTTTATGCTCATGATATGCAGCAATGTATTATGAACACGATGGTAGGCTCAGCTTTCATAACTATTATCTGGTAGCTTGGTTATATCGGGTAGGAGTACAACATTTCAATGCACTGAAAACCTAAAAGTCCGCCTACTCTTGTGATAGTCAGTCATGACTTTATTTTTTACCCTATTGAGTTATGAATGGCGTGTTGTTGTTGAACAATCACTGCCTGATTTACTGATGCAAACAAAATAGGCCTATCTTGTGTAAGAGATGAGTAAAGCCAAGAAATATGAATATTTTTCTGAGGCAACGCAAGGGTTTTGGGTTGCGACGAAGCAAGTACCACCACCATCGCCACCCAGCCCGAGTCTATCAGCCAATCAGCGACGTCCTTACAAACTCGGCTAGGCAGCTCCCAGCTCCCAGCCCAGGAATCCAGGCTTAAGTGAATAGACTATAGTAGATTTTACTATTTTGTACATTTACTCATGAAATTATCTGAAGGTGCAGTGTGTATAGTTTTTTATAGAAACTGTTGAAAACTAGGGATGCCTGAACATGCTATATTCACATCAGATATGTATAGGTGATTGATCCTCACGTGTTTGTTTCCTCGTAATCCTCACATCCATTTGTAGTGTGGCATTTTATTTCTCTACACCACAACTACAAGCTAGTTCCAGAGATATAGATATTAAAGAGGTTCTGTCATATGAGCTCTCACCAGTCCCCACAGCTCTCTTTACTGAATCAGGAGAAATACGAGTCTCTAAATCAAAGTCTGTCTTGAAAACCCAGACAAGGATAGATGTATCAAACAGACAGTTGACTCAGAAGTCAGTATGCACAGCCATTGATGGTTGTGCCCTCCTGTGGATTCCTCATTGGCCAGCATCAAGTCCAACTAAACAGCCTGTGGTACTTGATTATGTAGATAAATTCAAAAGTCACATAGAACAGAGGCTGAAAACTGAAGATGTGTTTTTGATCTTTGACAGATATGAGGATTTCAGTACAAAATGTTCTACAAGGACCTGTAGAGGGAATGAAGGCTGCCGCGTATTTAATTTAAGTCCCACAGCGCCTCTGCCTTCTCAGAAGCTTGCCCTTACAATGACAGAAAACAAGAAGCAATTGATCAATATTATTTGCGACAACATTCTGAATGACACAGATTTCATTCAGAAGAATACAACAAAGCACAAACTTATGATAACAGGTCAGGACAAAACACCTGTAGAAGTAAGTTGCAGTGGTACAATTGTAGAAAGAGCTGACATGGCAACCACTCATGAAGAAGCTGATAACATCATTGTGCAGCAGGCTATAGCAGTTGCTGTAGCTCAGCAGCAACCTGTCACTGTTCTTGCAGATGATACAGATGTTTATGCACTTCTTCTGTATCATTACCTGGAACAAGGCATACAAACACCAATGTTTATGGAATCACCTGTAAAAGAGAGAACTGTTGTTGATATCCAGGCCACTGTAAAGAAACATCAGAACATACTTCCAGCAATATTGGCAGGTCATACTCTTACTGGATGTGATACAGTGGCAGCATGTTTTGGTATAGGAAAAGGAAAGATGTTGAAAGTACTGAAAACAGGTCTGAATCTGGATATGATAGGTAATGCTGAGGCTAACTGGCCTGAGGTGTTGGAACAGGCAACAAAATTCATAGCTTCCTGTTATGGACAATTAAAGACCAATTCTATGTCTGAGGCCAGAGTAAGTGTGTGGACTTCAAGAACGGGGAAGTCGGGGGCAACAGTTACTCCCAAGTTATGTTCTCTTCCACCTACTACAGAGGCCTTCATTGAGAATGTCAAGCGGGCTCATCTGCAAACATGCATATGGAAGAATGCCCTGCAACTAGATCCACCAGATTTGGAACCCACAAGTTATGGATGGATCAAAGAAAGCAGAACAAAGTCACTGCTGCCTACAACAGTACCTACCAATGTTCAGCTAGCACCGAATCATATACTAAAGTTGATAAGATGCACATGTTCAAGTAAACAGCCATGTAAGTCCTCAAGATGCGCATGTAACAAGTCGAGGCTACCATGCACAATGTTTTGTGCTTGTCAATCCTCCGTTGAATGTTGCAATGATCAAACACGAACAGCAGATGATGAGGATGATGAGGATGATTACTAATTACCTCAAGAATTATGCATTTATGCCCATTAGAAATTGAGGACTCAAAACGATCTGACTAAAAAACTGTCAATCTTTATTACTTTCATGTTGAACAAGTAATATTCTTATATACTAGTATAAGTATAAAAATTCACAAAAAAAGAAAAAAAAAGAAAGGCAGCCATTTTGAAAATGGTGGTCATTTTGGATATGAAAATACCAGAAATGAATTTTCTGGGTCAAAATACTCTGGAATCCATGTATTGGTTGACCGGTTATGTCAATTTGTAAGGGAATTATGGTATGTTATGTAGTTTGATATTTCCTTGGCGGCCATTTTGTTTTATGCTAATTATCTCAAATTGCCCAAGGATGACAGCGAGCCAACCAAGATATTTTTCAAACTGGATATATGGGCAAACAAAATCCACTGAAAAAAAAAAACTTAAGACCCTAAAACAAGGTTGAGCCTGGTGGCTGCCGGACTAATATTGACGAATAGAGTTATATTACAAGGGCTGCACCCAGGCCTCAGTGTTCGCCCATTTTATATTCTTGATACAAGGAAAGAATGTGCACAATGGACCATGTAGTTATGCTTACAATTGATGTTGATGTGAAATGTGAAACAAATTATCAGTGATAGAGAGATGATAGAGAATGATAATATAAATGTTGATAGGGATGATATGATTTTTATGGAACGCAAGAGATACGAGAGGTCATGGGAAGAAGTTGAAGAGGACCACATGCAAGAGAGATATCAAGAAATATAGATTCCCATACAGATCCATTGAACTGTGGAATAACATGGATAAGGAGGTAGTACATGCCAAGAATATTCATGACTTCAAAGCCAAGCTGGATAATATGTACAGTACCCTCCCGAGTTTCACGCTATGCGAGTTTCGCGATCCGCGAGTTTCGCGCTGAGTCCTAAATTCTCACCATCCCGACTTTCGCGCATTATCTCTCCGAGTTTCACGCTGCTTCGTACACGTTTTTTTTTTTTTTTTTTTTTTTGGGTGTGTGTGTGTGTGTGTGCCTACAGAGCCGATAGACAGTGACCTCCAGGAGTGGGGTGGTAGGCCCTGGAGGTTCCCTCGAGGGCTGTGATGGTTGGCCCTCGCCCGTGCTGGCGCAGGCAGGATTCTTATAGTGACGCTTGTGATTCATGTCGCCCACCTGTGGCCTCCGATGCACTCGCAATCGTAGGTAGAGTTAATGGGCAGCATGTGGGTGTTCTTAGGCCACTCGACGGTGCAGAAGAAAGATTTTATACCTTACGGTAATATCAAGATCAAGTATCGCTAAAGAGATAAATAGTCGTATGTACAGATGGAAGAATGGTGTTAGCAAGACGTACGTGATGTGTGAGACAGGAGTGGATGAAACAGTGGAGTACTTGATTCTGGAATGTGAACGGTATGAGTATGCTAGAACAAAGGTGTTGGAGGTAGTGGTAGGATAAGTCGAGGTGAAAGAATGACGAGAGATGAGAGACAGGAGTGTGGATAGGCAGATGGAGTACCTGCTGGGGTTGTGTGCTGAGTGTAGGAGTGACAGTCGTGTGGCTGAAAGTGTAAAAGAATTCTTGGAGAGCACGCATGAGAGAGAATGAGAGGCAGGGGGGGCCTCAGTGAGGGGGGACCCCGTATAAATGTGATGCAGAGAGAGGAAGGAGGGGAAAATGAAATACCTAGTTTTGCTTCCCCCTTTTGCTTCTCTCCCAACAGAATACTACGAGTGTGGGAGAACGCCGGACCAAAGGCTTCACCGACAGCATCAGCTGGGTGACTCCCAACTCAAGCTCAAGCTCGTAGGTCCTCTCCTCTCCTCCTCTTCTTCCTCTCCTGTCCTCTAGTTTTGGCCGACCACCCCGGGAGGCGGGTCACAAACCCCCGGCTAACACCCTGTACCCATTCACTGCTGGGTGGACAGGGGCTCGGGGCATTTTCATGGTATTTTGGGGAGGAGAAAATGAGTCTTATAAGCCGTAAAATACGTTACACCTTGCACCGAACTAAATAAGCATTTTTACAGTGTTTTCAATACCCGAGTTTCGCGATCCTCAAGTTTAGCGCTATGCCTTGTAAAGAAAGCAAGCGCCAAACTCGGGAGGGTAATGTAGTAGTTTAGGAGACAGGACCGTACGAGCATAGCTCTTTTCCTGTAAATCAGAACTATGTAGATAAATACAACTAGACTACTAGATGAATACACACACACACACACACACACACACACACACACACACACACACACACACACACACACACAACACACACACACACACACACACAAACACACACTAACCTTGCATCAGCATCCCAGGATCCATCATAGTCTCCCACTCTTCCCTGGTGACTCCCTCGCACCAGCCGCCTCATTTTCTCAATCTTGATTTACAAAATAAAATAATAATTATCTTTCCTGCATCCTCTTATTCATCTTAGAGATTGTCAAGATAGAATTGTATTTCATATTACATTAATTTTCATCTTTGAGTAAGTATAATCAACTGAACTACGTACATTTGTACTTTTATTGTTTTTTAAAGTGTTTTATAATTTATTTTTATTTTTACTTTTAATATATGGGATTGCTGACTACGGATGATAATGATTATTAGTGTTGAATACTCAGTAGGCTGCATGTTTTGATAATCCATTAAATATCTTACAATCGAGAACCTTACATCAAATTCAACATTCAGGGGCTTCAAAAATGTGTAATTATTAGATTAATTAAACTATTTAATGAGAAACTTATAGAAACCTTGCCAGGATGTACGTCACAAATGCTTTGGTATAAAAATATCAGAAGCTTGTAAAACAAAAAAATTGCCCGCAAAAGGCAACTTCTGTTAGGATAGAAGTGTGTGTCACGCTGTGAGGGTTAAGTACTGCTGGTCTACAGTAGGCCAGGCAACCCTTGCCCTTAAGATGCGAAAAAGTAGGACAAGCGTGAACCTAACTTATTTGCATTAGTACCTCCTATACAGACAGATAAATGTACCCACTCACCCTCTACCCCAGAAAATATACTCACTTTTAACGTGCGACAGAAATGCTATCTTAGAATCCCCTATTTGGGCCAAGGTAAAAAAAAAAAAATATCAACTAAAAATAAGGTATGTGATTGGAGGCAAACACTCCAATGATAGTAATACATATTATGTGCAAGTGTGGGGTCAGAAAACCCTCTTCTAATAGACACTCCCCTAAAGGTGCTTCAACCCGAGGTGTGCATTTGTGGCCCTCATGGACGGTGGATACCTGCCACTATTTTGCTCCCAGGATAAGACATCTTAAAGGGAGTCACCTTGCAAATGTCTCTCCTTTAAAAACATCAATGACACCACCACAACAAAGCTGAGATCTACGATACACCAGGTTGAACAATAACAAAAACACAACGTGTTAACTTACCACTTCCTCGTAGTCAGCACCGTGGTGGCAGGGCAAGGCACAGCCCCGCACAGCACCCCTCACATACTCCGGCGAGGACTCTGATGACAGCCAGGCTGCCTGCTGGCCATGGCCTACTGGTCCGCCATGGCCCACACCCTCACCTGGTGC
Source organism: Chionoecetes opilio (assembly GCA_016584305.1). Classification (NCBI taxonomy): domain Eukaryota; kingdom Metazoa; phylum Arthropoda; class Malacostraca; order Decapoda; family Majidae; genus Chionoecetes; species Chionoecetes opilio. Next base: position 236,234 of record JACEEZ010022900.1, on the reverse strand, counting down.
CCTGAAGACCAAATTTGCAATATACATCAACAAATAAAACTGATTTGATAAATGCTTCAAGGAATCATATAGTTCACGTGTATAACTGTTCCTTGATATGCAGAAATGTTTTCTTTTTTTCCCTAAATATGCCCGTCCACCGCAACCTCCCTCCTTCCCCTCGTCATTATCCAGTTGTCATTCTGAGTCTTGATTATTTATTTAAATCAGCCCCGTATGTATACACAACTGTTACAAATAAAAAGAATTGTTGCTCATATTATTATATAAAATTTATATGTAATATGTATGTATGTATTTATATGTATGTTTAATGCATCAACTTTGTTAAACAATAATAATATAGCATCAGGTAGGGCACGGCTCTCCGTGCTAGAAGGCAAGACAGTTTGTGTAATGTTAGGTATTTCTTTGCCTGTTAGAAATTCGGTCACTCGGGGTATCGGCTGGCTTCTAAGGCTCGGGCCTGTTTCGATGTCTCTGCTTCGTTTGTATACTGAATGAATCTTGTTTTGAAGCGCACTGTGGTAGCGTAGTATTTTGGTTCTGTATAAGATTTGCTGTGAAGTTTTGGTATATACTGATGTATTGTCTTGGACTTTGTTATCATTTTTGTTACAATGGAGAAACTATCCAGCCCTGAAGTGATTCTCTTAAGGACAGACCTTTGCGGGTTCCTGGGTCGGAAGTGAACGGTGTTATTATAAAGTGGACCACCTTTAGTTAAGCTGTCGTGAGGACACTAAAGTGTAGGTAAGTTGTGGCTGTGTTGAAGTGTAGGTAACGTAATGAGAATGTTAAAGGAAGGTGTTTAGGAATCCCGACTCATTAGTTGTAGGTCTATAAGGTGCATTCATGTAGAGTAAAACTGTATGTGGTGTATATCATGGTGGTTATTTAATGCTTAGTTTTAATGTTATGATTGTTTAGGTGTTTTCTATGATTAACTGCATTTTATTGGGAATACATATATTATGTTTAAGAGCTTACCTCTTGTATCTCCCTCTTACTTGCTATATTGTAATTCTGTTTATATTTTTAATTTGAACTTTTCAAATCTTTACAGTTAGGATAAGATATTAAACATGGAAAAACTGACTAAGTTTGAGACTGCGCAGATTATTTTGGCATTTCAGGGATATTTGGTGGAAGAAGTGTCTGGGGAATTTTCTAAGTAAGATTTTGTTCCAGAGGAAATATTTTTTTTTCAATTCCTTCACAATGCAAACTAATCAAGTCTGTTCTTCCCTTACAGAGCAAAAAAATTACTGACCACATTACAATTACGAGAGAACAGGGGAGGGGGGGGGGGCAGTTTTCTCAGAAACTAAGTTTTACGACAAATATCAATGCAATAATTATAATAGAACAAGACACACTAAACTAACACAGACTCAGTCACTAATTAAGTGACTTTGCACGGAACAACAAGAACCTCTTATCATATACACGAGTGGTAATGCAAGTTTTCAAAAATATCCACGACTTTCATATACTGATATACTGATTCCAACTACACGAAGCGTGTTGAACCGAATGCTCCAACAAAACTACAAGATCCACTTTCCTAATACACTATACATCACCCTGAAGACCAAAGTGGCCAGGACCACTTAGCCTACCTGGTTTCGGCATTGTGTCTGCGGCTGTTGACGGAGCTGTGGCGTGAGCGCGGCTTCGGGGAGCACTGCCTTGGTTGACCTGGGGAGCAATGCACAAATGTGTTGCTTAGTGAAAGAAAGGAAGTATTGCAGATATCTTTCATTGCAGTGTTAATTCCACCATACTATCAGTAAATTAAATAGCGATTGTGAAAAAAAATGTAAAGCATTGATTGGTCCTTGAAGTGTCCGTAAGTATCAAAACATCACACCAGGAGAACGCAACATTTATTCTCAGAGCCTGAGTCATAGGTTACAGTGGAACACAATGATTGCACTTCATGTCCCTTCCGCTCCGGCCTTCAGTTACCTGGTTCCTCTGTAGTTCTGAGGCGCGATGCTTCCTCTTGACCAGCCTCTTGTTGCCAGGGAACAGCTCGGCGTCGGACTCTCCATCAGTGGGAAGGCTGTTCTCGCTGGAAGACCTTGCCTGCAACACACACACACCCGTGTCCATCACCGCCTGCATGAAGTTTTCTCGGCATAAAATAAACAGATTCACAATTCGATAACGATGCCGCTCTGAAATGCACACTTTCTCGTACTTCGACATCCTTGACTTCTTCATAATTTCGAGTGTGTAGGAACAGGATAAAAAGACTTTTCATAATACAATAGAAAGCAAACCTGTATCTTTTGTTAGGTTTTTTTTTCTCTTCATTATAATGGTTCTCCAGAGACATGTGAGGGTAATGTGTACTGCAAAAAAGTGGTCAGTGATTGTTGATGGTGCTGATGGCAATCATTGCAAGCTATTCCGGTCATCATGCAGTACAACAACCCTCATACAGCACAATCCCATGACCACCATCATTGTGCAATGCTTACCCCATCCTCGGCAGACAGGGAGGCGCTGGCGTCGGCGAGGTAGGGTTGGCCGTGCACCTCGCCGGTGCTCGCCTCGCTGAAGTCTGTGATCGGCGAGCCCTCCTCCAGCGGGGCCTCGGCGCAGGGGCTGTCCGGCCCGAAGTACTTTCCCTGCAACAATTGGTCGGTTGTCTTGTCAGTGTGTGTGTGTGTGTGGGTTGGGTGGTGTGTGTGTGGTGTGTGAGTTGTTTGCCTTGGGTGTGCTTGTGTGTGTGTGTGTGTGTGTGTGTGTGTGTGTGTGTGTGTGTGTGTGTGTGTGTGTGTGTGTGTGTGTGTTTAGTAGTACTATACCGAGTTTCGTTATATAATTGGTATGAGTGTATGTATCTTCTAGTATGTTTCTATATTGCTTATCAATAAATAATGAACGTTCTATATTTCAATCCGCTTAATTTCTTTTGCATTAACGTCGTAAGTATGAGGCGTCTCGTGATCAGTTCCTCACATTACTGAAGGTGAAATAGGACACATTGATCTAGGAAAAAAGAAAAAAAAAAGTACACGAGGCAAACTCATAGAAATTAATCTCCAAACTGCTTGTCTGCGTCATGCTAACCGTCTCGGCCGCCTCATTAATATATTAGTTTAATACGTTATTCTTAACGATTCTTAACTTATTCTTAAGATTATACACTTTTCGATTCTAGAAATTTGCTTCAAAAATGACTGTACACGCGTAGTTAACATTGAGGTTTAAAAGTGATATACAGGAGAACCTCGTTTAACCGGCATTCAAAACAACGGCAGCCTCAAAACAACGGCACTAATCGACCCAGGGTTTTTTTTTTTTTTTTTTTTTTTTTTTTTTTTTTCGTTTTTGTTTTTTTTTTTTTTTTGTGTTTGGGATCTTTCCTGTTTCTATTTTTCCACTTTCGTATGATTATTTTCAAAGCAATGCTAACAAAACATCCGTTCTAAATTTCATCCCTCAATTCTTTTGCATTAGTCGTAATTTATGAGCTTCTCGTGATCAGTTCCTCACTACTAGGTGATTTAGGTCCATTGTGTTAGGAAATTGGCAGATACATGTAAGAAGGAAAACTCAAAGAAAATAATCTCCAAAAATGCATAGTCTGACGTACATAAACCGTCGGCGCTCATAAATATAGGTTTTGGTATTCTTAACGATCTAGTATATCTCAAAAAACTTTCGATTCTGATTGCTCACAACTGGCTGGTAAACGAGGTTTACTGTATTTGACTAGAAAGGTTGGAAAGGGTGAATTATTAATGTAATGTCTATAGCTTAATTAATAGGGTAATAAGTGATGTTCAGAAAGGTTACAAAGGTATAAAGGTGTGATTAACATGGGTGTTCAAGAGTAAATAAGTAATAAGAGTAGTACGTCCTGAGCACTGTAACTAAACCGAATTTCAATAAATAAAACACATATTCTAGTCACCCCCACAAACGCATACTGCATGTAAGTGTAAATGCCTCCAGCGTATCATTATCTATACCTGTATGATGAACCATTGCAAGACAAGAGCTAATCGCTAATGTAGGAAGGGAGGGAGTGAGGCGCGGGAGGGTGTTAGTGCGGCACACACACACGCATTGCCTGATCTATACGCTACACAAAAAGCGTTTCCGCCTTACACTCAAATGACTATACGGCTTGGACACGTCCATGGCGGCTTGGCAGGCTAGCCGCAGCGGAATGACACACGGCCATGGGTGATGGGCCGCTGCATCCCGCCGCAAGTGATCTACTAAAACATTTAGTCCATGGGTCAGAAACAAAAAAGGTCACTCTCCCCCCCCCCCCCCTTCTTTACGCCTGCCACCATTTTTTTCAATTACTTTGATGTCTGAGCTTCAAGAAAAGCATTGTTAGGCAAGTGATTTCTGGTTGCTGGTACCCGTAAATAGATATTACAGATGGCTGCTGGCGGACGGGGGCAAAACTGAATACGACGTCATTTTTCAACCAGCAATGCTAAAAACAACTAGGCTAACTTGTGTATTCCAACTTTTCAACTTTTCGTATTCAACTTTTGGGGTGACAAATTGATTGGAATTGTTTTGGGGGGGCTTCAAGGTCGTTTAATGTGTCAAAAACCTATAACCGATGCCAAAATGAGTTAAAAACTTTTGGTAGCACTTCATTAATTACTGATCATCATTATTTTCAAGTTCAGGAAAATGTTAATCTTCATGGCTGAGAATTGGTGGTTCAAGCTTTTTAGCTTCTTTATTATCATCCCCAAAGATAGGATGGTTATTGACAAGAATTGACACCAAGTCCCGTAACATCATTTCTGGATGCGTCCACTGGAAATCCAGTCCCTCTGTTCCCTGAGCCTAGGGTATCTCTATCTGAGTCCAGCCATGCAATATCTGGTCAGATAGATGATGGTGTGGCTCCAGCGACCTCCTCCAGAGTGTAGATTTCTTTTTTCATCACAAAAGACTGTTTAAGGGGGAAAAAAAGGAAAAAAGCCCGCTTAATTGCCAGTCCCTATGAAGAAGACAGTAAGAGAATATAGAAAGAGGGATGGACCATTTTAGCTCGGAAGGTGTCTTGTAACTCCTCTCTTGAAAAAAATTAAGTCGTAAAAGGTGGAAATATAGAAACAGAAAGAGTTCCAGACTTCATCATCCCTTTCACTGGTAAACTCTGGAACTCTCTTCCTGTTTCTATTTTTCCATCTTCCTAGGACTTAAATCTTTTCAAGAGAAGAGTGACAAGACACCTCCCGAACTAAATTGACACAACCCCTTTTCTTTATTCTCTTACTGTCTTCTTTATAGGACTGGCAACTAAGCGGGTTTTGTGTTACCTCTTTTTGTGTGCCCTTGGTCAATCTTTTGTGATGTAAAAAAAAAAAAAATAGAGTAAAAGAGTGACATTGAAGTCGAAGCCAGATGGTAGACAATTCTGTAGATTCAAGACCGTGGGCATGAGAGCAAGTGATATCGTTACGTACAGATACGTAACAGTCAGCTTTGGATTGAAAATGAGAATAGAGAGAGTAACGAAACAGAAAAGAGACTGCTATCAGTGCTCACAGACACCTAGGTTTCGGTGAGGAAAAAAAGATGAGGTCTAGAGGAGGAAAGAAGATGTTCCATGCACAGATTGGAATTTAGATCTAAGACCGCGATCTAAGCTTGGTAGTTGCAGCGCCTATTAGTGTTTACCAAAAAGTAAAATTTTCTTTAAACCCTAGAATAACAATTCCAATCAATTTGTCACCCCCAAAACAATTGGAATACATAAATAACTTGTTTTTAGTCTTTCTGGTTGAAAAATGACGTTGTTTTCACTTTTCTCCTCCGCCAGCAGCCATCTTTAATATCTATTTACGGGTACTAGCAAACAGAAATCACTTGAATAACAATACTTTTCTTGAAGCGTAGACATCAAAATAACTGAAAAATAACAGTGGCAGGTATAAAGGAGGGGGGATAATAGGGGGTTCTCGTAGCCCGTGGTCTAATTACTTGAGCTCCTCCTAAAGCCTCATGCAGGGCCAGGGTGGAGCGGCACACGGGTTAGGACAGACAGTGAGTGACAAGTAGTGAGTAGTGAGTGCTACTGACCAGCACCATCCGCCGCAAGTACTCCCGCGACACGTCCAGCAGCAGCTGTAACGACAGTGCAGGTGACTCACACCATGACCTCTCACCAGCTAACACAGGTCCTCTACCACACTTGTAATAAATCTTTTTACATTATATATTTTTTGCCAAAATACACATCCCCTATACAGCCAACAACTTCATGTATGAGCGTAGAGGGTTGTAAGAACAGATCGACGAGCTCGAACCTTTCCTCCTTTAGTCATAGTCGACGGTAATAACAATATTTGAAAATAAGATTACAATTTATTAAGATTACAATAAAAGATGTGCCGTTTCCTAGTACCACCATCATAAACTCCAACGACTTAAGTGACTGTGGGATATAAAATCGTGCGGCACGGAGAAATGACGGTTATTATATAACGAAAAGAATAAAATATGTTCAAAATGCCCAACAACACGGCAGCGGGTGAAGATTTCACGATGACGGTAAACCTTGCTGGATTTCCTCTCCAAGACAGGCAAGGTACCACATGGTCCTAGTCTTAGCCGGTGGGTGGTATTCTGCAGCAGGGCATTACCAAAACTTTAAACTTTAAACAAAACCAAGAGGACCCGTGGGATCCTCGGTCCCTCGCGTCACCACAGGCTATAACACATGAGTGATCTAGTGATTTTGTATGTATCTTTCTTGTATGGATAATTCCCATTTAACCCCTTGAGACCCAGAACGTAGTTTCCATTGTAATTTGGGTACCATTAGATGATTTTAGTGACTATAAGCAATGTTTTATAGATATGACATGTCTAGTATCCTTTCCACTAACTAATTTGGTATATTAAGTTAGTTTTCATAATTTTATGGCTAACAACAGAGGTTTTTTAATATCAGAGGAAAGATCTGAGCGTAAAGGGGTTAATATAATCTCGTTCTTCCTTGAATTTCTGCAAAAACTCGATGAAATAGTTTATAATTTATGTATACAATTGTTAGGCAGAAAACACTAGACGGCTGACATGACATTAATTGACGGCTGAGTGGTGTTAGTTTCCTGTAATCATACAACGCACTGTGAACACCATGAAATTACCTTTCTTTTCTTTCTTGCTCGCTTTGTGTTCCTATTTCAATAACAATGACTACTCTGTGCCACATGCCTTTCGTCACGGCCGGGCAGACATAGGTGCAGGAATCGCGCCGCCTCATAACAATCTGAGCCAATGAGTGCACCATGTAAACAAGGCTGAGTTCGGCAGAAACTCCAATCTTAGCAGCTGCCGTAAGTGTAGGTCACGACTCGTTAGTTGCCATCGATAGCAAGTGGCGTCCTTGCCTGGAAGATCAATTGCGATGAGCGTCTCGACCCTAGCCTTCCAGCCCAGCATTCCAGCCCTATCCACCCTAGTCTTCCAGCCCTATGCCTGTCCTCCTCCACCGCCAGGTGTACTCACGTGGATGAAGGTGGGGTCCTCATCGTCGTATTCGTCAAGATCCTGCACGAGGTCCTCCTCCAGGAGGGTAGCAAGAATGCCTCGGGGTCGTCGTGAGCCGGGCGAGGGGGGGGGCGAGAGGGGCGCTACGCTAGGATTGCCGGCGCCGCTTCGCCAGTGTTCCCATAGCTTCCAGCACACCAGCGACCCAACGCCCACTAAAAAAATGACACTGCCCGCCCGTACTGTAAAGACAAAAAAGAGAAATTATGTACCTGATGAGGGTGGCAACAGGGGCGGGGTTGGCCGAGGCCTACGATATACAAGGCCTGGTCAGTGGGGGGGTGAGACAGTGATGACGAGACAACAGTAGGGCTCTATTTTTATACATTACTGGTTATATCCTCCTCCTCCTCCTCCCCCTCCTCCTCTCATCATCATCATCCTCATCATCATTCTTCTTCCTCCTCCTCCTCATTATTCTCCTCCTCTCTCTGCATTCCCTCATTCTTCCTTCTTACCATAATTATCTCTCATTACTCATTATTCTCATAATATCGTATTACATCTTTTCCTATCTTCCCTCCTTCCTTCCTTCCTTCCTTCTCTGCCATTCCCTCCTTCCTTCTTCCCTTCCTTCCTCCCTTCTCTCCATCCTTCCTTCCTTCTCTCCCATTCTCCCCTCCTTTCCTCCCTTCTATCCCATCCCTCCTTCTCTCCCTCCTTCCTTCCTTCTCTCCCATTCTTCTCTCCTTCCTTCCTTCCCTCCTCCCATCCCTCCCTCCCTATATATATATATATATATATATATATATATATATATATATATATATATATATATATATATATATATATATATATATATATATATTTTATATTATTTAACTATTTATATACATTTATATAGTATATATAAATATTTATATATATATATATTTATATATATATATATATATATATATATATATATATATATATATATATATATATATTATAGTTATATACATTTATATATATAAATATATATATACATTTATATATATATAAATATATATATATATATATATATATATATATATATAATATATATTATATCTATATATATCTATAATAATATAAGTGAAAGTGTGTGTGTGTGTGTGTGTCTGTGTGTCTGTCCGCGATAGGTGCCGCCCCCAGTGCCCCAATCCCATCATATGGCACAGTTTTGGAACCGGGTCGACCAGGGGCACATTTTAAGTCCACTTATGAGATGATCCGATCACTTTTATTTATTTTTATTTTTAGTAGCCTATTAGCGAGAATTGTGAAAAAAAAAGTGGGTTGCGAGAATTGAGGAAACCGTGATGTAGGGTGATGGGTAATGGGTGAGTGAATGGGTGGGGTGATGGGTAATGGGTGTGGGGTGATGGGTGAGTGAATGGGTGGGGGGTGATGGGTTGGGGGTGATGGGTGATGGGTGAGGGAATAGGTGGGGGGTGATGGGTAATGGGTGAGTGAATGGGCGTGTGGTGATGGGTAATGGGTGAGTGAATGGGTGGGGGGTGATGGGTAATGGGTGAGTGAATGGGTGGGGGGTGATGGGTAATGGGTGAGTGAATGGGTTGGGGGTGATGTGAATGGGTTGGCGTTAATACATACATTTCTACATCCATGATTTCAGGAAAGTTAGAAGGGGCTATCTGGAGAGTCTGTGTTTGATGGGCCGAGGCCCACCAATAGCCCTCCGCAGGAGCTAGCCAAAAAGTCCGCCCGGAGAGCGGCTTTGCGGCTAGTATATATATATTTATATGTATTTATATATATATTTATATATATTTAAATATTTTTTTATATATTTATAAATATATTTATATATATATTTATATATATTTATATATATTTAAATATATTTTTATATATTTATAAATATATATATATATATATATTTATATATATTTATATATATTTAAATATATTTTTATATATTTATAAATATATATATATATATATATATATATATATAATATTATATATATATATATATATATAATATATATATATATTATATATATATAATATATATCTATATATGGTAAGAACTGGTTAAATCATTGTGATAACATTAGTATAATTATTGTATTGTGTCCAGACTTTACAACAACAGAATTAGAGCATTAAAGTATGCGTTTTAGAAGAGAGGAGCATTTATGTACGCGTTACAGGTCTGATATTATTTAGCATTATTTTCTTTTAATTATGCATTTGTTATATGTAATTTAGGAGAATTTTGTTGTTGTTGATGCATATACTATATATTATGCATGTTAATAAAATGTATATAATGTACTAGCCGCAAAGCCGCCCTCCGGGCGGACTTTTTGGCTAGCTCCTGCGGAGGGCTATTGGTGGCCTCCGGCCCACCACCTGTGTTTGGTGGGCCTTCGGCCCACCAAACATGGACTCTCCAGATAGCCCCTTCTAACTTTCCTGAAATCATGGATGTAGAAATGTATGTATTCCTCCCACCCATTACCCATCACCCCCCCCCCCCCCATTCACTCACCCATTACCCATCACCCCCCACCCATTCACTCACCCATTACTCATCACCCCCCACCCATTCACTCACCCATTACCCATCACCACACACCCATTCACTCACCCATTACCCATCACCCCCACCTATTCCCTCACCCATCACCCATCACCCCCAACCCATCACCCCCCACCCATTCACTCACCCATCACCCCACACCCATTACCCATCACCCCACCCATTCACTCACCCATTACCCATCACCCTACATCAAGGCTTCCTCAATTCTCGCAACCCACTTTTGTTTTCACAATTCTCGCTAATAGGCTGCTAAAAAAAAAAAAAAAAAAAGTGATCGGATCAGCTCATAAGTGGGCTTATGACCTTCCTCTGGTCAACCTGATTCCAAAAATGTGCCATATGAGGTGTTTGCGCCACGGGGGGCGGAACCTATACCTCACACACACACAGACAGACAGACAGACAGACAGACAGACAGACAGACACACTTTCGCTTATATTATTATAGATGTATATATTTTTCTTATACTCTACCTTGCTGCGGTAATGCTTTAATCTGCATGTAATTTTGTCAAGCTATTAATATATAATTATCAAAAATTATGATCTCACTTAAAACGTGAGACACGTACCACAGCTTTTAAGTGGATAAAGGGATGCAATATAGGCGATGTAGGAAAAGTTCTTAAGGTTAGTAAGCAGGGTAGAACGAGAAGTAACGGATTCAAGCTGGAAAAGCGTAGATTTAAAAAGGAAATTGAGAGAAACTGGTTCACAAAAAGGGTGGTGAATAATTGGAATGGACTAAGTCGTCAGGTGGTCAATGCGGAGTCTATTGAGGTCTTTAAAAGGAGTCTGGATAAATTCATGGATAGGGAAGTGAGGTATATATAGGTAGAGTTAAGTAACAGGAACTACCTCGTGTAGGTCTCACGGCCTCTTGTAGCTTCCTTATTTTCTTAAGTTATTTGTCAAAAACGAATGTTAAAAAATGCGATTACTTAAAACGTGAAACACACAGCATTTTACAGGGGAGAGAGTTAAATCCACCCTGCGAACCCTGAACTGAACGCACTACTGCTGTGACGTATTACCCCCACTGAACAGGCCTTGTATATCGTAGGCCTCGGGTTGGCCCGTGTGCCATGTGCGACCGTGCTACAAAAATTATGGGAGAAAGTCACACAACACTCGCCACTCCGGTGTGACGGTATAGAAGATCCGCCGTGCCGGTTGGTCCAGCGCATGTGCATAATTTGGTATTTTAAGATTTAACCTACCCTTACCTTACATAACCTAACTAGCCTAACATAACATAAAATAACCTAAAATACCACCCTAGAGCATGATATTTGGTCAGAATAAGCGCCCGCGTCGTCTGTTTGTTTATATCCACCGAGTTCTATGCATACGCTGGACCAACCGTCACGGCGGATCTTCTATATCTATACCACCACACCGGCTTGGCTCACATCGCTTTCCTCCACACCCCGCGGAAACACATCATAACTGTGGATATGTGAATATTACAACAGACAGTTACACATACCACGTATAATGTTATACCATTCACATATATTTCCCATGCCTCTATAATCACGTCTTATGTTCACATGATATGTTATGCAAGATCTATAGACTTTAAAAAAAAAGGTCCCTCCACGGCTAAACTGAAATTTGCTCTGGTGCGCGTGACGTCAGTGGAAGTGAGGAGGTCAGCCTCCCTCCAAAACAGGTCGCCAGTCTAGAACGAGCAGGCGCAGAAAGCATATCTCCGGTGTTCCATTTTCTGTGCGTGTTCACGGTTCTGTGGCGAGTGTTTTTTTCCCTTTTTTTCTTCCTTTGTTTCTACAGGAGCAGCCGATTTAAAGGACTGTAATATCAAGATCAATGTCATTAGAATGCCGTTGCATTGCAACTACATTGCAGTCATTTTCCTATGATAGTTGGCCATTAACAACCTCTCCAAAACTAAAGAACTAAACTCATTTGCTTTAGCTTGCTTAATGGGAATGGGAATGATAATAATAACAAACGTTATAGAAATATCGATGATATTGATGATAATAATAGTAATAGTAATAGTCATATTCTCGTAGTGGAAAGAGTAGGTAAAAGGGAGTGGCCTGGAGGGTAGGTAGGTGATCTCACCTCACAGTACGTGTGGGTGAGGTCAGGGCACCACAGGTGTGTGCGGGGGGGATTCTCTCTCTCTCTCTCTCTCTCTCTCTCTCTCTCTCTCTCTCCTCTCTCTCTCTCTCTCTCTCTCTCAACAGATGATTTTTATAAAAAGTTGCAGGCAATTGAAAAAAATGTTCTTTGTTATCACGGTCAAAAGACACTAAAGTCATGCAGGAAAATACTCCATAAAATGATTAGCAAAGGAAATTTGTAAATATGTGACTCTACCCTTTGAAATTGCAAGCTATTTTGTTAAGTGTAGAATGTTCTTTAGAAGAAGGATTTTAAATAGAAACATGGAACAATTTTGGAACATTCATCTAAAATAAGGAGGAAGTTAAGGAAATAATAGCGTACAATACGCTTCCGTCAGGACAAATTTCTTTTAGAGGCTCATCCTCGTGAGGCTCGGGGCATATTTTAGAATAGTACACGATACAAAATCGTCGTTTTCTCACACCACTTCCACTGACGTCACTAATCTGCGCGTGGTTTAACCTGATAGTATGTCTATTAATCTTGATGATATGTAGCAACACTGTACCCTGACGTGGCATCACTGTACGCCAGGGCAGACATTCAGAGAGAGTTAAAGGCCACGGTGATTACCTTAACTAACTCCCTCTATTTCTACACCCCGGCGTTAGTGGGTATTCACATACGAGACACGGCAGTGGCGGTACATGGTCGCTGATAGCTGAGTGGCTGAGCGACTACAATGACGTCACAGCCTTGCCAGCGAATCACAATTGTGTAAAAACAAACGTGCCAGCCAATCACATTGTGTCTCAAACGTGTCAGCCAATCACAGGGCAGCAGCCGCGGCCTGCATTTTCAAGGTCGTTGTACTTATTTCTATTCTCTAGCTTATTCCATCATTCTTTCATCCCCTGTGTCACCTCCGTCGCTTCAACACTTGTTTCTACCTCCACATACACGCGGGTAAGACACCGGTGGCTAGTACTTCCTTGTATTCTAGCTATTCATTATTTCTTCCGAGTAATAGGCCGTCTTCTTCTTCCTCTTGTGACCTCTTTCGGTAATATATCGCTTCGTAGATATCTTTCTCCTAGTATTGGCCGAAGCCACCACCCCGGGAGGCGGGTCTCAAAACCCCAGTTAACACCCGGTACCCATTCACTGCTGGGTGGACAAGGGCTCGGGTTGTAATCAGGGAAAAGTGCAAGACACATACCTTCAGTCTGCCGGCGGAGCCGTGCGTGGTGGTGTCTGGCATCGCTAGTCGCTACCCGGTGAGATGCCGCCGCTCACCACTCTTGGCCCATCACCGCAAAACAATATCACCACAAGCGCCTGGGTTTGTTATATGGCCTAATTTCGTTTGTATACTTGCCCTGTTCAGTTCTTGAGTCAGAAAACATCATATATACTCAATGTATGAAGATTTTTATGTACGTAGCTTCCTTAACACCACCCTATAGGCAGTCGCCGTGTTTTAGTGTGTTAACGTCACCTCTGACGTCATCAATCTCCCCTGTGAATGCCAAAACAGCTGATGACAGTCGTTAAGTTGTTAAGCATGGACGTTAGCGTCTGTGAATGTGACCCCAGGCGTACATGTTACCGCTCATGTATCACATACCGCCAGGCGGTATGTTACCGCTCAGACGAGAAGAGGCTGGTGAGCTGTTCACACCGACACGTTCTGTCGGTAGCACTCTCTGTACACCCCTACTGTAACCTTCTACCGTAGATAACAGTCAAGTCGCCACCTGCAGTCATGTCGCCAGCCGCCAAATATTACGAATTATAGCATCACTACTGCTGTGTATGTGCCACTGAAGATGATACACAGTAGTTTATATCGGGACTGTATAATCTACCCTGTTTCAGCGTTGTTTTATGCTTTGTATCTGCAAATATAACTGTTGCGCATTTTGCTTCTCAAGTTTTTCTTGGCGCGACGACAGACAGTAGCTCATCACCTTTCGGGCGACAGGACACAAGACTTGCCAGATCTTTCAAACTTGAATAGAATTTGTTTTCACGTTGGCAGAGGAATTTTTTTATATCCAAGCATCTTCCGCAGCTAATATATATAGAGATTTGTTTTACTTTACCTCTAATTTCCCTGAATTACCCAGAGTGGCGACTCAACTGTTGGGTTAAAATACTAGCTGGCGACTTTACTGTAGTAGGTATAACAACGTCGCCACTCGGTTTTATTTTTATAATTTGTTCATTTATAGCCCTAATATGACGCAGATGAAGACACAAAATGACACAGACTTTCCAGATAGCCTCTTCTAACTTTCCTGAAATAATGGATTTAGAAATGTAAGTATTAACGCCACCACACATCTGTAAATAACAAAGAGACCTTGTCCTGTCGACTTTACTGTTATCTACGGTAGAATAGAACCTAAGGAAGTAAACCTTCGTTTCCTTCAAGAACCTACATCCCTCATCACTTCAAGAATCTCCAATAACGACCATACAGTTACAGCTTCTTTTTTTTACTATTATTATTATTATTATTATTATTATTATTATTATTGTTATCATTATTATTATCATCATTATCATCATGTAGTTGTTGTTGTTGACTATGGTGGTGTTGATATTGATATTGCTGCTGCTATTGTTAATGCTGGTACCGGTTAAACTAATGCATCAATATTTTTCCTATTGAAAGGAAACAACCAGTGTGTGGCCAGTGGAAGTATCAGAGATGAGGCTGTGATGGAAGGGTGATGCAATTTTTGCTAACATGGTGGTAGGAGAGGCTGGTGTAGGCAAGTCATCACAACAGGTAGATAACACAGGTGGTGATGACACATACCGAACCTATATGTCATCACCTCCATATTCACGTCACCACGTGTCACTCATCACTACATCGCAACAAGACCACTATCATCATCATTTGATAATTCCAACACGTCATCCGCGACCGTGACAACACCATGATAACACATCACCCACCAGGCCTTGCGTCACCCTCACACCTAGTACACCACACCACCTTCTCCACCTCACCCTCCCCTATCCTCCCCGCCATATATGCCTCTAAGCCACCGCCACCGCCACTACACCACACTCTCACGGATACATGATGCAGCATTCCCCTAAAGTAATCGTCCAGATCCTTTCATCATTCCTGATTTTATGTAGTTAGAGTATAGCCATTATCGAGTGTATCAACAATATGTTGTCACTTTTTGCATCCAGTCAACCGTTTTTTAATAATCCGCAATCAAACTCTGTAAATTCCCCGAGCTTCGAAAACGCTGCTGGCAACTGGCAGACGATGCGCCACGGCTCGGTGACGTGACAGGAGGAAGGCCTCCTCACCCCGCGCTGACCAGAAGCACGTAAACACAAGAGATAAATATAGTACTTGAAGATTTTTAGGTGTTTCTGATAGATTTTTTTTGAGATATGCCACATGCATATCCTTTATAGGTGCAGCAAGACAGCTGTGCCTTTCGAGAAAAGTTTGCACACGTTTCCGACTGATACGACAACGTTAAATGTATTGAAAAGATTAGTGCGGCGGACTAGGGCAGATTGTAACGGGAAGTTGAAATTGGCAAGGATTTGTAGTGATACACTCACCACACACACACACACCACACACACCACACACACACACACACACACTCACCACACACACTCACACACACACACTCACTCACTCACTGGATGCTGTTGTGTTGCAGTGTGTCACCACCATCACTATCACCAATTGTTGTGCGTAAGGGGGTTGTTGTGTGTAAGGGGTTGTTGTGTGTAAGGGGTTGTTGTGTGTAAGGGGTTGTTGTGTGTACAAGTGGTTGTTGTGTGTAAGGGGTTGTTGTGTGTAAGGGGTTGTTGTGTGTAAGGGGGTTGTTGTGTGTAAGGGGTTGTTGTGTGTAAGGGGTTGTTGTGTGTAAGGGGTTGTTGTGTGTAAGGGGGTTGTTGTGTGTAAGGGGGTTGTTGTGTGTAAGGGGGTTGTTGTGTGTAAGGGGTTGTTGTGTGTAAGGGAGGTTGTGTGGTGTAAGGGGTTGTTGTGTGTAAGGGGTTGTTGTGTGTAAGGGGTTGTTGTGTGTAAGGGGTTGTTGTGTGTAAGGGGTTGTTGTGTGTAAGGAGTTGTTGTGTGTAAGGGGTTGTTGTGTGTAAGGGGTTGTTGTGTGTAAGGGGGTTGTTGTGTGTAAGGGGTTGTTGTGTGTAAGGGGTTGTTGTGTGTAAGGGGTTGTTGTGTGTAAGGGGTTGTTGTGTGTAAGGGGGTTGTTGTGTGTAAGGGGTTGTTGTGTGTAAGGGGTTGTTGTGTGTAAGGGGTTGTTGTGTGTAAGGGGTTGTTGTGTGTAAGGGGTTGTTGTGTGTAAGGGGGTTGTTGTGTGTAAGGGGGTTGTTGTATGTAAGGGGGTTGTTGTGTGTAAGGGGTTGTTGTTGCCGCTAACATCTGTTCGTCCGCCTCGTATTCTGGTCTGAGGTTCGTTTTCCTCATAGTATACGCGAGCAGCGTCATTTATTTCGGTCTCAGATTGAGCATCGTACTCTAGATCTGTCACAGCGACAGATTCCCTGTCTGACACCGAAGTACAATCGCTCATCGTAACATTTGCCGACAGGTGTCAGACAGATGTTTACATTGGAGCGTTCCTCCTCTGACGTCATCAATAACATTCGTAACCCTGTTGGAGGGAAGATTTTTTTTTTCGCGCGTTTTTTACAAAAGTCGTGTTTTTACGAAAATAAGGCCTGGAAATCAATTATTTTTGGTGCATTAGGTGTTTTGAATGTACATTCAACATAATTAGGCAAAAAAAATGGGTCTGGACGATTACTTTAAGATAGTACTTCAAACTTATAAAGGCCAGTGTCACACTGTTTTTTTTTTGTTTTTTTGTTTTTTTTCCATTTGTGCCTATAGCGCCTGTAGGCAGTGGTGACCCAGAGCTCGGATGGTAGGCTCTGGAGGTTCACTTGAGGGCTCTGATGGTTGGTCCTCGCCCGTTGGTGGCGCAGGCAGGATTCTTATAGTGACGCCTGTGATAAGAGGCTCATACCGCCCCCCTGTGTCCTCCGATGCACTCGCAGTCGAAGGTAGAGTTGATAGGCAGGGCATGTGGGTGTTCTTAGGCCACTCGACGGTGCAGAAGGGTTTTGGGTTTCTTCGGGGATCGAACTCGGGTCACCGAGAACGCCAGTTGGAGACGCTAACCACTCCGCTACCGCCTCCCCTTTGGGAGGCGGTACAGTTGGGCTGTTTCCTTAAAACCCCAGCCCCTGTCCACCCAGCAGTGAATGGGTACCGGGTGTCAGCCGGGGGTTTGTGACTCCCCTCCCGGGGTGCTGGCTTCGGCCAACACTAACCACTAGGGATGAATGATAAAAAAAAAAATGTTGATATGGAGACGGGGCCATACGAGCGTTGCTCTGGCCCTGTAAAATACAACTAGATGAATACACACACACACACACACACACACACACACACACCTTACATATAAATTTAAATCTTGAATTAAATCTGATAAATCAATGGCTACAGTTCAATAAATTGCACCTCAATATTGCCAAAACCAATTACATACTTTTCCAAAATCGATCAATAAAGAATATTATGCCTCCATTGTCATTAAAAGGTCAATTAATTCAACGTGTACCTCATAAAAAATTTCTAGGAAGTAATATTGACGAGAACTTAAACTGGAACTTTCACATTAATCAAGTTTGTCTGAAATTATCTAAAATATGTGGTATATTGTATAGGGTCCGCCATCAACTTACTACTGAATCTATGTTAAGTATATATTAAACATTGTGTTACCCTCACTTGATTTATTGCGTTTCCATATGGGGTTGTACATGGCCATCTTTCTTAAATAAATTGATAATAGCCCAAAATAAAATCATGAGATGCATTCTATTTATGGGAAAATTTGCTTCCACAAGTCATATATATCCTCAGTTAAATATATTAAATTTCTAATTAATAAGAAAATATTTCATATTGTTTGCTATCTATAAAAACATTAAACTCTACCCAGGAAATAAGGTTTTCGATTTCATCGCAAATATTTATAATACTAGGGGTAATAGTATAAATTTAGTGTGTCCACAGTTTCGTACATCCCTCTACAACAAAAGTGTGTTGCGGGAAGGTCCTCAGATATGCAATTCTCTTCCTATTGAAATAAAAAGTCTGATGGATGCTGGAAATTTACTACAATTGAAGAAGAAAATAAAGACTTATTTATTTAATTGTCAAAATACTTTGTAAACTTGTGTTGAAACTGTGTCGATGGTCTGTATTTGCTTAGCAATGTTTTTTATATATATTTTTTTTTTTAGTGTTATTAATATTGTATAGTTGGTAGTGACTTATAATGCCTGTACTACTGAACAACCATTAAGTTATGATTTGGTCTGTCTAAGAACTTAGGCTCGACAGACCGTGCCATCATTAAGTTTTTGTTTTTATATATTTAATTATCTTCGTGTGATTTTGTAATGGCAATAAATTTACTTACTTACTTACTTACTTACTTACACACACACACACACACACACACACACACACACACACACACACACACACACACACACACACACACACACACACACACACACACACACACACACACACACACACACACACACACATTTTAGGCTCCATCTTGTTTCTTATATATGTAAATGACATAACTAATGCAAGTAATAGTGCAACTTTTACCTTATTCGCAGATGACACAAGCTTCATAGTCACAGACAAAAGTCTTTTATCCCTTCACAATAAACTAACTCATGAATTAACTAATGTAAACAACTGGATTAAAGCCAACAAGTTAAGACTCAATATCAATAAAACTCATCTTATGTTATTCCAGAACAGGTCTTTAGTGCATGACTTGGACCCTGTAGGTATAGGTAGTGAAATTGTTAACAGTGTACAGTCGACAAAATTTTTAGGTGTCATAATAGATGAGTATTTCAACTGGAAGCAATACATTTCTCATGTTTGTGTTAGTATATCCAAGATTTGTGGTGTCTTGTATCGCATTCGTTACAAACTCACAACTGAAGCAATGTTAACCATATATTATACATTTTGTTATTCCAAAATGATGTATTGCATATCAATATGGGGTTGCACTTGGCCATCATTCTTAGACAGCGTGTTCAAGGCTCAGAAGGCAATTTTACGCGTTCTAACCTTCAAGAAAAAAATTGATGCAACTGAGGAGATATTTTCATCTATGTATTAATCTATTTTTTCATCATTTATTAAAAGTCCTTTTTATCCATAAATACTTCATGTTGATAACTATATTTAATTCTATAAAAAAGAATGATAATATTTTCCAGGTGCAGGATCATGCTCATAATACCAGAAGAAATCAAATAAATTTAGTACGTCCTCCATTTAGAACAACACTATACAGTAATTCTATCCTGTGTCTCGGTCCTAAGGTGTGGAATTCCTTACCTAGTCTAGTAAGAAACAATATCAATGTTTGTACCGTTAACAGCTTAAAGTATAGAATAAAAAAGTATCTTTTGCAGTCACAAACACAGTGAAAGAATACATATAATATATGAGCTCTTTTTTTGCTGCACATCATATTGTAATAATAATAATTAATACATATCATATTGTAAGGGTCAACTTGTATACTTTGTTAATATTTACATAATTCAAGTAAATATCAATGATTATGTTGTGTATGTGTACATTGTGTGTGGATGAGTATGTGTGTGTGTGTGTGTGTGTATTCATCTAGTTGTATTCATCTAGTTGTATTTTACAGGGTCAGAGCAATGCTCGTGTGGCCCCGTCTCCATATCTACATTTTTATCATTCATCCTTGAATCCTTAGTGCTTTGTGTTGGCCGAAGCCAGCACCCCGGAGAGCAGGTCACAAACCCCGGCAAACACCCGGTACCCATTCACTGCTGGGTGGACAGGGGCTCGGGTTTTAAGGAAACAACGTGTAGGTCTCACGGCCTCTTGTAGCTTCCTTATTTTCTTATGTACTTACACACACACACACTCAGACAGGTGTCAGCCTAAAATCCTTTTCAAGTCAGGAGGTGAAGGAGGAAGGGAAGTATGAGGTAGAAGTCTCTCTCTCTCTCTCTCTCTCTCTCTCTCTCTCTCTCTCTCTCTCTCTCTCTCTCTCCTCTCTCTCTCTCTCTCTCTCTCTCTCTCTCTCTCTCCACTCACTATTAGGGTACTGAATAGGTAGAGATATATGTACGTGTATAATTATTCATATGTAAACAGATTGTAACAGACAGACAGAAGGAAGACAACACAGTGATTGCCGCATGTCGCAGTTGAATAAACATCCTGGAATGTGAAAACAATTGTGTTTATGCTTGTGCTTCATCACCACACGCCTGCACCTGATTACCACTCATCAAAAGGGGAGACAATACAATAATGTGTAAGGAACAAAGTCAACAAAGGAAAACTCCCCTATATAAGACGTCGAACGGCCGGAAGGAGCAGAAGCGAGAGGGCGACGCTACACTCACGCACGACTCCCTCTGAGGCGGGGTTCACACTACACGTTTTTGCTGTCCGTGCCTACGTGGGCGTGGCGATCAGTGACGTCACAGTGACGTCGCCCCGCCACTCCCGCAGCCACGTAGAAAGAATTGGGAGCTCCGAATAATGTGAGCTGGGACGCGCGTCTTAAGGTCAGTGACGTCATCACTGCTCCAGCAATGTGGTGGTTGCGGGGAGCCTGTGTTCACATTACATCGGCAGGAAGTGACGTCACTGTGACGTACTGTGAGTCACTGATGACAAGATGCACGTAGAGTACGTCCAGCAAAAGCGTGAAGTGTGAACCGAGCCTTAGTGTCCAGTGTGGTTACACGCTGTTTGTCACTGAATGGTTCAGGCCTGTCTTAAGACTTAAGTTCCTTGGCCGTTAGAACCTGTGACTATAGTCGGCCCAGCTTAACCTGGTCTCGCGGGTAGAGCGGTCCAAGTCCGCGGTGTCGCCACATCACCCCACTACCCCCGCCAGGTCACCACCCGCCTCACCTCATTCTCTCGGATGACCGGCGGGTGGGGCTGTGTCAAGGACACTCAGCCGGCAGCGTCGCATGGGCTACTATGCCAAGTGTAATGGAAGGTATACAGACTCGTTGTTTTACCATCAAATCGCAAGCCATTCACAAAACCATGCAGCCGTATTATAAAACTATATGATTCAAAAATAGTTAATCTAATAGCTAACAGTATGAGAGAGAGTCCTCATCAGCTTGTCAACTGTGAACGTAACACCGCTGCGGGAATCTCACCACTCCACCCGCGGGACCAGGTTAAGCTGGGCCGTCTATAGTCGCTCTTCCTCACATTGTATACACATTTTACATAACTGTATATTGTATTCCTCGTTACTGGTACTTATATATTAACAAGCTTAAAAGAAACCGCTCGACTACTTTTTATTAACCATACCACACCTTGGCAATCACCCCTACAGGTCATTGACGCTGTATGTTAAATGGGTTGACCCCAGTTACCTATAAACAACAAGATAGAAAAGGGTAATATATAAATGGTGGCACAATTTGTGATACCTGAGTCATATGTACCTGTGGTATTAAAGTTAATTCATGATGCAGTTATTGCCGGTCATCTAGGGAAGGATAAGATAAGATACTTTGATCCTATCTAGACACTTTGCAAGTACCAACTACAAGGTTATTGACTATACAAAGCGCCACCACGCCAGGACGAACTTGGTGGGCTCGAACCGCTGACCGAATGCAGGGACTCTGCACGCATCCAGGGAAGGAGCGAACCCTAACTGCGGCCCGTAGAAGTTATTTTTGGCCGACCATGCGGTAGACATAGACACGTATGTAGCTAGGTGTGTGAAATGCGCCCAGCACAAAGGGACGGTGCCTAAGCCAACACCGATTTTAGAATATCCTCCCCCGGAACGACCATGGGATTTAGTTGCAATATACCTACTTCAGCTTCCCGCTAGCCATCAGGGCTCCAAGTACCTCTTAGTATGTGTAGATCACTTGTCTAGGTACACCCGCCAGGGTGGCGCGGTTGGTAGAGCTGCGGGCTCGCGTGCAGAGTCCCTGCATTCGGTCAGCGGTTCGAGCCCACCAAATTCGTTCTGGCGTGGTGGCGCTTTGTATAGTCAATAACTTGTAGTTGGTATTTGCAAAGTGTCTAGGTAGGATCAAAGTATCTTATCTTGTCTAGGTACGTTGTTATGGCCCCAGTAAAGGATAAAACTGCCCGTGCGGTTCCTCACGCCCTCATAGCTAATCTATTTTGTCCATACTCGACACCTCGAGTATTATTAAGTGACAATGGGGCGGAGTTTCGCAACGCACTTCTAAGTGAAATTTGCAGAATGTTTAACATAAGTCAAACCTTTGTGGCTACGTATCACCCCGCCAGTAACGGCCTTCCTTGTGGAGGGCACCAATAGGAAAATCCTAGAAATTTTGCGCCCGGTTGTCAGTGGCTTACTAGAAAATTGGGAAGATTGGTTACCACATGTTGCAGCGAGCATAAACGGTAGCGTTTGCGAGCCAACTGGGCAAACCCCTTACTACATAATGTTTGGGATGGAGAAAAGACTCCCTTATGACTTGCTATAGGTAGTCCTCAAATGCCTGTGTATAATATTAATGATTATGCTAAGTGCCAATTACAGGTTTTCTCTGACATCCATAAAGATGTAAAACACCGACTGCTAATTTCAAAAGCTGCTATGTGCTCACAACAACACAAGCGTTCTTCTCCTGTTACTGTACAAGTAGGTGATTCTGTGATGATCAGAGTACCCGAGAGAAACTCAAAATTGTCTCCTAAATTTGTGGGACCACGCCTAGTATTAAAACAATTACAAGGTCATAAGTTTGAGATATTGGATAATTGGTTACAAACATTGGAAGTGGTACACAGTGACAGACTTAAAAGAACCAGTGCAAAGCCTGATGTAACCTTAGTAGAAACTGCAAGAGTGTTTGAAAGGCTTGAAAGGCTTGAAAGGTTTATTATACTCCAGCGACCCCGAGACGGGGTATGCAGAGTAATCACTAAACAAAGAAAATAGACACCACTTAAACCTAAACTCAAACATATATCATATATCTATTACTACTAAGTTATATTTTCAAAACACTTCAAAATACAACAAACAAACTTGGCTAAATTGTACATAGTACGCGTATTTGTAGTGTCAAAGTGCGATGCTACTCGTCAGAATGCGGATAACTCAACTTTTCCAACTAACCCACCTCATACTTATAACCTTCGTTCTCATAACTAATAGCTTTTATGCTTTGTTCCAGACATGTTTGCCTTCATATATCTATACACCCTGAGCTCTTTTCTGGCTCTGGACCCTTCACACCTCAAGCCAGGAGCCCGTACTGCCCATTTGGGTCGAGTCTTCCTGGTGGAGGATGTGTTATGGGTTAAGTACCCCCATACTGCTCTTCTGACGATACTAAGCAGGTTGAGGGACAACTGAACACAGCTCTAATCCGATTGGATTAGGATTAACCCCCGAAGTAAACTCGTAGAACGGATGTCTTACTGGGTCATGTGACCATGTCTTATCATACGACCCGATAGCTTCCTCTCTTTCATGCACGACTGACTTACCTTAATGATACCATCAATCTTGCCCTAGACAACTACCACGGCCTTGATGCTTCAAATCGCGCTAAACGGAGACTCATTAACGGTATAGGTCAACTACCACGCATGTTATTTGGAACCGCTATGAATGAGGATGTGGATGAATTACGAAGAGGGTTTAATCAATTAGCCTCCATAGCATCAGCAAACAATAAAGCTATACATTTAAACTGCATGAGAATTGCTAAACTTGAAAAGCATGTAGATGATCTTGCCTTGTATGTTAATTGCCTAACATTTATTCTAAATGAGGTGCTAGCTAATTTAGACAACATGTACATTTTCATGGAAATTAATCAAATACTTCACATATTGGAGAATACAGTTAACTCTCTTCTGCATGTTAACACCTTGATCATACAAAATATAGCGGACGCAGCGCGTGGAAGGGTGACTTCCTCTCTCTTCCCTGTCAAAGACTTTATCCATGTTTTGGATATTGGCTTAAAGGATTGTAATTTAAACCCTTTGTTTGACTCACGCGGTATTCATCACTACTATCCCTTAGTGGAGTCTGTCCTGATGTCAGACAAAGGGTTTAAATTATAATCCTTTAAGCCAATATCCAAATCATGGATAAAGTCTACAACATTGTGTATTAAAGATTCTCGGAGTTGCTGGCAATGCTCCTTAAAAAATGCCTATACAAGGTGAGGGCTTCCATGACAACATAGCAAAGAGGAATCACAATAATAATGGTTGGTATAACAAGAGTAATGCTATAAGGATAATACACATGAATATATTGGTAGAGTCCTGTACAGCAGTATTCAAATCTGAGCTATTAGAACAAAATTAACTCAAAGGCTGTTAGGAATGTGTTAAAATCCCTGCAAATTCATACAGAAGTGCGTTGTTAAACTCTACCGTGATGTCACTTTATAATACTCGAGGTTATGAGTAAGGACAAAATACAGTAGATTGACCCTGAGGGCGTGAGCAATCGTACTGGCAGTTATATTGATATTATCTATTAATTATGTTTTTACTTTAAAACACACACCCACACACACACAACCACACATACACACACACACACACACACACACACACACACACACACACACACACACACACACAAACACACACTCAGACTCAGACAGGTGTCCGCCTAAAATCCTTTTCAAGTCAGGAGGTGAAGGAGGAAGGGAAGTATGAGGTAGAAGGCTCTCTCTCTCTCTCTCTCTCTCTCTCTCTCTCTCTCTCTCTCTCTCTCTCTCTCTCTCTCTCTCTCTCTCTCTCTCTTACACACACACACACACACACACACACACACACACACACACACACACATACACACACACATACACACACACACACACACACACACACACACACACACACACACCAGAGGTGGGCACTTCCGCAAACACTTCCGCAACGCAGCTTCCGCAAATTGCGGAAGTCCGAATTCGTTTGCGGATTTTCGGAAGTGTAAATGTTTGTGGATTTGCGTTTGCGGAAGCACTTCCGCAAACACAAATATGTCCGCAAATTCCAAAATTTGAACAGAATTGCTGCGCGGCTACACGCACCGTCCAGGAAACGCCGCTTGCCCACCAGTGACCAGTCAAGTCAAGCAAGGCCGCAGTTATCAGCGAGCATTCTCAGAGGAAGTACGCGACCTCCCAGCCCTTCTTCCTGGTTTACTTTGCAAGTATGTTTTTCTTTTCATTTGGTTTTAATTCATATAAACATTATCTGTGTTATGTAGTAATACCATTGAAATATTTTAGATGTTACTGTAAACTTTGTTAAGTGAGACCCAAGTTCAGTATATACTAGAAACATGATTTGGCGGTGGCGGGCTGATCTGTGACATCACACATTCCTTGCCGACTCAGTCATGTCTTCTATTATCATGTGCTCCTACCCGAGATTATGAAATCACCTCAGGATGTTTAGAAAAACTGATCTGGCGTGTACAGCACTATGTCAATGCCGTGGTGACTGTGAAGCATGACGTGCCTTCCTCATCTAGGTGAGTGCAGTTATGCATGTAGTGCTTTATAGAGGTAGTCCATGTAGACAACTCTTTAATGCTAGATATGACTCCCTCAAGTCCATTAACGGTAATTTAGGCAATGACAGCACGTTTTTATGCTGAAAATTATTTTGGAAATGGCTAAAGACGGCAATTAGCGAAGTTTGACCTTTAACCTTGACCTAACCTTGACCTTGACCTTTAAAATTGGGTACCCCCCTCCAAAAGTTTTGCTTTGGCCCAAAGTATATGTGTGCCAAATTTGGTGCTTTGGGCCAGCAGGTAACGATCATTGCCATAAGCCACCACACTAAATCAGTATCTTATGATATCAGCCAAGCAATGGTGCAAGTTTTGAACTGATTGATGTCTTGGAGAACATACGGAGTGAGGGGTCTGAGTTCACAGTTGTCTTCAAAAAAGACTCAGATCTTGCCGAAAAGATGGGAGTTGTAATAACAAAACCTCGGGCAGCACAGCGTTCGTTATGCAGAAAGAATGCTGGTGTTGGGTCATCCATTGAAAACTACTATAGGATCAATGTATTCTACCCAACCGTGGATGCAATTATTGTTGACCTGAAACATCGATTCGGTGAGCGTCAGCAGACAGCAACTGGCATCAGTTGTTTGATTCCATCGCTAATGGACTTTGGAATAAAAAAGCAAGAACAATGGAAGTCATTGCTTGCTGTAATTGAAACCTATCATGACTGCTTGGATGTAACCGCAGCAGATCTCCATGGTGAGTTTGAACTGTGGAGAAAGCAGTGGCAGAACTCTGAAGAGCGTCCACAGTCTGCCCTAGCGTCCTTGGATAGCTGTTGTGAATACTATCCAAACATCAAGACCTTTCTCCAAATGCTTGCAACTCTTCCTGCAACCACTGCTGAAGCTGAACGGCTTTTTTCTCGCATGGAGCGCACACTGACTTCAATCAGGGCATCCATGTCAGAAAGTCGTGTTCAAGTTCTGGTGCTACTACAAGTTAACAGGCGACATGCACCAAGTATTGATCAAGTGATTGACAGGTTCGCAGCTACGACAGCTCGTCGCTTAAGATTTTTGCTGTGAGTCTGAGAAGTTCAAACTGCACCTGCCATTACATACAGGCTACACTACAGTCATTACACACAGTTAAATACTGTGTTTGTATATACTAAATTTCTTTCTTTTCTTTTAATTGCGTCCATACTTTTGCCCCAAATAATATTAACGGTGCTACACAAGTATCAAATAGCTTTAATAGACTTGTATGTTATTCTTCCTCATTTCCTTTTTACTCAGAATAAATTATTTATTCATTAGCTGCTAACAGAGTTGTATTTATTGTTTTCAACGTTATCCTTCTGCCTGTATTATTTTTCCTAAATATTTAATGCTATGAATTATCATGGATACTAATACTATTATTATTGATTGCATCAATTCCTGTTCCCAACGGTTATGTTTGCTTTGTTTATTATTTTGCTTGTTTTTATTATTATTCATTCTGAGCCTTTTAAGTTATAGAAATACTTCAGTAGTACGTATTATATTTTTAATGTTATTTTTCTCCCCAATAGCCATGATGTCGTCTTGGATGATTAAGCCACATAAGTTCATTCCTCCTACTTCCCAGTCATAAGTATACACTTGCTTGTATAATCCTACTTAATGTGTCCCTATTCAGAGCAACACCTTTTTTATATTTGTTCACAGCTTTTATTATTCATCACACTACTTAAGGAGTGTATGGTATATTTCATCAATTTTACTATATTGAATATCATGCAAAGAACCAATAAATGACCCCCCCATAGGGCTCAAAATGTCCCCAATTAAGTCATATCTTCAAAAAAATTCTCTGGGGGGGCTTACAGCGCCTCCAGACCCCCAGCCGATAAGCCACCCACCCCTCAACCATCATTGGGAGGTGCCCCCCCCAATATTTGTCCTGGCTACGCCCTTGCGTAAGAGTAACCACACCATCTAAGCAAAATCGCAAAAAAGCAAACACCCATCGCAAAAAAAAAAAAAAAAATTGTCATAATATTTGTTTTAGTAATGAAAGCAAAATTATGCGAGAATAGTTATTCATTATCAAGGTAGGGAAATAAGTATATACATAAATAGATTAATGAAGAAATAAATGAATAATAAAAACAATAATAATAATAATATTGATAACAATAATGATAATAATAGTTAATAAAATAGTAATAATTACAATAACGATAATACTAATAATAATAATGATCATAATGATAATAATAATAATAACTAAGAAGAAGAACAACAACAAAAATAATGCGTGAATGAGTGAGTGAATGAATGACACAAACACACACACAGACACAGACACAGACACACAGACAACAGACACAGACACAGACACACAGACACAGACACATTTTTATGCCTTAATTTTGACGAATGAGTTTGAGTTTTGATTTTATGTTTTAAATCAGTTTATAATAAATTGTATAATGTTTTTGTATATTTCCTATAGTTGATATGTATTTTTTGTTTGGTTGTGTAGATAATTACGACGTACATACGTACATACAGGTGTGACTGTTTTGCTTGTCTTTATTTTTCCCTTTGCCTGTGATTGTTTGTTTGTTTGTGTGCGGTTACGGTTGTTGTTGTTTGTGCATTTGTATGTGGTGATGGTGGTGATAGTACGCGCTGTAATATGCTCACATTCACACACACACACACAACACACACACACACACACACACACACACACACACTTGACCGCCTGAGTGGCTTGGAGGTTTAAAGCGCCGCGTGCCATTCTATGGTTCCGGTGTTTGATCCCCGCGGCCTCGCTCGTTCCCGGGTATTTTCACCGAGAAATTCGGGCGGTTACTGTCCCCCTAGGGGCCTAGAGCAAGGGGATGGTGTGTGTGTGCATATGTGTGTGTGGTGGTGAGGTTCCAGCATACCCACAAATTGATCATACGAACTCCAAGCTCTTTCCGGAAGGGTAAAAGTGTCTTTCGGGACTCCAGCTCGCATGGACAAAACCGTAGGTAAATACACACACACACACACACACACACACACACACACACACACACACACACACACACCACGCACGCACGCACGCACGCACGCACGCACGCACGCACGCACACATACACAGACACACACATATATATATATATATATATATATATATATATACTAGCAGAAAGGGTGCCCTCCGGGCACCTTTCTCCTAGCTCCTGCGGAGGGCTGTGGGCCTGCGGCCCAATGGGGGGCCTGTGGCCGTGTTGTGTTATGTTGATACCTCTTAGCATTACCCATCAGTTCAATAAATTTAGATTGGCATGTTAGATTGGCACGTTCAGCTTAGCAATGCTGACTTCTCAAAATTACGTCACATTTGAAGACGGTTTTGAGCCGAAAATAGTGAAGGAAGTGAGAAAAACTCTCCATCCCCCCAAGTCGATCACGGCCAACAAATTTGGACTACAAAGTCAAGTCTCTATCTCGCACGGTTTAACCGCTACAGCTGTTTTTAGGCTGTTTTTGCTTGCCACGCCCACCGGGGTCGGACACGCCCCTCAAAACATCTGCCATCCCCCCAAGTCGATCACGGCCAACAATTTTGGACTACAGTGTCAAGTCTGTATCTCGCACGGTTTAGCAGCCACAGCCGTTTTTAGGTTGTTTTTGCTGGCCACGCCCACCAGGGTCGGCCGCGCCCATCGAAACATAGCCTATGTTGTCCGATGGGTCATGAGGATTCCAAATATGTGCAGCATGTGGGGTTTTGGCCATCTGTAGCCGAGTCTATAACGAACATACAGACACACACAGACAGACAAATTTTGAGATTTATATATATATATAGATATAGATATATAAATGATATATATATATTCATATATATATATATATATTATATATATATATATATATACCTATATATATATATATATATATATATATATATATATATATATATATATATATATATATATATATATATTCATACATTTTTTCTCATCCTTTAATTTCCCTCTCATCCAATCTGTCCTTGTCCGTGTCCTTCTCATGGTCGACCTATTGTTTGTATTAATGAGGGGGAACACACACATACGGTCATACACACACAAACAGCCCAGCCAGTAAATTATACACACACACCTTAATTTTTCACAATTTAACACTTTATATTCTATATGAGTGACACGATAGAATGTATGAGACTGCTTATAAATATATCTCATTTTTATCCTCATATCTCTAACATAACGATTTCCTTCAGGTTTACAGCAGACGGTGAGCTTTACAGAGCTTACAGCACCTACAGAAGCCTTTAAAGAAGCAGTTTCAGTGTTTACAGCCATTACAGCGTCTTCTAGCCCGTGCAATGACGTTAAATGCAGTCAGGGTGTAATACCTGATTGCAACACGGATTTTCAGCTTTGTTCGTCACCTCACTGCTTCGAGGAATGAAAGGCCTTGATGCAATGAGGCGTGTGTGTTTATGTGTGTGACTGTGTGTGTGTGTGTGTGTGTGTGTGTGTGTGTGTGGTGTGTGTGTGTGTGTGTGTGTGTGTGTGTGTGTGTGTGTGTGTGTGTGTGTGTGTGTGTGTGTGTGTGTGTGTGTGTAAGGTTACATATAACACGTAACTCATTTACATATTTCTCTCTCTCTCTCTCTCTCTCTCTCTCTCTCTCTCTCTCTCTCTCTCTCTCTCTCTCTCTCTCTCTCTCTCACACTTTTTTTCTCATATTGTCTTCACACATACTTGTCGGCGAATTTTTCCTCGTTATTGTATTGCATAAAATAAGAGAGAGAGAAAAAAAAAATAACACGGAACACAAAGTAACACACATATATGTCTAGATAAAGGAAACACAAGGGGACGCAATACACCAAGGCATATCTCACCCTACCAAGGTGATTCGGGAACGGTAATTCGCTGGGATACCAACAAAAGGTTTACAATGGAACAGGTGAGAAACGAAAAGACTAGGACAGCAGGACGCGATAAGATAGAGGGATGGCACAGTGGAGCAGGAAGAGGAAAGAATAATAAACTTAACTTAGGCAAAGGAGGGGAAAAAATCATGTTAATAGTAACTTACGATCATTTGGAATCACTTGCCGCCAGACGTATGATGCTAAACAGAAAATCAAATCCTCTGTTAACATTGTAATATGTGATGTCTTTTCTACACTTCCACATCCACACCCACGCCCACTATTCGCATGCAGACACAGCCACTGTTCAGTCACTCGCCGGGAACACAAGTGTGAGGGAGGCACCCCATGCTCGCTGATTTTGTTTTGCTCGACACAATCTCAACAACATCGACGGTGTGCCTTATGTGCAGGCTATGTGCTGCGGCCTACACAACACCTCCATGAATGTCCCGCGTGAGGCTCAATTGACGCCTGTGTGAGTCTTTGTCAGGTTTTCTGGACAAGACAACCTAATGAAGTCTTTCAGATCTGTGCAGCATGTGGCGCCAGTGGCGGCGTGCAGTTCACTCGCCGGATGCAGGATTTCCGTTAGCACCTCTCTTGAAAGGTAGGCTATACATCGCCGCCAGACGCTCTACCATGCGGCTCCTCCCACGCGAAAGTGTCAGCAACTCAGCTGATTTATATAACACAGCGCGGGGTTTGCGTATCAGTAACAAATGTATCAGTTTCAGTTTTGTTCCCAACTTCTTATCAGTTTCTGTTTTGTGCCCAACTTCTCAGACGCCTGCACGTACCCGCCATACGCTGAGGAGAGCTGTCGCAGTGCGCTTGTCTCACGGTGCATGTGAACGTCACGCCGAGGCCTCAGGCACCTCCCAGCCTCCAGGGAGGTCGTCAGGTGGTGTGGCTGACGCCGCCACCTGCTGGTAGCCACAAGTATGACCCGTCCCCCTCCCCCTCCCACGTTCCCCGTGATAAAGGCAGCGTGACTGTCCCAGTCACGACCGCACAACCACACGTTGGGAAACTTATCTCGCTGTCACGAGTAGCAGTGAGGCCCGACGCTCGCGTTCCCAAGACTGTAGCGCCACAGCCACCTTTGATATGAATGATCTCATTTCTGAGTTCAAGAGGTGAGCTCAGCCACCGACAGGAAATTTCTCCCACACTAACGCAAGCGGTGAGGTGTGGTGACGGCAGCGTCCTAAGCACAAGTCACCGTGACGCCGAGCGGCAGACCCTAGGCGGCCGTTCACAGTTTGGTGCCAGGGGATGACACGGCCTCACCAAAATACCCATTACGCCACGACGCTTGATGATCTGCTTGATGTCCCCTTGACGCAGAGCAGGTGACAACGACGAAAAAAAAAAAGTGTCGACAATAGTAACCACGGTGTATCAGGGGGCATCACCGTATCAGCTGTTTATGTGTCATCGCGCGATAGCCAGGCACTGGTGTCTGCCACTGTCAACACAGTGAGGTGGACACTGGCTCACGTGCTCGGCAGGGCGTCCCACACGCCGTCCCAGTGCCCTGCACGCCTCATGGGATGATTTCATGCTTAATTTTATCCGAGCAACAAAAATATGAGGAAGCTGATAAAACACTTTGTACCAAAATTAAGAATGGAAAGTACTATTCTCAGGAGGAAGCAGAGGAAGAAGGAAATTCAGGTGTTCACAACAGCAGTGTGGCCGACAGGCCGACACACATATGAAAGCTTCTCAACGCTGTCTGCCACGAGTACTAATATAATACTAATAATATCCCCATATGTGCGATACTTCATCAAATCAAACGAGCGCCTTTACCGCCTCTTTTCTCTAGCACATCCCACTCGTCCCAGTGTTGTCCCACATCCATCCTTCTCCCCTGCAACATATCCCTCCCCTCCCACGCTCGGCCAGTTGCTATCCACCCACTTTCTCGCACACACTCTAGTTCCACACTCGCACACACTCTAGTTCCACACTCGCACACACTTCACGCACCACTTACCGCCGCGCGGCCATAAAATGCTTGAGGAAACCTGGATGACAACCAGAATTCTCGGGGACGTGACGGAAATAAATCACACCGCTGGAGGGAAAATTACAGTTACAAAAAAATGAATCTGAGGAAAACGAATAGATTAAAGCTTTTTCCATGGTTTTACTCACAACTCACATTAACTTTTCACGGCATTCTGGCTCGATCATTTTTGTGTAAAGTTCCAGAGGTTCGCAAACTTTTGTCAGTGATGGCACCCTGGATTTATATAATCCTTTCTGTGGCACCCCACAATTGTGGGAATTTTTTTCACTTGTTTTTCTGCTTCACTTCCAAACATTGTTTTTACAATGGCACTACAAGCCGGAAGAATTAGTGTCTCTGCTATTGTATGAGGTTTCATGCTTTTAGCGACTAACTCTGCAACTAAGTAGCTGGCCTCTTGTGCTTTATCAGAAACTGTGACTGTTTTAGAAAGCATCACCCTCTGTTGTTTTTGCTCATTTAAAAGTCCTTCAAAGTAGGATCGAGGCTTGTTGGCAAGATGACCATGTTTCAAAGATAAATGCCTCTTTAATTTGCTGGGTACCATCGCCTCATTAGCTAATTTATCACCACAAATAACACACAGTGGTGTAGGATTAACCTCATCGCCACACCAAAAGAATCCCAAATCTAGATAATTATCCAAATAGGAGCGATTTTTCCTGCTTTTTTTGGAAGCTGATTTTTTTGCTGTGGGAATGGCCAAATCTTTTTCACTCGTACTTCTACTTTCGTTTCCTTCTTCACCCTCACCACTATCTCCATGTTTTCTCTTCTTAATGACAAACTTATCCATTGCAAGTTCAATACAGCTGCAGAATATCAGAAGCAGCAAGGAATACACACGTACAGCTCGATGTATAGTGCCTCACTGACAAAAATGGGACAAGAACCGATCAGGTACTGGACGACCGACGCGTATAAACAAAGAAAA
>JACEEZ010022900.1:192500-197500 GCA_016584305.1 Chionoecetes opilio | reverse complement strand
GTCAGGAACACCACTACAGTTCAATATGACCTTATAAGTATAACTTCGTGGTTGCAAAACGATATGAAAAATTGAACATTTTAGTAAACTAACAAAAAAGACTGAAACGCAGCAATAATAAAATCGTGTTTCATTACGCAGGAAAACGTGATTGTGATGCTAACTAAATTCAGCAGTCTCGGAAGGTCTCTCTCTCTCTCTCTCTCTCTCTCTCTCTCTCTCTCTCTCTCTCTCTCTCTCTCTCTCTCTCTCTCTCTCTCTCTCTCAGACGTGTCCGTCAATACAAAGTATGAGTCATCGAGGGGGAGCGGTGCGTCCATCCCGCCGACGGCTGGTCCCAAGCCAACACTTCACACTCGCTAATTCATCAAACCTCACTCATCAAGAGTAAAAAAAATATATATATATATATATATATATATTTTCCTCTTGATATGTAAAACAGTTATCCTGCATTGAATATTAAAAGTCCTTGCGGCCCGCTCGTCGTGGTGGGCGTGGCTACCTCACAACCTATCACGCTTATCCCTCAGTCAGCACTCACGCGTATCGCAGAAAACACTCAACACCTCTTGCCATACAACTGCAATACTTAACGACGCCATGCACTCTGCAATAACACAAGTGGGCGGCGCCAGCCACGGGGTGGGTGTTCTGCTACACACCAGCAACACAACAGTACGCGCCTCGGTGCTCCACAGCAAATACACATCGGGATTGCCGATTACGTCATTGGCTGGTGGGATTTGGAGCCCCTGGCGACAGGTGGCGTCAGATGTTTCGTCATGATGAATAATAATAAACTGTATTAAATAAAGTTATTTTTTATTATATGTATGAATTTCGTCTAAACACGCAAACCATGAATGTCACTTCTCCCTCAACTTACTAAACTAAAATGACTCAACACACACACACACACACACACACACACACACACCTCCGTGTCGCCTCCGTGGTGTAGTGACTGTGCTGCACGCCTAGCTACGAATCTGCGGGCCCTGGTTCGAATCCGGGCAAGTCCACCCAGAGCTATTATTCATCCTTCCTTTCGGGGTCGGTCGATAAATGGGTACCTGGACAAACCTGGGGAAGGTAACTGAGGAGCACCAAACTGAATTGGCCCACCCGCTTTTTACATTTTCTTACTGTCTTCTTTATAGGGACTAGCAACTAAGCGGGCTTTTTGTTACTTCTTTTATTTTTTGCCCTTGGCCAGTCCTTTGTGATGCGAAAAAAACCGGGAAAAAACCGGGGTAACCCGCATGTCACATTAGCCCTGTTTCCCGGGGTAGTGGTTTGTCACCCACCACAGGCTCAATGGCTAATGCGACGGAGATGAGCACCGAGACCACGCGCAGCATAGCACATGCCCCCATCTTTACCTTTAGGTACTCCGTAATGTCTCTAACCGAGAAATCCTAGGTTCGATTCCCAGGAAGATGGGCGGTCTCTTTAAAACCCGAACCCCTGTCCACCCATCAGTGAATGGGTGCGGCTGTTAGCCGGGGATCGTGACCCGCCTCCCGGGGTGGTGGTTCCCTTAGGGCTTAGACTAGCTTTAAGCACTAAGGAAGCAATATAAAATGTAGATATGGAGACGGGACCATACTAGTGTAGCTCAGGCCCTGGAGATAAATACAACATAGTAAATTACACACACACACACACACCTCCTTAACTGTTTTCTTATCCCTTACCTGCGACACTCAATGTCAGCCCATACGTGATGGGGCTCGGCACGAAGCACACCCGCGCCCCACGTCACACCCATCTTGCTGTAAACTTCAAGCGGCGAGCGGCGTTACCGCCATGGGGCAAGGGAACATACCTGCCGCAAAGCAGGTATGGTGTCACCAGCCAACAGTGACTGACAGAGGATCTCTCTTTCGGTAAGGACAGTGGAGAAGGGAGTGGAGGAAAGAGGGAAACAGATCGGAGGGACGGAGGTGTGGACCACATGTTGCCTAAAATCTACATCAGGGACAAAGCTGTGCATGGGTGGCGACACCACCCGCTTACCTTGGGTGAGGAGACACGCGTAGTGGTCTCCGAGGGTGGCCAGCTGGACGCCCACCGCGTGGAGGTACGCCAGGAGGTCTGTGGCGGCGGCGGGCGGGCCATGGGAGCAGCAGACAAATGGGTCCGGCAGAAGGGAAAAGCGCTCGTGGCGCGCCGACACGGAGAAGATGAGGGCGTTGAACTGGGGTTCGAGGGTGTAGTGGATCATGGCTGCGACGGAG
Source organism: Chionoecetes opilio (assembly GCA_016584305.1). Lineage (NCBI taxonomy): Eukaryota > Metazoa > Arthropoda > Malacostraca > Decapoda > Majidae > Chionoecetes > Chionoecetes opilio. The sequence goes on along the minus strand of JACEEZ010022900.1, from coordinate 195,257 downwards.
GGGGCCGAGGAACCACACCAGCTGCCCTCACCCGCCACACCACGCCAGCACCACCGCCACCCGCCGCCCGCACTCAACATAGAGAGCCGCCCAGCAGCCGGTGAGCATGGGCGGCCCCCTCCGCCCTACCGTCCCTCACTGGCACTAAGCGGGGCGCACCTCCCACACCCACGACGCTTGAGTTGGATAGACGCGGGGCTTCACGGCTCACCACACACTGGAGTCCGTTGCACACATGTTACGCTGATATGACACTTGACTTGATGTGCAAGGAGGCGTGGCGCTAAGTCTATGACGACAAATAAGACCAGCTGACGTCAGCTTCACACTTCTAGTCGACGTCGGCCGCAGCAGACTTGGCGGCTTCAGGCCAAAGTAACCTTCATGCGACGCCCGCCGCACCCTGTGCCGAGGCACTGCCCTGCTTTCCTGCCACCGTCCTGGGCGCGCCTTGCAGGAAACAGGTCATGCGAGGCTAGCAGGGCGGGGAGGTAAGGGCCTCCCGGGGGGCGAGGTAGTGGCACCAGTCGCTGCGGGGATCAGCAGACGGCGGCATCGTGGTGGCACTGCACAGAGGGCATGCTGGTGGTGGTGGAGGTGCCAGGGATAGGCCGAAGATCAAGGCTTGAGCGCCGCCAATGGTCACACAAGCAGCGGTTGAGGCCCTGCGCGGCGAAGAGACGAGTTGTTAGTTCACATCACACAGCGGCCATGCAAGGTTAAGGGGATGGTCACTACGTTATGCTACAAAGAATGCCTTATATGCTACTTGTGTCTCACTATGCATGCCTACTATGTCACAAGACACTTAAGACTACAGTGTGTGTCAATGTTAAGTGTGATACTGTTCCTGCTGACACATATGTTAGGTTAATGTGTTCCGTTCAGCCACGGTAAGGCCTGCCACACACTGCTAACATTACTTGCAGCTATCAAAACACACGGTAGAGTCTGCTGTTTGCTGCTTATGACAGTTAGTCCACACTTGCCACGAAATGACGTGAAAGAATAACTAACTCACGCCGCTAGCGCCGCTGCCACGACCACCACGTCACGACAACTAACAAGAAAACCTAAGGACGCACTAACGCTCTGGTAACATTATTTTGCCCCATGTAGGCCCATCAGGCTGACACACCACACACACCACCCCGTCTCCTTGATGCCTATCCACCGCGTCAGAATAAAACACACGGGGTCCCTCCAGGCTCAGGTGGCCTGTACTGCAACAACCAAAGAACCACCAATGTAGGTTCTTTGGCAAAAACGCTCCTCACCCCCCCCCCCCCCCCTCATGGGTTTCCGCCTCCACCACATCACTACAAGGCGGAAGCATAACATCTCACACATCCTGCATCTCGATTTGGGTATCCTTTTTTTCATCAGAATGGGAATGTTACAAAAGTCATCACTTCGTAGTGGTGACGATTATGAAACAACAAAAAGACACTGTACAAAGGTGACGAAAAACGAAACAATATAAAACCATCATCGCGAAAAAAAAAAAAACGAATAAACAACAAATAGAAAAGAAACAAGGCTTCTGACGACCTTTTTTTTTTTTTTTTTTTTTTTACAGAGGACTCGTCAAGGGCAAAAAAAAAAGTAACAAAAAGCCCGCTTAGTTGCCAGTCCCTCCCTATAAAGAAGACGGTAGGAGAATATATAAAGAGGGGGTGGGCCAGTTTAGTTCGGGAGATGTCTTGATACTCTCTCTTGAACAGATTTAAGTCGTAGAAAGGAGGAAAAATAGAAACAGAAAGAGAGTTCCAGAGTTTACCAGTGAAGAGGATGGAAGAGTGAAGGTACTGGTTAACTCTTGCATTAGGGAGATGGACAGAATAGGGATGAAAATTAGTAGAATGTCTTGTACAGCAAGGCCGCGGGAAGTGGGGAGGCATGCAGTTAGCAAGTTCAGAAGAGAGCAGTGAGCATGAAAATAACGATAGAAGATAGCAAGAGAAGCAACATTGCGGCGGTGATTTAAAGATTGAAGACAGTCAGTCAGAGGAGGGGAGTTGATGAGATGAAAAGCTTTTGACTCTACCCTGTTTAAGAGAGCTGTATAAGTGGATTTCACCCACTTTTCAAGCGTACTCCATACATGGGAGATATGGCCCTGTAGAGAGCAAGCAACTGGGAGGGAGAAAAAATGGACGCAGACGCCACAGGACACCTAACTTCATAGAAGTTGTTTTTAGCATGAGATGAGATGTGAGATTTCCAGTTCAGATTTTTAGTAAAGGATAGAGTCCTAGAATGTTCATTGAATGTAGAAGAAGGAGACAGTTGAGTGTCGTTCAAGAAGAAGGGATAGTTGTCTGGAAGGTTATGTCAAGTTGATAGGTGAAGAAATTGGGTTTTTGAGGCATTGAACAAAACAAGGTTTGCTTTGCCCCAATCATTATTATAGAAAGATCAGAAGTTAGGCGCTCGGTGGCATCTCTCCGTGAATCACTTAGTTTCTGTTGGGGTGGACGTCTAATGAAAGACGTTGAAAAATGCAGGGTAGAATCATTAGCGTAGGAGTGGATTGCATTGAGTTAGACTTAGAAGATCATTAATGAATAATAGAAAGAGAGTGGGTGATAGGACAGAACCCTGAGGAACACCACTATTGATAGACTTAGTAGAAGAACAATGTCCGTCTACAGTAGCTGTAATATAACGGTTAGAAAGGAAACTTAAGATGAAGGTGCATAGCGAAGGATAAAAACCGAATGAGTATAGTTCAGAAATTACAGATTTGTGCCAGAC
>JACEEZ010022900.1:172500-187500 GCA_016584305.1 Chionoecetes opilio | reverse complement strand
ACAAAGGAACATTTACCTAAAAGTAAGTGGTATTATATCATGTCTCTCTCTCTCTCTCTCTCTCTCTCTCTCTCTCTCTCTCTCTCTCTCTCCTCTGCCTTCGACATCTAAATGTCGTTCAGCTGGGTATCGTGGCATGTCTCTCATCGATTACTACTAACACCTCACACTTCCAGTCTCTCTCTCACACACACACACACACACACGGGTACTCCGTATACTGTAGTGGTAGAACGCTCGGTTCACAACCGAAAAGTACCGGGTTCGATCCCTGGGCGGAGCGAAGAGAGATGGGCGGTCTTCTTAAAACCTGAAGCCCCTGTCCACCCAGCAGTGAATGGGTACCGGGTGTTAGCCGGGGTTTGTGACCCGCCTCTCGGGGTAGTGGTTTCGGCCAACACTAAGTACTATGGATAAATGATAAAACGTAGATACGGAGACGGTGCCATACGAGTGTAGACGAGGCCTTGAAAATACAACTACAGTAGATGAATACACACGACTGTTCATCAACTCCACTACACTCAATACTCACTAATACTGCGCAGGAGTCATGATGTTGCTTCACACATACTCATCTTATAGCCTTGACATCTGCTTAGTGACTCTTCTTTTCAGCTTCTTGTTCGAGTTTCACTGCTCCGATCTGGCCTACTTTGTGTGTGTTTATTTGCTTAGGTCGCAGATGATAACGATGATGATAATGATGAAAATTTTGTTTTTCTTTCTATCACTTTTATATAGATTTACGTCCTTCACACTTCCTTTAGCACTTATCAGTCACTCGGTCACTCCCTGTGTTATTGCCGTGGCGGCTGGGGGAGGTGAGGGAGGGGCGTGGCAAGGGGCCACTGAGTGATTCATTAATATTAGACACATTTATAGTACCACTTCAGTAAAGGTCAAGTGTCCGTGAACTACCACTATCGCTGCTACTGCTGCTACTATTACTACTACTACGACTCCTACTAACACTAGTTAATAATAATAACCAACACTACAGGAAATTTGCCAAATTATCTTTCAGAGAGAGAGAGAGAGAGAGAGAGAGAGAGAGAGAGAGAGAGAGAGAGAGAGAGAGAGAGAGAGAGAGAGAGAGAGAGAGAGAGAGAGAGAGAGAGAGAAGAGCAGATCAAAGTATCACGTAAGTAAGTATGAAGTTGAAATATCAGGTAGGAAGGAATATAATCAGTAATGTAAGGATTTTCTCTAGTTGTTGTGTTGTGGGATTATTCATAATTAGTTCTGTATTTTTCCAGGGTCTGAGGTACAGTACACTCGTATGGCCCCGTCCCTATATCTGCACTTTCAATTTGCTTCCTTAGTGCTTACTGTTGGCCGAAGCCATCACCCCGGGAGGCGGGACACAACCCCCGGCTAACACCCTGGGGCCGTTAGCCGTAACCATTTACTGTTGGTTGGACAGGGACTCGGGTTTCTAAGGAGACCGCCCATCTTTCCCCGCTCCACCGGGGATCGAACACGGGACTTCTCGATTGTGAACCGAGCGTGCTAACCACTACACTACAGAGCACCCTATGGTGTGTGTGTGTGTATGTGTGTGTGTGTGTGTGTGTGTGTTTAGGGCAAACACGCAACAAAAATTTACAAAAGCTAGTTTATTTCAAGCGATACGAGAATTCTCTTAAAGTAATCGTCCAGACCATTTCATCATTCCTGATTTAAAGCAGTCAAAATATAGCCATTATTGAATATATCAACAATATGAAATCCTTTTTGCATCCAGTCAGCCGTTTGAAAAAATTCCGCAATCAAAATCTGCAAATTTTCCGAGCTCCCAAAACGCTCCTGCACACTAGCAGACGACGCACCATGGCTTGGTGACGTCACTCGAGGGAGCCCCCCCCCCCCCCCCCGCGGTAATCCAGAAGTACGTAAACATAGAAATAAATATAGTACTTGAAGAATTTTGGCTGTTTCTGCTATATATTTTTTGCGATATGGCATATATTGCATCCTTTATGGGTGCATCAAGAAAGCTGTGCCTTTCCAGAGAGCTTAGCACCCGTTTCCGACCGATACGGCCACGAGAAATGTGTTGAAAAGGTTTGTGCGCCGGGGGAAGGCAGGCTGTGTGATGCAGATTGTCGCCCTTACGTGGCGTCATCACCAAGCTTCGCGCGGTGGCTGAAACAGGGCAGATTTTTTTCCAACGCTTTTTACAAAAACTCCGTGTTTTTACGGAAATAAGGCGTGGAAATAAATATTTTTTTGGTGGATTAGGTGTTTTGAATGAACATTCAACATACTTGTGCAAAATCTCCTTTGCTATTATCTCTTCATCTCACTATCTCTCACAACGTAATACCTTGTCTCTTCTAGCAGTAATCCTTCCCTTAGTTATATAATCTGTCCATACTGTCTATATAATAACCACCACTACAACCTTATAGTCAGGAGGAAGAAAGGAGGAAGAGAGAGAGAGAAGGAAGAAAGGAGGAAGAGAGAGAAAGAGAGAGAGAGGAGGAAGAAGGAAGGAAGAGAGAGAGAGAAGGAAGAGAGGAAGAGAGAGAGAGAGAGAGGAGGAAGAATGAAGGAAGAGAGAGAGAGGTAGAAGGAAGGAAGAGAGAGAGAAAGGGGGAAGAAGGGAGGAAGAAGAGAGGAAGAGAGAGAGAGAGGAGGAAGAAGGGAGAAGAGAGAGAGAGAGAGAGAGAGAGAGAGAGAGAGAGAGAGAGAGAGAGAGAGAGAGAGAGAGAGAGAGAGAGAGAGAGAGAGAGAGAGGAAGAAGGAAGGAAGAGAGAGAGAGAAGGAAGAAGGGAAGAGAGAGAGACAGTGGGTTAGAGTTGCCATGTTGGGAGACACACACACACACACACACACACACACACACACATCGATCGATCTCTCCTTTGCTATTATCTCTTCATCTCACTGTCTCTCACAACATAATACCTTGTCTCTTCTAGCAAATACCTTGTCTCTTCTAGCAGTAATCCTTCCCTTAGTTATATAATCTGTCCATACTGTCTATATATGTCCTATAACACGTAATAATACCGTCAATACTACGCTATGTGGCAAGGCGGTGGTGTGGCTGGGTGGCTTCTACTACTAACTACTACTACTAAGCAACTACTACTACTATTACTACTACTACACTACTACTACTATTACCACTATTACCACCACTACTATACTACTACTACTACTACTAAGCAACTACTACTACTATTACTACTACTACACTACTACTACTACTACTATTACCACCACTACCACCACTACTATACTACTACTACTACTACTACCACCACTACTACTATTACCACTATTACCACCACTACTATACTACTACTACTACTAAACACAGGCAGAAGACTGTTGTTTACATTGGAGTTCCTGCTGTGACGTTATCAATAATATTCGTAGCCCTGTTGGAGGGAAGAAAAAAAAATTCGCGCGCTTTTTACAAAAGTCGTGTGTTTACGGAAATAAGGCCTGGAAATCAATTATTTTTGGTGGATTAGATATTTTGAATGTACATCTTCTATAATAATATAAGCGAAAGTGTGTCTGTCTGTCTGTCTGTCTGTCTGTGTGTGTGTGGTATAGGTTCCGCCCCCCGTGGCGTAAACACCTCATATGGCACATTTTTGGAATCAGGTTGACCAGGGGAAGGTCATAAGCCCACTTATGAGATGATCCGATCACTTCTTTTTTTTCCTTTTTTTTAGCAGCCTATTAGCGAGAATTGTGAAAACAAAAGTGGGTTGCGAGAATTGAGGAAGCCTTGATGTAGGGTGATGGGTAATGGGTGAGTGAATGGGTGGGGTGATGGGTAATGGGTGTGGGTGATGGGTGAGTGAATGGGTGGGGGGGATGGGTGATGGGTGAGGGAATAGATGGGGGGTGATGGGTAATGGGTGAGTGAATGGGTGGGGTGATGGGTAATGGGTGTGGGGTGATGGGTGAGTGAATGGGTGGGGGGTGATGGGTGAGGATGGGTGGGGGGGTGATGGGTTGGGGGTGATGGGTGAGGGAATAGATGGGGGGTGATGGGTAATGGGTGAGTGAATGGTGTGTGTGGTGATGGGTAATGGGTGAGTGAATGGGTGGGGGTGATGGGTAATGGGTGAGTGAATGGGTGGGGGGTGATGGGTAATGGGTGAGTGAATGGGTGTGTGGTGATGGGTAATGGGTGAGTGAATGGGTGGGGGGTGATGGGTAATGGGTGAGTGAATGGGTGGGGGGTGATGGGTAATGGGTGAGTGAATGGGTGTGTGGTGATGGGTAATGGGTGAGTGAATGGGTGGGGGGTGATGGGTAATGGGTGAGTGAATGGGTGGGGGGTGATGGGTAATGGGTGAGTGAATGGGTGGGGGGTGATGGGTAATGGGTGAGTGAATGGGTGGGGGGTGATGGGTAATGGGTGAGTGAATGGGTGCGGGGAATACATACATTTCTACATCCATGATTTCAGGAAAGTTAAAAGGGGCTATCTGGAGAGTCCATGTTTGGTGGGCCGAAGGCCCACCAAACACAGGTGGTGGGCCGAAGGCCCACCAATAGCCCTCCGCAGGAGCTAGCCAAAAAGTCCGCCCGGAGGGCGGCTTTACGGCTAGTTCAACATAATTAGGCAAAAAAAAATAGGTCTCGACGATTACTTTAAGATATCAAAGACCCATTTAGTAAACTTTACATATATTTGGATCTAGTGAAGTCTCTGAGGAACTTTAACAAATCAAGGCAGCAAATGTATTAGGTAAGTACGTTCCGTTACGCGAATATTGACTTGAAGCAAGACGACTAATGTTTACGCGTTTAATATTCACGATAGGTCAATATCACTCGTATATCCGCAACGATGAAAGTGTAAATGTGAAAAAGTAAACCTAGAAAAATCCCTGTTGGGTCTCGTATATTGAACGGGTATACGTGTCCAGCGCAACGTATATAATGATGTAGACAATGTGTATAATATAGAAGACAATAATTATGCAATAGGTATATGAATATGGAATCTAGGTGAAAGTTAGAGTATAGATAAAAAAATAATGATAATAAATAAAATCGATCATAAATGTAGAAAATAAAGAAAATTTGGAAAACAAATTAGAGTAGGTAAACAGTCTAAAGTAGGGAGACAAAAAAGTATTCATAGACAAATTAAACTAGATAGATAGATTAAAGGGTATTGATAAAGAAATACATGGATAATACGTAAGCTAAGAGTAATAAAAGTAGATAGATAATAAAATAAGAGATGTAAATATAAGATATGAAAAGTAAATGCAAGAAAGGAATTGAAAATGTAAAGCAACAAACCCAACTTAAATACAAAGCTTGTATACAAAAATAAATTGTAGATGTGAATTTTAGAATAAGTATGCGAGAAGCAAGGAATGTAAAATTTATGTAAAGCATATAAAGTGAATGTGAAAAAAATATCTAAGGAGTGGAAAGTCATCATAATGAATAAGAGATGAGTCACAGAACAAGTGAGGTAAGAAGGCGACGCGTTTTTGTTCCCTGTTGATGTTCCTTTGATCTAATAAGTTGTGTATCCACCACGATTCACTGATAAAAGCTTTCATCTCTCTCTCTCTCTCTCTCTCTCTCCTTCTCTCTCTCTCTCTCTCTCTCTCTCTCTCGTCTTCTCGGTTGCAAATCTGAATAATAGAAGTAATCGAATCTCTCTCTCTTCTCTCTCTCTCTCCTCTCTCTCTCTCTCTTTGTCTTGTCTTACTCTTGTGATGTAACTGTACCGTGATGTAGCAGATGTGTGTATGTGTGTGTGTGTGTGTGTGTGTCATTCACCCATCCATCCACGTGAGTCTGACTCGCGATCGCCAGTTTCACCCTCCCGGAGCGAGCTGGGAGCTCATTATGACCGATCTTTGGGTAATGCTGGGACCTCACATACCACACACACACCATCCCGTTGCTCAACGGGAACAGTAACCGCCCCACTTTGTCAATAGATAATCCCCGTGAGCGAGCGAGGATTCGAACCGGCTAACTACAGAATGGCGGGCCAACGCTCTATCCACTGGATCATCGTGGCAGCGTGTGGTGTGTGTGTGTGTGTGTGTGTGCGTTACTGAGGTGTGAGGGACGTTCATAAAACAGTCGTGTCCTTGCAGGGTCTTCATCGTGTCATCTTCGTTTTAAATCACTATTCGAACCACCTCAATGACGCAATATACCTCGACACTCCACAAGGATGTATAGCCGGATGTTACACGCTGCCCGACTCTCAATAACCTATCAAAATCCACCACCTCCAGGAACTACCTCGTGTAGGTTTCACGGCCTCTTGTAGATTCCTTATTTTTTTATGTTCTTATGTTCAAAATAATATTTTTTAGCTCCCTCTCCAATTCCTACTAAACATATATAAACTCCTATTTCGGTTGGTTCCCTCTCACTGTGAACGCAGTCTGAACCACATTAATCTATAAAGACTAATTTCACCTAACGTCGTCTCGATATAAGTGCAGTCTGCCTATCACCAACTTATCAGGAGTTCTATTTTGCTTAGGTTCCTCTCAATCTAAACACAACTTTACTTCCACTAACCTATATAAGGCACTCCTATTTCTATGCTTCCCTCCCTGCATGCGCTCGTCTTAAAAAAAACATTGTTTATTATTCACTATGACAACTTCACTTCTCATTACAATGGAACTTTGAACAATGTTCCTATCTTGCTACAAAGCCAAAAGTAACTCGTATCTTGTATTCTTCGCAGCTCTACTAATCGTGTTAAGCGCAAAAACAATGTAAGGATGGTGGTAGCATTCAATATTAAATTGTGAGACTCCCTTTTAATCTATTCCGGGTAAGTAACATCAAGTCTTAAGCCCCGAATCCTTGAATAAGGAGTGTTTGAATGAAAATCAAAACTCAAAACAAAATTCACCTTAATAATTATAGTTAACCTGACTCAAGTAGGATAATACTAGAGTAATTATTAATACACACGACACCGGGGCATGATACTATTGTACGAGACTAATAGACAGCAGTGTTTAAACATATCTAAAAAGCATTCTTATCTTGCCAAAGGAAACATAAGCAATTACGTCCGGTCCAGATAAAATAAAATCCACTTTTTTGCACCATAACAACTAACTTGGTAAAAAAAAGGGTAAATTTCCAGTTTAACACCGAATTCACTTTGGTGGACGAAACTATGTTTTACTAGCGAGTTTTTATGTGTTTTGAATTAATCTGCTAACCGTTCCTGTTGTCGCAAATCACTTCTTCTTTTTTTGTGGATTGCGACAAAAAAAAACCTATACCTAATCTAAACTATACCTAACCTAACCTAACCTTTACCTAACTATAAAAAAATAAAACTTGGGATTTGCGACAGACACGGTTAGCAAATTAACTTTAAAAAAAAAACATAAAAACTCACCAGAAAAAGAAAAAAAGTTTCGTCCACCAAAGTGAATTCGGTGTCAAACTGGAATAATACCAAAAAGAGTTCACGCCTAGTCTTGTCAAAGCATGAAACTAGTCTTTTACAACATACAAAAAACAATTTGCGTCTTTCCTGACACACGACAACGTTATTTGAGGCAACTTCCCACACTCCACATCATTGAAAGGCGCATTAAGACTAATAATTATTTCGCCGCAGCTGCACGGCTATGATTCTCTTAACGGGATGCTGGTGAATAATGTCCATGTTAACCCTCCGCAAGATGGGTGCGTCACTCTGCAGGCTAAGGTTAGGGTTTGTATTCATTCAATAAACATTTACTATACTACCTATATTACATAATTAGGACAATGTATCTACAGAAAGTGTTGTACTGCGTCTCATTATCTACAGGAAACAGATTAATCCAAGCAATAGTCTACTCTCAGCAACAAGATGACACAGTCCCTTCATGACTCTCACCCGAACACCGCGCCAGGTAAATTCGGGTATCGTAAAAGGTGCAAGGTGGTGGGCGTTCCCTGGTGACTGCGCCGCAACGCTGCCGAGGCCCCGTGGTCGCCACGCCACACACATCAGCAAACAAACACTTTTTGATTAATGTCTCACGTAAATTACACTTTTTGCCCAATAAACAAACGCCTTGCACTCACGGGTTTTGAGCTTGAGTGTCGAAGTGTGGCGGTATTTTGTGCCGCTGCGTGACTGCCTTTGCACTGCCTAGGTCGATCACGGGTCACGCCACACCAATCACAAAAAAGTGCCTCAACTTGAGTCACGTCAGGTCATTGCAGTCCACATGCCAACACTAAAACTCCGACACACACTCAGTGAAAGGGAAAGAAACCTTGCGTAACCTTGGGTAAAGGTTAACGTCAAGAACACAAACACAGTGGTAAGAAAAAAATACCGCACACGTATTCTTACTTTTCCACGACTGCCGGATCGAAACCCCTCGTAACACTACCAAGGGAGGGGAGACACGCTGCCGAGTACGTAGGGTTACCACCGCCGACAAGTTACTCGTGGAAAGGCAAAGAAAGTCCTGGTTTGCAACACGTCGTTGGGTAGTCCTGCGTCTCAAACAGCCCCGGCCAGCCTGCCCCTCCGCCAGACAACGCCCTAAGCATCACCCGCACCGGTACAGACGAAGGAAACGCTTCTAGCAATCGTCTCCTTCAATATCCTCCTCCAGTTCTTCCATAGTCCCCTCGCAACGCTCACGACACAGTGCAGTACCGGGGAGGCACCTCCGACGCCCCACACCCAGCGCCCGCCACCGGACTGCCACGCAACACTAGCCTCGCCTTATCTCTTTGTGTTTATTTACCTTCTTCCCTCTGGCGCACCCCCGCCCCACTCCTCTGATTGAATATTTCATTGGAAAAATAGCTGACGATTTCTACGAAGCTTAAATGGGTGATTTGTAAGTAAGTGAGGCACATGTAACGTGCTCATAAAATTCGACTTGGCATCAGGTGTCTTATGAAACAGCTGTGCATCGACAGCGTCGGCGCCGCCCTCGGTGCGTCGGTCGATCAATGACCACACTCTGCCGCCACCATCAGCCAGGGTGCCGCCAGGGACGTCAACAGCACCCACGCACGACAGCCACCACCCACTCCAGCCAGCCCTACAGCTGTGCCTCTTGTGAGTCAACACCAAGAGGCGCGTACTCAGATCTTCGGTCAAGCTTTCGGACGAATAGCAAACCCTAATGGCAATCGATGGAAAGAGGAGAGGAATGAGAGGCGCCATGGGGATAGAGGAGAAGGAGGGAAAAGAGGAAGCAGGGGACAGAAGGGAGAGGAGGCGCGAATGGAGTGGAGTGTATGAGTATGGTTATGAATCTCTCGGGCAGTAACACCAGCTTCCTTCCCGCACTGTACCTCTCCCTGGGTCCCCCAGAGACACGCCCCCAGCCGCGGCGTCTTGATTCACAGCCTAATTACTTGCACTCCCATTACTTACCTCCCGCACGTCACTTTACGGCCCCTATGTATCCCCATTTAGCCCACGTGTTCCTGATCATCGTCCCACCCCCTTTCCTACACGCCCCCTTTCCCTGTGCCCTACCCTTCCTAGAACTCCATATTTCTCAACCCTTCCTGTCCCTGCAGTCATCCCCGCCCTGAGGTGCACCACCCGGCCTGACGCGGCCTTACATTCTGACGCAGCATCAGATTCATGGTAGATTTCAGCGCCATTATCGGTCAGCCTGAGAAGTATTCACCAAAATATTATCCTATTACAGTGTATTAAGAAAGGATGGCGACCGCTGTGCAGGCTGATGAAGCGGCGGGGAGGAAGCGGACGCGGAGCAGAGGGACTGCAGCAGGAAGTGGTCTTTTTTGTGGCCATACATTAATTAAATTTTGGTTGGCCCACAAAACTTAATTCTATATGTAGGTTATTGGTCATGCGCCTAAAATGTATGTCCTGGAACTCTTCGCAAAATTTTATTGTCCAATTTAAACTATTGTGAGAAAATTAAATGTATGAATATTTCGTTTTTTTATGTTTTCAATGCTCTTTTAGGTGTATGAGAAAATTGTCAATACTGACTTTGATTATGAAACACTTCCAAGATAGGCCTACAACAAAATAATAAACCACTTTTCCTCGTCCGCACACACATGAAATATAAAACAAAAAATAAACCAGTGTTACATAATGCGTGTTTCTTGTTTCATCGACACATATTTCAACTCCTGTGCAAAATCATTCAGAAATCATACATAACCACAAGTAGAAGCCTTATAAACATGTATCAAACTAAAGTAATGAAACGATGACCTAAAAGTTGTGTTTGGCTGTACGTGAACAAACTTAAGGCGTTTTCTGCGGGGGATTTCGCTTGCAAGCGAAAAAATTTCGATTGCAAACGGTCACTTTTATAGTGCCCATATATATTTTATAGTGCCCAAACAAACATTCGCTTGCTGCCGCAACAACAACAACAACAAATTCTTGCGGGTCGGGCAATCATCTTCCCTGGATGATTGAACAGCAAGCGAAATTTGAGCAATCAAATTTTTTGCGCTTGCAAGCGAAATCCCCCGCAGAAAACGCCTTTATTTGACACACCACACAACTTTGTCTTCACATAAACAATACACGGTATTGATGTAATGTGTTGGGAAACTGTATGAATGGGCACCAGAACCTCACGTACCCTGATCCCTAACGTCCCCATTGTACGCCCCAACTTCAACCCCATTTCAAGCCTTAATCACTCGCCTTTCCAAACTTAATTTCAGCTAAGTAAACACACCTCTAGCTCGAAAACACAACATTAAAAAACATAAGTGAAAGCTTTACATACAGTAGCTACAGCCCCCCCCCCCCCCCCCACACACACACACACACGAGTCCTGTCACTATAATATCAGCTTACTACCAAAATATAACATAACGCAATGATACTTCCCTTACCCACACTTCTTCTTTATGCACTTCCCTCCCTTCACTCTTTTCCTTCTCTTATTTCACACATTCTCTTCTTTCCCTACTACTACTATACATCCATTTCTTAAATCTCCCTTTCTTACATCTGCCTTTTCCATCGCTTCCTTTACACTTTCCATCCCTTCTCTATTTCCTATTTGTCTCCTCTATCCTAATCGTCCCGTCGTTTTTTTTTGCTCGGATGGTAGGCTCTGGAGGTTCACTTGAGGGTTCTGATGGTTGGTCCTCGCCCGTGGTGGCGCAGGCAGGATTTTTATAGTGACGCCTGTAGAGGCTCATGCCGCCGCCCTGTGTCCTCCGATGCACTTGCAATCGAAGGTAGAGAGAGTTGATGGGCAGGGCATGTGGGTGTTCTTAGGCCACTCGACGGTGCAGAAAGGTTTTGGTTGTCTTCGGGGATCGAACTCCGGTCACCGAGAACGCCAGTCGGAGACGCTAACCACTCCGCTACCGCCTCCCCCATATCTGTAATCCCTTCCCTTCCCTAGCCCACCAGCCAACACAGGACGCACCAAGACTCCAAAGAATGTCAATCATCTTTAGATTCTTCGTTTTCTCTCAACAATGTCACGTGACGCTCTTGCCGCATAGTGTCTAGCTGATTCAAACAAAACAAAAAAGAATAAAATAAGTAAACTGCATAAGATTTTTTTTTTTAAGAACTAGCAATTAATAAGTATGATTTGTATTCTACAGTATATATTTTTCGTCTGTAAGTATGTAGGCAACATGAAGTTAAAATAGATTACGATATGTTAAAAGTTTTGTTATGAGAAATCTACTTTAAGCAAATCATATTTGAGTTTGCAACCTTCCCTACTTTAAGAAAATCATATCAGTTTACAGGTTTTTTTATTCAACTAATTTCTTATTTATGTTCAGAGAACATAAGGGTTAAATTCCTTGCCGTCTCGCCGATGTATCTAGCGTTACAGCTAGAACATTTGAATTCGTAAATTATATTAGAGATAAGAGCTTTAGGTATAGGGTCTTTATATTTGAAATGTGTTCTTAAGGTAAATGGGTTAGTAAAAATAAATATAAATGTTGAGTTAGGAAGGTGTAACTTAAGTAAATCATTGAGTTTTTTACGAATGATATAACTGAGATGGCCATAAAATGGAAGTTTAATATAATGTGTGTCTAATGTAGGTTCGGGTTGCTTCGACTTGGGGTTGAACTTTTCATTTAGGAATTTAGAGATAGTTGTTTCAATCAATTTGAGGGGGTAGCCATTATTTTGAAAAAAATTAGTAAGGAATTTGATTTCATTATCGAAGGCAAACCAATTGGAAGAGAAACTATAGCATCTGTGTAGTAAGATCTTAATAGTATTGATTTTAAAAAGGTTAGGGATGAATGAAACATATTGAGTTCCTAAACCTGTGCAAGTAGGTTTTCTATAGACTGAGGTGGTAAGATAATTATTTTTACGGGTAATTAGGACATCCAAAAATGGTAGTGATAATTGGTTTTCAACTTCATATGTGAACTTAATATTTGGGTGCTTAGAATTAAGGTAGTTCAAAAATAAGGGAATATGTTCGGTATTTTTAAAGAGTAAAAAAGTGTCGTCTACATAGCGTTTATAATAAAAAGGTTTAAAAAGCTTAGGACAGTCAGACAGCCAAATTTGTTCATGGTGACATAAAAATGCATTAGCAAATAAAGGACCTAGACATGACCCCATGGAAACACCATCAGTTTGGACATAAAGTTTTTTGTTATATATGAATGGAGTCTTTTATAGCTAGAGTTAATAAATCAGAGAATTGTTTTTTTGTGTAGTTAAGAAAAGTGGTAGCATTATGAAATAAATTATTAGTGATTATTTCAATAGTCTCATCTGATGGAATATTTGTAAATATTGATTGGATGTCAAAACTAGCCATTACCGCATTGTTTATGTTAATTGTTTTTAATTCATGTGTATTTAATTAATTGTTTAAAAAAAAAATTGTAGAAGTTCGCTTTTTAGCAGTATAGTATATTAATTTTTAAACTATTTTAGCCTGATGATGCCAAGTGTTTTTTGGCGAAACGTTGCACGCGCATAAACAATCCCAAGAATGACGAGTGTCTTTGTCACCCTGAAATGTCAATATTATATATATATATATATATATATATTATATATATATATTAATATATATATATATATATATATATATACAATATATATATATATATACATATATATAATATTTTAATATATATATACATATATAAATATTATATATATACATAATATAATATAATATAATATATATATATATATAATAATATAATATATATATATATAATATATATATATATATATATATATATATATATATATATATATATATATATATATATATATATATATATATATATATATATATATATATATATATATATATATATATATATATAATATATATATTATATATATATTATATAATATATATATATATATATATATAATATATATATATATATATATATATATATATATATAATATAATATATTATATATATATATATATATATAAAATATATATATACATATTATATATACGATATATATATATATATATATATATAATATATAATATATATATAATATATATAATATATTAAATATATATAATATATATATATATACTATATAATATATATATATATATATATATAATATAAATATATATATATATATATATATATATATATATATATATAATATATATTATAATATATATATATCATTATATATAATACTATATATTATATTACTTACATATATATAATACATACATATAATACTATATTATATATCATATACATATTTAATATATAATATATATATATAATAAAAATATATATATATAATATATATAATATATTATAATATATATATATATATAATATATATATAATATGTATATACTATTATATATATAATATAATATATATAATATATTATATAATATATAATATATATACTATATATTATCAATATATATATATATATATAATAATATATTAATATTTTATTTATATAATAATATAGTATAAAGTATTAAAAATATATATATAGAAAATAGATAATTGAATGATAGGATGACAAAAGATATGGATAGAAATAGATAGAAGACAAGATATGAAGAGAGATAGAAAGAAGGAGAAAAGTAGGAAGAATAGAGGAAGAAGAAGAGGAGAGAGAAAGAAGGAAGAAAGAAGAGAGAAGAGGACTATTTTAAAGCTGATTGGTGCCTCTTGTCTTCATAAAAGAATGGCGGTCAATGATTCCTTCTTCTTCTCTCTTCTCATCTTCTCTCTACTCTCTTTCTCGTTCTCTCCCTCTCCTCTTCCCTACATTATACCACTAAACCAGCACCCCTACCACCTCCTCCTCCTCCTCCTCCTCCTCCTCCTCCTCTTTTTCAACCCCTCTCTTTGCACCATTACCGGTCACACCCAGTTCCTTGCAGGAATTTAAAAAAAAATACATATATATGAAAGAAATAGATATGGATAGACAAATAGATATGGATAGACAAAAAGATATGGATAGACAAATAGATATGGATAGACAAATAGATATGGATAGACAAAAAGATATGGATAGACAAATAGATATGGATAGACAAATAGATATGGATAGACAAATAGATATGGATAGACAAATAGATATGGATAGACAAATAGATATGGATAGACAAATAGATATGGATAGACAAATAGATATGGATAGACAAAAAGATATGGATAGACAAATAGATATGGATAGACAAATAGATATGGATAGACAAATAGATATGGATAGACAAAAAGATATGGATAGACAAATAGATATGGATAGACAAATAGATATGGATAGACAAATAGATATAAAAAAATTGAAAATAGTGAACGAAAAACCAAGAGATGTATTAAAAAAAAAAGCAGCTAGAGACAAACAGACAGAGAAACAGACAAACAGACAGACACACACACATTGGTCAAATAAGTTTATAAATCTTAGCCTTCTTTATCTATCTTTTCAATGCTTTTTCTCCTGTTCCTTTTATTTTCTCTTCCTTCCCTTCCCTCCACTATTCCCCCATTCCACATAAAAGGTGATGGGCCTGTTGGAAAAT
>JACEEZ010022900.1:127500-167500 GCA_016584305.1 Chionoecetes opilio | reverse complement strand
TTCTTGTTATTATGTTTCTCATCTTATTTCAGTCTTTGCAGCTGATATCATAGGTTATGGGTGTTTTGTTGTATTAGAGTAGTTGTAGCTGTTGTTGTTGTTGTTACTTGATTTCTGCGGCAAAATTAGGAAGAAATTTATGAGGCAATATAGGTGCAAAGGTTAATCTCTCTCTCTCTCTCTCTCTCTCTCTCTCTCTCTCTTCTCTCTCTCTCTTCTCTCTCTCTCCTCTCTCTCTCTCTCTCTCTCTCTCCTTTCGCTTTCTCTTTCTCTCTCGGGACAAGTGACCCAGTTTCAGGAGAGCTGCGTCCTCATTTCAGGCGCTGGCACCGTTGCTTCCTCTTCTTCCTCTTCTATCCTCTTTCTACTCTTTCTTTTCTTTTCTATCTCGTTTTGCTGTTAATTTTATCATTTTCCTTTCATGTCCCTTATATTAATTTATTACTATTTTCCTTTTTCTCTTCTCTCTCGTCCTCGTCTTCCTCCTTCTTCTTCCTCTTCTTCTTTCCAGTTCACTTTCTTTACATAAAAAAGCAAATGCAACTGATGTAACAGCAGCACCAGCAATAGCAGTGATGTAGTAGTAGTGAAAATAGCAGAAGTAGTAGTAGTAGAAGTAGTAGTAGCAGAGGTAGCAGAGGTAGTGATGGTGATGTTGGTAGAGTAATAAGTAGTAGTAGTAGTAGTAGTAGTAATGTAGTAGTAGTAGTAGTAGTAGTAGTAGTAGTAGTAGTAGTAGTAGTAGTAGTAGTAGTAGTAGTAGTAGTAGCAGTAGTAGTAGCAGAGGTAGCAGAGGTAGCGATGGTGATGTTGGTAGTGTAATAAGTAGTAGTAGTAGTAGTAGTAGTAGTAATGTAGTAGTAGTAGTAGTAGTAGTAGTAGTAGTAGTAGTAGTAGTAGTAGTAGTAGTAGTAGTAGTAGTAGTAGCAGTAGTAGTAGCAGAGGTAGTGATGGTGATGTTGGTAGTGTAATAAGTAGTAGTAGTAGTAGTAGTAGTAGTAGTAGTAGTAGTAGTAGTAGTAGTAGTAGTAGTAGTAGTAGTAGTAGTAGTAGTAGCAGTAGTAGTAGCAGAGGTAGCAGAGGTAGCGATGGTGATGTTGGTAGTGTAATAAGTAGTAGTAGTAGTAGTAGTAGTAGTAGTAGTAGTAGTAGTAGTAGTAGCAGTAGTAGTAGCAGAGGTAGTGATGGTGATGTTGGTAGTGTAATAAGTAGTAGTAGTAGTAGTATAGTAGTAGTAGTAGTAGTAGTAGAAGTAGTAGGAGTAACGGCAGCAACACCAGCAGCAGCAGCAGCAGCAGCAGTAGTAGTAGTAGAAGTAGTAGTAGTAGTAGAAGTAGTAATAATAGTAGTAGTAGTAAAAGTAGCAGCAGCAGCAGCAGTAATAGTAGTAGTAATAGAAGCAGAAGTAGAAGCAGTAGTAGAAGAAAAAGTAGCAGCAGTAATAATAATAGCAATATAGCAATAGTTGTTTGTTGTTGTTTTATTCGTTTTTGTGGTGGTGGTGATTGTGGATATGGCCTGTTTTCTAATTTTCTTTTTTATTCTTTTGTATCTCTTCTTCCTTCTCTTCCTTTCTCCCTACGGCCACACTAACCTCTACCTCTCCCTCCTCCTCCTCCCACGCCATGTATTGACCCACGCAAAGGTCAGGATAACGTCCTCTACATGCAAAGGTACCGGCGTTCTACTCTCTCTCTCTCTCTCTCTCTCTCTCTCTCTCTCTCTCTCTCTCTCTCTCTCTCTCTCTCTTTCTCTCTCTAAAGGAAGGAGGGAAGGAGGGAAGGTAGAAGGGAGGGAAGGATGGTGATTGATCGACTTGAAAGGGGGGGAGATGACGTCATGTGTCGATTTGGTTGATAGTGGCGTGAAGGAAACGAAGAGCCAACGAGAGAATTGTGGGTAATGGCATGCAGGAGGAGTGCGAAGAGGAGGGAGGAGGAGGAGGAGGAGGAGTACTCATGGATGGTGCATGAATTAAATAAGGAGATGGAAGGATATTGGTGTGAAAGATAGAGAAAAAGAAGGGATGAAAGAAAAGAAAGAAGATAAGAAGGATGATAAGGTGTTGGTGTGAGAGGAATAGAGAGGAGGAGGAGGAGGAGGAGAGGAATCTTTTACATTGAATATCTTCGTTTACAGCTTCAAAATTCCAGCAGTTTATCTGATGATATTAATAGGCAGCACGCTCTCTCTCTCTCTCTCTCTCTCTCTCTCTCTCTCTCTCTCTCTCTCTCTCTCTCTCTCTCTCTCTCTCTCTCTCTCTCTAAGTCCCTACTCAAGTCTGAAGTACCTCTAAAGTACTTTATTACTTTTTGGTTTTCTTATTACTATTCATGGCGCAAACGAGGAGGAGGAAGAAAAGGAGGAGGAGGAGAAAGAAGTAATGAAGGAGGAAGAAGAGAAAGAAGTTAATTAAGTTGTTTGAATACCCTTAACTGCCGCCACTAGCTCTCCTCTTCATCTACATTCCTCCTCCACCTCGTCCTCCTTCTCCTCAATGACTTTATCTACCATCAGTATATTCAATTACCAAACTGACACACGAGGCGAAAACAGTAAGATAAAAGACTGCGGTAAATGTTATTATTTTTATTTTGAGAGAGAGAGAGAGAGAGAGAGAGAGAGAGAGAGAGAGAGAGAGAGAGAGAGAGAGAGAGAGAGAGAGAGAGAGAGAGAGAGAGAGAGATCTTAAAGCTGGATACACAACCACAAAGAGGAGAGTTTCATAATGAAGACGAAAACCATCCTCGCTATGAAAACTCCTATGTTTTATATCACCTATACAATATTCCACTCTCACAAATTTAATCCTGCCCTATATCATCTATTTCCAGTCATACAGCCAACACAGAGCGGCCAGGGGAAGGAAAAGGCTCCTTCCCACTCGATGACTCCCATACGTAACATTAAAGGGACTGTAGTCTTTCTATTTTGGTCCCGTTTTCATTCGTGACCTTGGCCTGCTTTCAGGGACGAATAGGCGAGCAAGGCAGCCTCTTCGTATTGCGCAGTCCCTTTATGGCGCTCCTATGTGGCGCTAACTTATTGTTTAGATGCAACTTTATGATTATACAGGTTATATGATTACTTTTCGTCTTCTTATGGTGTTTTAGTTGTTATCAGGGCAGGTGTGTCTGTTTATGGTGAGGGTTCATAGAGATAAGTATAGTATAGTTTGCCATGCATATATACATTTTCTCTGATCAAGTCACAGACACGTTTCAGGGAGTTCCTTAGCAATGTGGTTGGAATGAACTTTGTATTTATTTATTTTTATTTATTTTTTGTTGAAGAATTTCGTCAGTTATCGACGCAGCTGAGATGGATCTCCACTGTAACCAGACAGTGCAAGGAGACTCTCCAAGGAGGAGAGAGAGCTGTCTGCTACGGGTAGTGTTTATAGATTATAGTGTTGGCCGAAGCCAGCACCCCGGAAGGCGGGTCACAAACCCCCGGCTAACACCCGGTACCCATTCACTGCTGGGTGGACAGGGGCTTGGGTTTTAAGGAAACAGCCCAACTGTTTCCGCTCCGCCCGGGGATCGAACCCGGAACTTCTCGGTTGTGAACCGAGAAGCTACCCCTACACTACGGAGTACCCCGGGTTGTAGGGTTATAAGATAGAAGAGGACAGAAGTCATAACAGTGGACAAATAACTTTTTTTATAGGATAATCAACAGAAGAAAAAGAAAATGCGCATCACACATAGAAGAATTGTGGAACCTAAAGAAAAAAAGTAAGACCAGGGGGGGCATTTTGGAACACTACTAAGACCATCTTAGGGGACTAAGACCAACTTAGCGCTAGGTGGACATTTTCGGAAGCAAATTTCGCTCCGCCTAAGACAGTGCAGCGAGTGTAAACTAAGGCAGGGTTGGGGTCGGCTTAGCCCGCAATTTTCTTCGTCACCATAACAACAATGGTTATATATTATATATTTTAGACTGTAGCCTATATAGTATATTAGGCTGTATAATACACTATGTATAAATATATTATATATAATACTATATATATATAGGGGTGGGCTGGGTGGAATAGATATGATTTGCGACAGAAACGGTTAGCAGATTAATTCTAAACATATCAAAACTCACCAGAAAAAAAGTTTCGTTATTCACGATAATATCACATACTGGCTATGATGTGTGTGTGGAGGATGAAAAGGGAGAAGGAAGAGGAGGGAGAAGAAATAATAGAAGAAAAAAAGAGAGAGAGAGAGAGAGAGAGAGAGAGAGAGAGAGAGAGGAGAGAGAGAGAGAGAGAGAGAGAGAGAGAGAGAGAGAGAGAGGATATCCCTCGGCGTGTTGACAATGCACTGTGACTGTAGCAGAAATACATATCTGGCAACTCAAGGAGAAGGAAGAGGAGGGAGAAGAAATAATAGAAGAAAAAAAAGGAGAGAGAGAGAGAGAGAGAGAGAGAGAGAGAGAGAGAGAGAGAGGAGAGAGGAGAGAGAGAGAGAGAGAGAGAGAGAGATCCCTCGGCGTGTTGACAATGCACTGTGACTGTAGCAGAAATACATATCTGGCAACTCAAGGAGAAGGAAGAGGAGGGAGAAGAAATAATAGAAGAAAAAAAAGGAGAGAGAGAGAGGAGTAGGAGTAGGAGTAGGAGTAGAAGAGTGAGAGAGAGAGAGAGAGAGAGAGAGAGAGAGAGAGAGAGAGAAGAGAGAGAGAGAGAGAGAGAGAGAGAGAGAGAGAGAGAGAGAGAGAGAGAGAGAGAAAGAGAGGAGTAGGAGTAGGAGTAGGAGTAGAAGAGTAGAGAGAGAGAGAGAGAGAGAGAGGGAGAGAGAGAGAGAGAGAGAGAGAGAGAGGAGAGAGAGAGAGAGAGAGGAGGAGAGAGAGAGATGAGAGAGGAGAGAGAGAGAGAGGAGAGAGAGAGAGAGAGAGAGAGAGAGGAGAGAGAGAGAGAGAGAGAGAGAGAGAGAGAGAGTGTGAGAGTGAGAGAAAGAGAGACTCCCTCGGCGTGATATACGCCGAGGTTTGTTTATACGTATTTCCCGCCAAATACAGACTTGTGTCGCGCACGCTGATTGGTTAAAGTGGAAGTGGTGGCACTAAGGTCTTAGCCTTACACGAGGCTAAGATGAACTCCGAAAATGCTTCCTTAGTAGTCTTCTTGGTCCCGTATAACTAAGTCGGTCTTAGGACGCTAAGAGGGTGTAGTTTAGAGCCTCTTCGAAAATGTCTCCCCAGATCCTCTACAACAAGGGTACCCTGTGGTGCGCGTGTGATCGACGCGCCGCCGTGAGGCAGGAGTTAACCAGTCTGCTGGCCTATTCACTTGCTGCAGAACTGACCTGAATTAAAGTGTCTCATACCTGTTTAGATTGAACCGGACATGAAACCAACATAGATAAAGAATAAAATAATACAAGGACACGTTCATAAAAATACACATACAAATCGACACCAATGGTTTAAAGACATACAAATATGCTGTCAAAACGGGTAGATTTTCATAGATTTTCATGTAGACACCCCGATAAAAAAAAACTTGTTCACTCCAGGAACTGGGTGTATGGCTCCACTTGCTGTTGCGGAGGCATTCATTGCCAGGGCGCACACATGGGACAGGGGAGCGAGGGGTAAATTGATATAATGTTGAAAGATGTGGGGCACATAAACCTGTGCTCCTTATCATTGTTATTGATTGTGTTGTTGTTGTTCATGTTTTAGTGGTGGTGATGGTGTTAACTGTGGTGTGTTGTTATTGTTATTGTTTCTACTGATAGCCTACTGTTGTTGTTGCAACTGGTGGTGGCGGCGGTATTAGTGTTATAGTTATTGTTGTTATTAGTGAAGGTGGCCGCATTATCTAACAAACCAAACTAACACAAATCACACATATTAACATCATTATAGCAAAACGTGACCAAAATTCCGTCTCATATATTACATACCTCATAAGAAGATAAAAAGTGTACCGGTACATCTTCCCACCAGCCTTCAGACCGTGCCTCACCGTCACCGCCACCAGCAGCCTTAGACCCAGGCCTGCCGCCTCTATTCCTCTCACCTCCCCTCGCTAACATCCAGTGCTGTCCCGTGATGACTCATAATTAAGTGTGATGTAATTACAGCTACTTATCTCTCCTTCCTCCGTTACCCACCTCTCTCTCTCTCTTTAGACGCATATCCATTCCCTTCGTCACTCATGTAAGCCAGCAAGAAGTTCAGAGTACAGAGTATGTAGCATAAAGAGGAAACACATCTTTGTTATAATATCCGTGATAATAGTCCAGCAGTCAAAAGTACATTTTTCTTATAACCTTGTTTTGGGGTCTTAAGTTTTTTTTTCAGTGGATCTTGTTTGCCAACATATCCGGCTTGAAAAATATATATGTTGGCTCGCTGTCAGCCTTGGGCAATTTGAGATAATTAGCATAAAACAAAATGGCCGCCAAAATTATATCAAAATACATAAAATACCATAGTGCCGACCGGGGTAATTTGGTCCTGGTTTTGACAAACTTTGATCTAGTTTCCATATCTATTGAAGTAAACAAACAAAAATTTAATACAATCATAAGAGGGTCACTACCTATATGTTATTAAAGTTTGAACAAATTTCCATTATAGCTCTGTTAGCAATACACTGAGAAGTGCGGACCGCATTGTTTCACTAAATGGGGTAAATTGGACCTAACTCTGGGGTAAATTGGTCCTATATATAATTTTTAACTTTTTTTATTTTTTCAACAAAACAAACCTCCAAAAACTTAACCTCATGTCATACCATGCCCACGGACCTTTTACAGACAAAATAAAAGAATTGATATATGAAGAAAAAGTGTCATATCATGTCATACCATGCCCACAGACCTTTTACAGACAAAATAAAAGAATTGATATATGAAGAAAAAGTGTCATATCATGTCATAACATGCCCACGGACCTTTTACAGACAAAATAAAAGAATTGATATATGAAGAAAAAGTGTCATATCATGTCATACCATGCCCACGGACCTTTTACAGACAAAATAAAAGAATTGATATATGAAGAAAAAGTGTCATATCATGTCATAACATGCCCACGGACCTTTTACAGACAAAATAAAAGAATTGATATATGAAGAAAAAGTGTCATATCATGTCATACCATGCCCACGGACCTTTTACAGACAAAATAAAAGAATTGATAGTGCCGACCGGGGTAATTTGGTCCTGGTTTTGACAAACTTTGATCTAGTTTCCATATCTATTGAAATAAACAAACAAAAAGTTAATACAATCATAGGAGGGTCACTACCTATATGTCATTAAAGTTTGAACAAATTTCCATTATAGCTTTGTTAGCAATACACTGAGAAGTGCGGACCGCATTGTTACACTAAATGGGGTAAATCGGACCTAACTCTGGGGTAAATTGGTCATATATATATATAAAAAAAATATATTTCTTAAAAATTTGACAAACCTCCAAAAACTTAAACATGTCATGCCATGCCCATGGACACTATCAAACATTCTGTGAGCTGTTCTTCACATTCTCTGGTTAGGCGGAAAAGATGACCAACACGCACACGTTTGGGTTCCAGTCTTTGAGTTCCTAGTCTTTCTTCTTTTTCTAGGTCTGTGTTAATTTTTCTTTTATAATTTCTAAGCATTGTTACTTAATTTAGTATTACTTTACACTAGGGCCAGAATTCCCTACACAATTGGGAGTGTGGTTTCTGTTTACCTTATTGGATTCTAGGAAACATTCTCTCTATGAGCTTCCGTCACAAAGCACTTCTTTCGGAGATATAAGATGTTTTTAATAGGAAGGAGATCCGAGTGTATAGGAGATATGAAAATTAACCTAACCCCACCTTTTGACTCACTAACCTAACCTAACACACGCTTTAACCTCCAAACTAAGGTCAAATCTGCATTAAAAAAGTGTCCGCGGCAAGGGAAGAACAGAGGCGATGCAGGTCACAAGAGGAAGAAGCACGTAAACACTTGGCTCTCGCCTCCCTATGAACATGTCATTATCTTCGAAAGTAATGATTTGCGACGGAAACTCAATAAAAAATGTTTCCTAGAATTAAATAAGGTAAACAGAACCACACTCCCAATTGTGTAGGGAATTTCGGTCCTAATGTAAAATAATACCGTTAGGTTACGTAATCAATGCCCAATTGCCCATCTTAGGTTAGTTAACTAGCAGGGAGGTATGGGTGGGCATAGCCCCCCAGTTATGTCAGGAGAGTATTGGTTTATAGGAAGTATTGGTTGAAACTGCACATTTACCGTATCCATTAAGGTAAACAGAAATCATTCTCCCAATTGTGTAGAGAATTCTGGTCCTTGAGTAAAAATTTACCCTTAATTTATATACCAGCACCCTTAAACTAATTCCATATTAGCATTCAACAACCTGAAACAAAAGAAACAAGTGCAAATAAGCAGTTAATCCTCACCGTGATATGCCGTGAGGGGTACATTACACTGGGTCCAATTTACCCCGCGAGTGTTTTTGTCACCGGGGTAAATACGGACCCAAACTGAGCATTGATCATACGAAAATGAGACAAGATAGAGCATTTTTGATATTTTCATGTTAAAGTAGAGGAAAAACACTATATATATGCTTATTTACAAGAATGTACTCCGTCTCGTATTTGAATCCCATGAAAGTTCGCCAAATCAGCTGATTTTGTAAACAAACTTTGCCGCAACTTTTTTTTGCTGTCATTTTACTAATTTTCTATTTTGGTTTCTGGGTTCAGTTACATATCGATATTTATATTCATATTAATACTAGAAATGTTAAAATGGTTGTTTTACTACATGGGATATTCAAAACTGTTACACTCTTATTTATATTGAAACAAACACCAAAGCAAAAATGGCGGTCCGAATAGAACCGGTCCGTTGGAAGGACCAAATTACCCCGGTCGGCACTACATCCCTTGAAAATGCACACAGAGGGTCAACCAATACATGAATTCCAGGGTATTTTGATCCAGAAAATCTATTTCTGGTATTTTCAAATTCAAAATGGCCATCGTTTTCAAAATGGCTGCCCAACAAATAAGAAGTTGAAGTGTACAAATCGTAATTTTGACGTATGTATGATTCGTACACTTTGTTAATTTACTAGTAGATTTTACTATTTTGTACATTTACTCATAAAATGATCTGAAGGTGCAGTGTGTATAGTTTTTGATAGAAACTATTGAAAACTAGGGATGCCTGAACATGCTATATTCACATCAGAATGTATAGGTGTTTTGATCCTCACTTTGTTTGTTTCCTCGTAATCCTCACATCCATTTGTTGTGTGGCATATTATTTCTCTGTTTATTGTTTATCATAAAGGAGTGAATGTCCTTGCACTACCAGGGCACACTGGTGACTTCACTGCTGTGAAACCCAGCATGGGGTTCAGTGTCAGTTAAGATATAACTTAGTGTCCCAAATGTTATCTAATTTGCCCCATTTAAGTTAAATAACCGTACCTGAATAGACAGGGTGTGCCAACGCGGGAGAGCCGAGCCAAAAATCAATCAATCATTGGGGGCATACGCCGGGGGACGCGTCGCCTCGCCCACCCTACGACGCCACTCCCGGGGGTCACCACGCGCGAGTTCCCATGCAGGCTCCTTTCCCATACCAAGCAGCTCTCGACAAGAAACATCAACTTGCCCCAGCCACGAGCCTTGTGGGCGCCCCCTTGGCTTCCTCCACGCCGGATTGTCTCTTACAGATACAACCCGATGGGAAGGATCGGTTTCAGGGTAGCGTGCCACATGCCCATATAGCCGAAGTTGGCGCTGACGGACTATGCAGGTAATAGGCCTCGATTCAGTCTCACGGTGCAATCGCTGATTTGACACCCTAATCATCCCAGCGATACCCCTGATTCTGCGAAGACACTTTTTACCAAAGGCATTTATTCGTCTCTTAAGTCACATTTAGTGTCCATGTCTCACAAAACCCTAGAGTAGGACAGGGTCACAAGCGACTTGAAGATCCGGATCTTTTTTCCCCCTGGGACAGGTACCGAAAACGCCAAATACTCCCACTGAGCGAGTCCATAACACCGTGGGCATGCCAATCCACCGTAAGGCTTCTTGACGTGACCCGCCGTCATTATGGGGCTGCGCTACCAAGGTATGTAAACTTTCCAAGATCTCAATGTCCTCGTCACACGCATGAACAGACTGTACTGCTTCTCAAGTAAGTCTCCAAACACCTGGACCCTTTGGGCTTGAGCCAGGGAGACCTCAAGTCCCAAAGGCTTTGCCTCCTCGTGCAGCGCCTCGAGAGCCATCACCAGGACCTCCCGCGACTCAGCAAAGATTAACTGCATCGTCGGCAAAAACAAGATCAGTGATTGGTGTTGCGACGGATGCTCCACAATCACTTTGATCTACAACCTTGGCCAATACCCAGTCCATACAAAACGTTTGAAAAGTGATGGGGCAAGGACGCACCCTTGCCTCACTCCTGTATTCACAGGAAAGAAGCTGGATACACCTGCCCCACACTTCACAGCACTCTCAGTCCCAGAATACAGACCAGTTATCAAACCAATAGTCCTTGCAGGAATCCCTCGAAGTCGCAGAAGATCCCAGAGTGACTCACGATGCACTGAGTCAAACGCCTTCTTGAGATCAACATAGGCTGTAAGCATCCCCTGTCGAAACTCACGTCGGCGTTCCACCAGGACACGAAGCGCTAGGATACGGTCCGTTGTTGACTTACCAGGCGTGAACCCAGACTGCTGAGGTCTCTGATGCTTCACCAGATGACTGCGAATTCGTGTCAGCCATAGATGGGCAAGCACCTTGCCTGGTACGCTGAGCAGTGTAATACCGCGGTAATTGTTGCAAGAATGAAGAATGAATAATGAAGAGCCAAGAATGAAGGGGCTTAATTCATTCGGATGGTGTACAGATCGCACGGGACTTAAATGACACTGGAAAATTACCTGATGGCTTCTATAATACAATTAAGAAGGAAGTTGAAACTATGAATGTCACAAAGAAGTCAATCAAGATGGGGGAACATAAGGTTTATGATACAAACCTGATTTATTCCAGAGTGATGGGACTACAAGCTAGTTTCAGACATATAGATATTAAAGAGGCTCTGTCATATGAGCTCTCACCAGCCCCCACAGCTCTCTTTACTGAATCAGGAGAAATACGAGTCTCTAAATCAAAGTCTGTCTTGAAAACCCAGACAAGGATAGATGTATCAAACAGACAGTTGACTCAGAAGTCAGTATGCACAGTCATTGATGGTTGTGCCCTCCTGTGGATTCCTCATTGGCCAGCATCAAGTCCAACTAAACAGCCTGTGGTACTTGATTATGTAGATAAATTCAAAAGTCACATAGAACAGAGGCTGAAAACTGAAGATGTGTTTTTGATCTTTGACAGATATGAGGATTTCAGTACAAAATGTTCTACAAGGACCTGTAGAGGGAATGAAGGCTGCCGCGTATTTAAGTTAAGTCCCACAGCGCCTCTGCCTTCTCAGAAGCTTGCCCTTACAATGACAGAAAACAAGAAGCAATTGATCAATATTATTTGCGACAACATTCTGAATGACACAGATTTCATTCAGAAGAATACAACAGAGCACAAACTTATGATAACAGGTCAGGACAAAATACCTGTAGAAGTAAGTTGCAGTGGTACAATTGTAGAAAGAGCTGACATGGCAACCACTCATGAAGAAGCTGATAACATCATTGTGCAGCAGGCTATAGCAGTTGCTGTAGCTCAGCAGCAACCTGTCACTGTTCTTGCAGATGATACAGATGTTTATGCACTTCTTCTTTATCATTACCTGGAACAAGGCATACAAACACCAATGTTTATGGAATCACCTGTAAAAGAGAGAACTATTGTTGATATCCATGCCACTGTAAAGAAACATCAGAACATACTTCCAGCAATATTGGCAGGTCATACTCTTACTGGATGTGATACAGTGGCAGCATGTTTTGGTATAGGAAAAGGAAAGATGTTGAAAGTACTGAAAACAGGTCTGAATCTGGATATGATAGGTAATGCTGAGGCTAACTGGCCTGAGGTGTTGGAACAGGCAACAAAATTCATAGCTTCCTGTTATGGACAATCAAAGACCAATTCTATGTCTGAGGCCAGAGTAAGTGTCTGGACTTCAAGAACGGGGAAGTCGGGAGCAACAATTACTCCCAAGTTATGTTCTCTTCCACCTACTACAGAGGCCTTCATTGAGAATGTCAAGCGGGCTCATCTGCAAACATGCACATGGAAGAATGCCCTGCTACTAGATCCACCAGATTTGGAACCCACAAGTTATGGATGGATCAAAGAAAGCAGAACAAAGTCACTGCTGCCTACAACAGTACCTACCAATGTTCAGCTAGCACCGAATCATATACTAAAGTTGATAAGATGCACATGTTCAAGTAAACAGCCATGTAAGTCCTCAAGATGCGCATGTAACAAGTCGAGGCTACCATGCATAATGTTTTGTGCTTGTCAATCCTCCATTGAATGTTGCAATGATCAAACACGAACAGCAGTTGATGAGGATGATGAGGATGATTACTAATTACCTCAAGAATTATGCATTTATGCCCATAAGAAATTGAGGACTCAAAACGATCTGACTAAAAAACTGTCAATCTTTATTACATTCATGTTGAACAAGTAATATTCGTATATACTAGTATAAGTATAAAAATTAACAAAACAAAAAAAGAAGGAAAAAAACCCAGCCATTTTGAAAATGGTGGTCATTTTGGATATGAAAATACCAGAAAGGAATTTTCTGGGTCAAAATACCCTGGAATCCATGTATTGGTTGACCGGTTATGTCAATTTGTAAGGGAATTATGGTATGTTATGTATTTTGATATTTCCTTGGCGGCCATTTTGTTTTATGCTAATTATCTCAAATTGCCCAAGGTTGACAGCGAGCCAACCAAGATAGTTTTCAA
Source organism: Chionoecetes opilio (assembly GCA_016584305.1). NCBI lineage: Eukaryota > Metazoa > Arthropoda > Malacostraca > Decapoda > Majidae > Chionoecetes > Chionoecetes opilio. Next base: position 154,564 of record JACEEZ010022900.1, on the reverse strand, counting down.
ACTGGATATATGGGCAAACAAAATCCACTGAAAAAAAACTTAAGACCTTAAAACAAGGTTGAGCCTGGTGGCTGCCGGACTATAAGTTAGAATACAAGATTTAGACGGTGAAAGTTGGTGTTCCAAGTGTGCCTTCGATGCTGCTTCACACCAGCATCAAGTGAAAGTTGCGTTTCCTTACTGTAACGCCACAAATAGGTCGGATTTTTCTTTTGTATTGGTGTCGAGTGTCGGAGAGTAAGCGATGTAAACAGGGAGCGTCGGAGAGTAAACGACGTGGTCACAGGACAGCGTGGCGACCAAGGAACCTGGTGTGAGGATGTACAGAGGCAACACCAGTGTTTGTGTATGCGTTAGGTATGGATGCACCCAGCAGATACTTATTCGGATTTATAAATACCCAGAGAACGCCAGAAACTGTAAGTAGATTCGGTGTGTACCTTGTGGTCTACCTAATTAACAGAAAGGATGAGTGCTTTACGGAATTTGTGAAACATGATGAGATTCTTATGGGACTGAGTTGATTCATGATATATTTTGTATTTGTGGTATAGATTGGTTGATTTCGTAACGTGGTTCTTACATTGTGAATTTTGCTTTCTCTGCAGTTGAACCGTTTCTTCAATAAACCAATACCAAGAAAACGCATGTCAATGTCTGGCGACGTAACACCACAAGTACACCAAAGCACCCCACCTACACTACGTGTGTAATAGTTCAAAGTTTAGTGTGCTAGTCTTGAGGTATCTAGAAGATGAGTGCTACGCAGGAGAACGTATGTGACACCGAGGACTACTATGACACCGTAGCTGACAACTACGATGACACCGTAGCTAATACCAAGAGGAAGCGTGGCTATGCCAAGGGATCTCTCACCAGGCAGATAAACATCATTGACAAGCTGACTGGTGATATCAGGAACATAACTCAGGTCAAGGAAAGAATGGATGCCCTCTCGGAGTAAATAGACAAGTTTTAATTAGCTGACACTGAACTCATAAGCTTAATGACGGACGATTATCAGGCACATAGAGATATGTCTGACCCTGGTTTGGAGGCAGAGAACAAGGCTCTAGAGGAAGAAATTAAGGAGCTGTCGAAGAAGCAGCAGCTGGAAATTCGAAACCGTCAGCTAGCTCTGCAGAAGGAGAAGCAGCTCTTTGCGTTAGAAAGAGCAAAGATAGAGAGTGAACTGATGCTTAAGAGGGAGAGATACCGAATGATGGAGGAGTGTAAGAAGTTTAAACAGGAACTTCACTCATACCAAACCATGGAGCACCAGCTGGACACTGAAGGGTTGGTCCCACCACACACTAACTGCGCCTATGAATACACCGGGAAACCCTGAGGCTACCAGCAGAGTTCTACGATACCAAAGTACACTGGAGAACAACAAGAAAAAACCTCAAGAGTATCATGGCAGCCCTCTCATATAACGCCAGAAAAAGCCAGAAAGAAGAGCAGCTTCTATCCTTGTTGATGCCTTAAACAAGGTGCTGGACATGTCAAGAGTTCATCAGCAATCTCTGGTAAAGTCTCTACAGGAGAGATACCGAATGATGGAGGAGTGTAAGAAGTTAAAGCAGGAACTTCACTCCTACCAAACCATGGAGCACCAGCTGGACACTGAAGGGTTTGGTCCCACCACACACTTAACTGCGCCTATGAATACACCGGGAAACCCTGAGGCTACCAGCAGAGTTCTACAATACCAAAGTACACCTAGAGAACAACAAGAAAAACCCTCAAGAGTATCATGGGAGCCCTCTCATATAACGCCAGAAAAGCCAGAAAGAAGAGCAGCTCTATCCTTGTTGATGCCTTAAACAAGGTGCTGGACATGTCAAGAGTTCATCAGCAATCTCTGGTAGAGTCTCTACAGGTACCTAGAGGAGAACTTCAGTCATTCAGTGGGGAGGAACTAGAATATTGGCCATTCATCAGGTCATTCAAAAACACCATAGACAGTTTGTCCATTGCTGCAGCTCAGAAGTTAGCCTGTTTGAGAAGCTACTGCAAAGGAAAAGCAGCACTTGCACTAAAGAGCACCTCCTACAATAACCCTGAGGAAGGCTACAAAAGAGCATTAAAGATTCTAGAGGAAAGATTGGAGACCCTTACATATCACTTGTGAGTGGGTCAGAAAGGTCACCAGCAGACCAGATGTAGAGGGAGCAGCTGATCTTCGCGAGTATGCTGATGAATTGAACTGTTGCCTGGAGTCTCTCAAAGAGATGAACTCTCTCAGCCAGCTAGGAAGTGGAGACAACATGCTCAAGATAGTGGAGAAGTTACCCTATTACCTCCAGACTCGATGGGTGAAGACCAACTATGAGATTCGCTCACAGTACAGGAGAGGAGCAGAGATTACAGAAATTGTGAAGTTAATTTGTGATGCCTCGGATGAGGCCTCAGATCCTGTCTTTGGGAAATTGGGGAAGAGGGACAGAGTAAAGAATCAGCAGACCAACCTTCAGAAGAGACATACCGGAAGTTTTACTGCAAGTACAGCTCTTACAGAGAACGGAGCACAGCACCAGAGAGCAAGAAGCAGACAGCTGGTAAATGTCCATGTTGTGGACAAGGACACTATGTGATACGGTGTTCACAGTTCAAGGCCATGAAGATCAAAGACCACTGGAACCTTGTGATGTCCAAGGGTCTGTGTGTGAATTGTTTTGCACAAGGACACCTGGGGAGAGATTGCTCTAGGAACTTCATTTGTACCGTGGAAGGCTGTGGGAGGAAGCACAACAAGTATCTTCATATACCAGCCAGGAAAGATGGAGATTATATCACACCAGAAGCAACACCACAGACGCCTGCAATAGTGACATCTACAATCAACCCTACACCCCAAAACGCCACTGTGAACACCTCAGTTAGCAACTTTGCCAGCAGTCAGGGTGGAAAGTACCAGCTAGAGTTAGGTGCCTGGATACTAATACCATTGTTGACACATACGCGATGTTAGATCCAGGGACTAACACCGCGTACTGCACAGAAGAGTTATGTGAGAAGCTGGGAGCCAGAGGTGTGACTCGTCAGATGGAACTCACCACCATTGCCCAAACAAGAATACCTGTAGAGTCCACAGTCATCACTCTTCTTGTGTCAGACATAAGTGAAACCCAGGAGCCCTGCTGCATACCGGAAGTGGCTGTCAGACCGACTCTGAATATAGACTTATCGGGTTTATCAAGCCGTGTTGAGATTCATAGGTGGCCACACCTAAAAAACTTGGAGATACCTGAATTAGAGGTGGATCAATTGCACCTACTGATAGGGCAGGATTGTGCAGACCTTTTATTGCCAGATAAAATTAAGAAAGGACAACCCGGTGAACCTTTTGCCATTCACACACCACTGGGATGGGCCATTAGTGGTCCACTTGACCCCTTCAGACCCGCACTGAGATCTTCTCATTTTCTACGCACCACTTCAACTCTGGAAATGGACTTGTCCAAGTTGTGGGAGTTAAAAGGAATCAACTCCGAAACACCTGGAATGTCTCAGGGTGACTTAAAGGCTCTGAAGACCTGGGACAGAAGCAAGACATTAGTGAACAATCATTACACCTTGGATATCCCCTTTAAGGCAGAGAGACCTTGTCTACCTGACAACTGCACCATGGCAGAAAAACGAGTACGGATGTTGGGAAGACGGCTGGACAAAGACAACGACCTGAAAGAGAGGTACACGGGAGAGATCCACAAGCTCTTTGAGAAAGGGTATGCTGAAGTGGTGCCCCCTGAAGACATTAACAGAGCTGATGGTAAAGTGTGGTATTTGCCACACCATCCAGTCCACAACCCTAAGAAGCCAGACAAGACAAGAATTGTATTTGACTGTGCTGCAAGGCTTGGGAGGTCATCCTTGAACGATCATGTGTGCCAAGGGCCAGACTTGGCCAACAAGCTGATAGGAGTCTTGCTGAGGTTCAGAGAGGGAGCCATTGCATTCAGGGAGACATTGAGGCAATGTTCATCAGGTGAGGGTGACCCCAGATGACCGAGACGTGTTGAGCTTCCTTTGATTCCAGGAAGACGATACGGGGGGACGATCAGTGACATACCGCATGACCTCTCACCTGTTTGGTGGGTGTGGAGCCCCAGCTGTGCGACTTCTCACTCCAGCTAGTGACCAGAGAATTTAAAGACGAATTCCCTCAGGCCGTGTTAAACACAGTTCTGCGTAATTTCTACGTGGACGACTGCTTGAATCTGTGAATACCCTAGAGAGTACAGTTTCCTTGCAAACCAGGTTGCAACTTCTGGCCAGAAGAGGTTTCGCTTGACAAAATTTGCCTCCAACTCACCGAGTTGATGAACAGCATACCAAGGAGAATGGGGAAAGTCCTTCACCACCTTGGATATCAGCCTGAGCGAACTGCCTACAGAGCGTGTACTTGGTATGCTATGGGATTACTGAATCTGACCACTTCAAATTTGAAATACAGGATAGAGGCAATCCAAAGGACCAAGAGAGGAGTCTTGAGCACCCTCAGCACAGTGTATGACCCCTTAGGATTGTGAGCCCGTTTGTACTGCAGGCCAGAAGACTGTTCCAGCAGCTGTGTAGACTGCAGAATGGCTGGGATGAATCATTGCCAAGGACTTGGAGGAACAATGGGGCCGGTGGCTGAAGGATATACCTGTCATCAAGAAGTTCAGCATTTCCAGATGTTGTCACGCCAAGGGCAAACTTTTGAGAACTGCTCATTACACCATTTATGCGACGCCTCTGAGTATGGTTATGGGGCTGTTGCATACCTGTTGACCATCTTTGAAGGCCAGACAGTCTCCGTCCACCTTATGATGGCGAAGTTCAAGACTTGCACTCTGAAAGGCTCCACCATTCCACGTCTTGAGCTGGCTGGAGCGCTAGAGGCAGTAAGGTTGGACAAGATTCTACAAGAGGAACTAGAGATCCTAGAGATCCGTCATGGACAGATAGTACATTTGAACCCAATCACGTTGACCAGTTATGTGGATCAAAGAAGCAGAACAAAGTCACTGCTGCCTACAACAGTACCTACCATGTTCAGCTAGCACCGAATCATATACTAAAGTTGATAAGATGCACATGTTCAAGTAAACAGCCATGTAAGTCCTCAAGATGCGCATGTAACAAGTCGAGGCTACCATGCATAATGTTTTGTGCTTGTCAATCCTCCATTGAATGTTGCAATGATCAAACACGAACAGCAGTTGATAAGGATGATTACTAATTACCTCAAGAATTATGCATTTATGCCCATAAGAAATTGAGGACTCAAAACGATCTGACTAAAAAACTGTCAATCTTTATTACATTCTTGTTGAACAAGTAATATTCGTATATACTAGTATAAGTATAAAAATTAACAAAACAAAAAAAGAAGGAAAAAAACCCAGCCATTTTGAAAATGGTGGTCATTTTGGATATGAAAATACCAGAAAGGAATTTTCTGGGTCAAAATACCCTGGAATCCATGTATTGGTTGACCGGTTATGTCAATTTGTAAGGGAATTATGGTATGTTATGTATTTTGATATTTCCTTGGCGGCCATTTTGTTTTATGCTAATTATCTCAAATTGCCCAAGGTTGACAGCGAGCCAACCAAGATAGTTTTCAAACTGGATATATGGGCAAACAAAATCCACTGAAAAAAAAACTTAAGACCTTAAAACAAGGTTGAGCCTGGTGGCTGCCGGACTATAAGTTAGAATACAAGATTTAGACGGTGAAAGTTGGTGTTACAAGTGTGCCTTCGATGCTGCTTCACACCAGCATCAAGTGAAAGTTGCGTTTCCTTACTGTAACGCCCAAAATAGGTCGGATTTTTCTTTTGTATTGGTGTCGAGTGTCGGAGAGTAAGCGATGTAAACAGGGAGCGTCGGAGAGTAAACGACGTGGTCACAGGACAGCGTGGCGACCAAGGAACCTGGTGTGAGGATGTACCAGAGGCAACACCAGTGTTTGTGTATGCATTAGGTTATGGATGCACCCAGCAGATACTTATTCGGATTTATAAATACCCAGAGAACGCCAGAAACTGTAAGTAGATTCGGTGTGTACCTTGTGGTCTACCTAATTAACAGAAAGGATGAGTGCTTTACGGAATTTGTGAAACATGATGAGATTCTTATGGGACTGAGTTGATTCAGATATATTTTGTATTTGTGGTATAGATTGGTTGATTTCGTAACGTGGTTCTTACATTGTGAATTTTGCTTTTCTCTGCAGTTGAACCGTTTCTTCAATAAACCAATACCAAGAAAACGCATGTCAATGTCTGGCGACGTAACACCACAAGTACACCAAAGCACCCCACCTACACTACGTGTGTAATAGTTCAAAGTTTAGTGTGCTAGTCTTGAGGTATCTAGAAGATGAGTGCTACGCAGGAGAACGTATGTGACACTGAGGACTACGATGACACCGTAGCTGACAACTACGATGACACCGTAGCTAATACCAAGAGGAAGCGTGGCTATGCCAAGGGATCTCTCACCAGGCAGATAAACATCATTGACAAGCTGACTGGTGATATCAGGAACATAACTCAGGTCAAGGAAAGAATGGATGCCCTCTCGGAGTAAATAGACAAGTTTTAATTAGCTGACACTGAACTCATAAGCTTAATGACGGACGATTATCAGGCACATAGAGATATGTCTGACCCTGGTTTGGAGGCAGAGAACAAGGCTCTAGAGGAAGAAATTAAGGAGCTGTCGAAGAAGCAGCAGCTGGAAATTCGAAACCGTCAGCTAGCTCTGCAGAAGGAGAAGCAGCTCTTTGCGTTAGAAAGAGCAAAGATAGAGAGTGAACTGATGCTTAAGAGGGAGAGATACCGAATGATGGAGGAGTGTAAGAAGTTTAAACAGGAACTTCACTCCTACCAAACCATGGAGCACCAGCTGGACACTGAAGGGTTTGGTCCCACCACACACTTAACTGCGCCTATGAATACACCGGGAAACCCTGAGGCTACCAGCAGAGTTCTACGATACCAAAGTACACCTGGAGAACAACAAGAAAAACCCTCAAGAGTATCATGGCAGCCCTCTCATATAACGCCAGAAAAGCCAGAAAGAAAAGCAGCTTCTAACCTTGTTGATGTCTTAAACCAGGTGCTGGACATGTCAAGAGTTCATCAGCAATCTCTGGTAAAGTCTCTACAGGAGAGATACCGAATGATGGAGGAGTGTAAGAAGTTAAAGCAGGAACTTCACTCCTACCAAACCATGGAGCACCAGCTGGACACTGAAGGGTTTGGTCCCACCACACACTTAACTGCACCTATGAATACACCGGGAAACCCTGAGGCTACCAGCAGAGTTCTACAATACCAAAGTACACCTAGAGAACAACAAGAAAAACCCTCAAGAGTATCATGGGAGCCCTCTCATATAACGCCAGAAAAGCCAGAAAGAAGAGCAGCTTCTATCCTTGTTGATGCCTTAAACAAGGTGCTGGACATGTCAAGAGTTCATCAGCAATCTCTGGTAGAGTCTCTACAGGTACCTAGAGGAGAACTTCAGTCATTCAGTGGGGAGGAACTAGAATATTGGCCATTCATCAGGTCATTCAAAAACACCATAGACAGTTTGTCCATTGCTGCAGCTCAGAAGTTAGCCTGTTTGAGAAGCTACTGCAAAGGAAAAGCAGCACTTGCACTAAAGAGCACCTCCTACAATAACCCTGAGGAAGGCTACAAAAGAGCATTAAAGATTCTAGAGGAAAGATTTGGAGACCCTTACAATATCACTTGTGAGTGGGTCAGAAAGGTCACCAGCAGACCAGATGTAGAGGGAGCAGCTGATCTTCGAGAGTATGCTGATGAATTGAACTGTTGCCTGGAGTATCTCAAGGAGATGAACTCTCTCAGCCAGCTAGGAAGTGGAGACAACATGCTCAAGATAGTGGAGAAGTTACCCTATTACCTCCAGACTCGATGGGTGAAGACCAACTATGAGATTCGCTCACAGTACAGGAGAGGAGCAGAGATTACAGAAATTGTGAAGTTAATTTGTGATGCCTCGGATGAGGCCTCAGATCCTGTCTTTGGGAAATTGGTGAAGAGGGACAGAGTAAAGAATCAGCAGACCAACCTTCAGAAGAGACATACCGGAAGTTTTACTGCAAGTACAGCTCTTACAGAGAACGGAGCAACAGCACCAGAGAGCAAGAAGCAGACAGCTGGTAAATGTCCATGTTGTGGACAAGGACACTATGTGATACGGTGTTCACAGTTCAAGGCCATGAAGATCAAAGACCACTGGAACCTTGTGATGTCCAAGGGTCTGTGTGTGAATTGTTTTGCACAAGGACACCTGGGGAGAGATTGCTCTAGGAACTTCATTTGTACCGTGGATGGCTGTGGGAGGAAGCACAACAAGTATCTTCATATACCAGCCAGGAAAGATGGAGATTATATCACACCAGAAGCAACACCACAGACGCCTGCAATAGTGACATCTACAATCAACCCTACACCCCAAAACGCCACTGTGAACACCTCAGTTAGCAACTTTGCCAGCAGTCAGGGTGGAAAGCTGGCTCTACCCATAGTACCAGCTAGAGTTAGGTGCCTGGATACTAATACCATTGTTGACACATACGCGATGTTAGATCCAGGGACTAACACCGCGTACTGCACAGAAGAGTTATGTGAGAAGCTGGGAGCCAGAGGTGTGACTCGTCAGATGGAACTCACCACCATTGCCCAAACAAGAATACCTGTAGAGTCCACAGTCATCACTCTTCTTGTGTCAGACATAAGTGAAACCCAGGAGCCCTGCTGCATACCGGAAGTGGCTGTCAGACCGACTCTGAATATAGACTTATCGGGTTTATCAAGCCGTGTTGAGATTCATAGGTGGCCACACCTAAAAAACTTGGAGATACCTGAATTAGAGGTGGATCAATTGCACCTACTGATAGGGCAGGATTGTGCAGACCTTTTATTGCCAGATAAAATTAAGAAAGGACAATCCGGTGAACCTTTTGCCATTCACACACCACTGGGATGGGCCATTAGTGGTCCACTTGACCCCTTCAGACCCGCACTGAGATCTTCTCATTTTCTACGCACCACTTCAACTTTGGAAATGGACTTATCCAAGTTGTGGGAGTTAAAAGGAATCAACTCCGAAACACCTGGAATGTCTCAGAGTGACTTAAAGGCTCTGAAGACCTGGGACAGAAGCAAGACATTAGTGAACAATCATTACACCTTGGATATCCCCTTTAAGGCAGAGAGACCTTGTCTACCTGACAACTGCACCATGGCAGAAAAACGAGTACGGATGTTGGGAAGACGGCTGGACAAAGACAACGACCTGAAAGAGAGGTACACGGGAGAGATCCACAAGCTCTTTGAGAAAGGGTATGCTGAAGTGGTGCCCCCTGAAGACATTAACAGAGCTGATGGTAAAGTGTGGTATTTGCCACACCATCCAGTCCACAACCCTAAGAAGCCAGACAAGACAAGAATTGTATTTGACTGTGCTGCAAGGCTTGGGAGGTCATCCTTGAACGATCATGTGTGCCAAGGGCCAGACTTGGCCAACAAGCTGATAGGAGTCTTGCTGAGGTTCAGAGAGGGAGCCATTGCATTCATGGGAGACATTGAGGCAATGTTTCATCAGGTGAGGGTGACCCCAGATGACCGAGACGTGTTGAGCTTCCTTTGATTCCAGGAAGACGATACGGGGGGACGATCAGTGACATACCGCATGACCTCTCACCTGTTTGGTGGTGTGTGGAGCCCCAGCTGTGCGAACTTCTCACTCCAGCTAGTGACCAGAGAATTTAAAGACGAATTCCCTCAGGCCGTGTTAAACACAGTTCTGCGTAATTTCTACGTGGACGACTGCTTGAAATCTGTGAATACCCTAGAGATTACAGTTTCCCTTGCAAACCAGGTTGTGCAACTTCTGGCCAGAAGAGGGTTTCGCTTGACAAAATTTGCCTCCAACTCACCCGAGTTGATGAACAGCATACCCAAAGGAGAATGGGGAAAGTCCTTCACCACCTTGGATATCAGCCTGAGCGAACTGCCTACAGAGCGTGTACTTGGTATGCTATGGGATACTGAATCTGACCACTTCAAATTTGAAATACAGGATAGAGGCAATCCAAAGACCAAGAGAGGAGTCTTGAGCACCCTCAGCACAGTGTATGACCCCTTAGGATTTGTGAGCCCGTTTGTACTGCAGGCCAGAAGACTGTTCCAGCAGCTGTGTAGACTGCAGAAGGGCTGGGATGAATCATTGCTAAGGGACTTGGAGGAACAATGGGGCCGGTGGCTGAAGGATATACCTGTCATCAAGAAGTTCAGCATTTCCAGATGTTGTCACGCCCAAGGGCAAACTTTTGAGAACTGCTCAATTACACCATTTATGCGACGCCTCTGAGTATGGTTATGGGGCTGTTGCATACCTGTTGACCATCTTTGAAGGCCAGACAGTCTCCGTCCACCTTATGATGGCGAAGTTCAGACTTGCACCTCTGAAAGGCTCCACCATTCCACGTCTTGAGCTGGCTGGAGCGCTAGAGGCAGTAAGGTTGGACAAGATTCTACAAGAGGAACTAGAGATTCCCCTAGAGGAATCCGTCTATTGGACAGATAGTACCATTTTTGTTGTGGTACCTATAGAGCACTGGGAAGAGGTTCCAGACCTATGTAGCCAACAGAGTGGCAAAAATTCTAGAGCATACCACACCAAGCCAATGGAGACATGTGCCCACTTCAGAAAACCCGGGAGATGATGCCTCTCGAGGGACGACGGCGGAGGACTTTGTTAGTAATGAGCGCTGGAAGAAGGGACCAGGTTTCCTTTACCAGGACAGATCCAGATGGCCTAAACAGCCTGCATTTAACTGTACAGAACTGGAAAAGGCAGCCGAGGTTAAGCCATCCCCGGTAGTGTATGCAATCAAGACTGAGGAGGATCACACAGGCAGACTTATGAGCTACTACTCTTTCTGGTACCGTATGAAGAAAGCAGTGGCTTGGTTCCTAAGACTGCGCCAGGTACTTCGCAAGAAATCACATCAGAAGGGACCACTGGATGCAGATGAGCTGAAAACTGTAGAAGAAGCCATTATCAGACAAGCGCAACACGTTCTCTTAGAGGACAAGAAGATCCGTCTTGATAAACTGGACCCCAAGAAGTCAGCCTCAGGCCTGCTGTTTGTCGGAGGAAGGCTGTCAAACTCCAAGCAGGAAGAGTGCAGTAAACACCAGCTGATACTACCCTGTGAACACTCAGCCTCTAAGCTCCTTGTAAAAGATCTTCATCAGAGATCAGGTCATGCTGGAGTGGAACGTGTACTAGCAGATACCAGGAGACGCTATTTTTGGATAATCAAGGGAAGAAAGTTGGTAAAGAAAATAGTGTACCAGTGCATCATTTGTAGGAGCCTGAGGGGCAAGACAGAAGTACAGCAGATGGCCAGCCTGCCGGAATCCAGAGTTACACCGTCAGAGCCACCATTCACCAAAGTGGGAGTGGACTACTTCGGACCATTCATGGTGAAGAGGGCACGCTCTTGAGGTAAGAGGCACGGATGTATCTTCACCTGCCTCGCCATCAGAGCCGTACACATTGAAGTGGCACACACCCTGGACACAGACAGCTTTATCAATGCGCTGGAGAGGTTCATGGCCAGAAGAGGAGAGCCTAAGGAAATCTGGTCCGACAGTGGTACCAACTTTGTCGGGGCACAGCAAGATCTCCGTCGTGCACTTGAGGACTGGAACCAGAGACAGATACATGAGCATCTGTTGAAGAAAGAGGTCACGTGGAAGTTCAATCCCCCTGGAGCCTCTCACATGGGAGGAGTCTGGGAGAGGCAGATTCGGACCATCAGAGCTGTGTTGGCGGGTGTGGTGAAGCAACAGACTATGGACGATGAGACTCTGGTAACTCTAATGACAGTGGTGGAAGGCATAGTGAATGGTAGGCCCATCACCAAGCTGTCGGATGACCTTAGAGATGAGAGACCCTTAACACCTAACCACCTGCTGATGATATGGGTCATGGATGCATGGGTCAGGACCCATGCTACCTACTGGGAAGTTTGAGAGTAGGGATATGTATCGTCGTCGATGGAAGCAAGCGCAGTATCTAGCGGATGTCTTCTGGCACAGATGGCTCCGGGAGTACCTTCCCACTCTACAAGAGCGCCAAAAGTGGCTGAATCCAAGACCCAATCTCAAAATGGGCGACCTGGTGCTGGTGAAGCAAGATAACGTACCCAGGAATCAGTGGCCACTAGGAAGAGTGGCAGAAACCTACAAGAGTGCAGATGGCTTGGTCAGATCCGCTGAAATCAGAACAGCAACAGGTACTTACGAGAGGCCCATCACCAAGATCTGTGTATTGGAGAGTGCCACCACAGATCATTGCAAGATTGGAGACTGATTGAGATGTCCTTAGATAATGAGAAGAGATGTAAAGTGGGCTAGCTGACGAGGTGTAGGCAGATCGCTGCCTCGTGGGCTCGCTCATTGCATAGGAAATGTGAGACGGAAGCTAACTAGGAATTTGTGTGGGTTACCCTTTAGGTTTACTTTATACATATATGTATTGTGTACTGCAACTTGTAATTTAGGTTTGTATTTCACAGGTGTTACATGTTAGTGAGTAAGTGCACTTACTGGAATAGGTGCATTGCGGCCGGGATGTAACGCCCAAAATAGGTCGGATTTTTCTTTTGTATTGGTGTCGAGTGTCGGAGAGTAAGCGATGTAAACAGGGAGTGTCGGAGAGTAAGCGACGTGGTCACAGGACAGCGTGGCGACCAAGGAACCTGGTGTGAGGATGTACCAGAGGCAACACCAGTGTTTGTGTATGCGTTAGGTTATGGATGCACCCAGCAGATACTTATTCGGATTTATAAATACCCAGAGAACGCCAGAAACTGTAAGTAGATTCGGTGTGTACCTTGTGGTCTACCTAGTTAACAGAAAGGATGAGTGCTTTACGGAATTTGTGTAACATGATGAGATTCTTATGGGACTGAGTTGATTCAGATATATTTTGTATTTGTGGTATAGATTGGTTGATTTCGTAACGTGGCTCTTACATTGTAAATTTAGTTTTTCTCTGCAGTTGAACCGTTTCTTCAATAAACCAATACCAAGAAAACGCGTGTCAATGTCTGGCGACGTAACACCACAAGTACACCAAAGCACCCCACTTACACTACGTGTGTAATACTTACATTATAACAAGATAAAGATGAAGAACTATACAGGCATACGCTATGCTGCCCGTGGCCTCGGTGCTCATCTCCATCGCATTAGCCATTGAGCCTTTCAATCAATCAATCATTAGAGGCATACGTCGGGGGGTGCGTCGCCTCGCCCACCCTACGACGCCAATCCCGGGGGTCGGCACGCGCGAATCCCTATGCAAGCTCCCTTCCCATACCGAGCAACTCTTGACAGGAAACATCAACTTGCCCCAGCCACGAGCCTTGTGGGTGCCCCATTGGCCTCTTCCACGCCGGATCGTCTCTTACAGATACAACCTGGTGGGAAGCATCGGTTTCAGGGTAACGTGCCACATAGCCGAAGTTGGCGCTGGCGGACTATGCAGGCAATAGGCCTCGATTCAGTCTCACGGTGCAATCGCTGATTTGAAACGTAATCATCCCATGGCAATATCCCATGATTCTGTGATGACTTATTACCAAAGGCATCGATTCGCCTCTTCAAGTCGTTATCTAGTGTCCATGTCTCATATCCATAGAGTAAGACAAGGATCCCAAGCGACTTGATTATCCGGATCTTTGTTCTTCTGCATGTATGATAGTTGCGTGAAAAAGAAGAGTGAATGAGCTTGTTTCCTTATTCCAGCTTGTTTCACGAGAGAGTGCTGCCCCCTAGTAAATAGATTGTAACTTTAGTATCTGCCCCTCCTAGTATGCTTGGGCGTGAATGCGAGGCAACCTTTAGTATCAGGGTAGCCAGGTGCGGGAGTAGCAGCAGTTCGGCATCCAGGCACCTCACACCTCCCAGTGCTTCGAGCATCCACGCCGGGATATATACTGTACCAGCACGCACAGCACTGTAATTATATATCACTGCATTCACCAATACATGAGAAAAGGACTTTAGTGTTTGTCTTGGCCTACAGACCAGAATATGAACAGAACACTGCACAGGTACCGACAACGCCAAATACTCGTGCTAAACGAGTCAATAACATCGTGTACTATGCCAATCCGCCGTAAGATTTCATAAAGGTGGTGATTGGTAACTATGTTGATATCTGGCAACCGCCAACTGTTTGCACGGCGTCATGTTTTTGTCTCGGGGCAGCTAGGTCACCCCGCTGCCCGCGACCTCTTTCTCACTTGCACGGCCTTGCCCGCTTGGGCCGGACGTTATCTTCGCGTCTGTCCCTCCCTGCCCGCCCGCTCGCCCACGTAGCGACCCTACCTTGGATGCTGCTCATCCTCCCGCGCCGCCCTTGCTTCCACTACAGGCCATCCTGCATCGCTTCGGATTCAGCTACCATTCTACTCACCACTAACATCTAATATACTATAGGAGTAGCCGTGTGTCTGTCTGTCTGTCTGTCTGTCTGTCTGTGTGTGTGTCTGTCTGTTTTGGGTAGCCGAAACTGTAAATCAAATTTTGATGAGAGTAGGCTAAAAAAAATCGCAAATAAATCGTAGGTGGTAAGCGGCTTGGTCCCATGTCGATTGAATAATTTTGAAGGGGGATTTTGGCTAAAAACACTTTTAGGAGTATTAGGCTTGTACCGAGAGTCAAGGCGGTAGAGCGACGAACGACGACGTACCAACGAAGGTTAGGTCGCGGCAGAACCTTCAAATTGTTATCGAGAGTGGACAGAAAGGCAGGGTTGATTGAGGTTTCACGCGGCGGTGTATTGGTAACAGTGTTCCTTCAAACTTCGTTGCCTTTGTACGACTATAAATAGTCTAATGAGGATTTGCCCGTATACTCATAAAAAACATCAACAGAAACGTTGCGATCGGCTATGAAGTTGGTGAAATATATATTTTATGAAGTTAATTAACAGTAGCGGCGTGTATACGTAAGTTTCTCTTAGCACATGTAAAAATGTGCGGTAAGAGAAACGTGCTAGCGGGTTTGGCAGCGAACTTGAGCATGGCGGCAGGCTCGAGCAATACCCACCCCGCTACCCTGAACCTCCTGCATTATTGCCACTAAAATAATTTATTGCCGCATATGTAATACCATAGACCACTGTATACCTGGACTGCGCACGAGACAATGTTTTGAATTGCGGGGCTGCATAGGGGCCTGCGGGGCGCCCGACAAAGAGATATAGTGGTCTATGGACTATCATATAGACTGGTTTATCAGTATATATGATATACTGTAATCTACGTAAATGTTTGTTCTATAATATTATCAAATAAAAAACAGTAAAACACGCTAAAGAAATATGCATGAACTTAATATTCTCTTAACTCTTCGCCATTTAAAACTTTGCGAGTCAACTTTTATCATGAAGGGTGTCAATAGAAGCGCAATTTTATTAGCTTTCCATTGCTATATTTCGTTATCTGATAAATGAATTAGAACCATGCATTAATTAGCGTTAACTAAATAAATAAAATCATCAATCGGGTAATTTTCCCGATTGATGAGGCTATTTATTTACTTAAATATTTCGTTTTCTGATAAATGAATTAGTACCATGTATAAATTAGCGTTGACTAAATAAATAGCCTCATCAATCGGGAAAATTACCCGATTGATGATTTTATTTATTTAGTTAACGCTAATGTATGCATGGTTCTAATTAATTTATCAGATAACGAAATATAGCAATGGAAAGCTAATAAATTGCGCTTCTATTGATACCCTTCTTGATAAAAGTTGACTCGCAAAGTTTTAAATGGCGAAGAGTTGAAGTGAATATTAAGTTCATGCATATTTCTTCAGAGTCTCGTAATAGGCATTTCTTTACCGTGTTTTACTGTTTTTTATTTGATAATATTATAGAACAAACATTTACTGAAGATTACAGTATATCATATATATTGATAAACCAGTTTATATGATCCGTATATATATATATGAATCCGAGCGGCCCTCCGATTACAGGCCCTTGTGCGACAGGCGATATTCCGTGCGCAGTCCAGGTATACAGTGGTCTATGGTAATACCTATTAATCTTATACTTATACTAAATATATATTGGAAAATATACTGTTAACATATCTATTAAGCCCTCCAGATTAGGAATGTAATAAAAATTCATCGAAGGTTCCGCGAAAACACGGGGATACCCGTGTCTTCAACCTTGACCGCCAACCTTCCTCGCTGCTCTTTCTTCCAAAACAAACCGCTCTTATGGTAAGCGAAGGTCTGCCTTTCGTCGTTCGTCGCTCTACCGCCTTGACTCTCGGTACGGGCATTTGATTACAGGAAAAACTCTGCGGTAACGTCTTGCCGCATTCCACAAACTCAGTAGACTCATGGACTTAACGTTTGTGTGAGTGCGTGTGTGTGTATGTGTGTGTGTGTGTGTGTGTGTGTGTGTGTGTGTGTGTGTGTGTGTGTGTGTGTGTGCATGCATGCATGTGTGTGTGTGTGTGTGCATGTGTGTGCTGCGTGCGTGCGTGTATGTGTGTGCGTGTGGTGTGTGTGTGTGTGTGTGTGTGTGTGTGTGTGTGCGTGTATGTGTGCTTGCAGGACAGGCATGAGGCTGGGGTGAGGCAGGCGTGGGGATGGGGTGAGGCAGGCGTGGGGCTGGGGTGAGACAGGCGTGGGGCTGGGGTGAGACAGGCGTGGGGCTGGGGTGAGGCAGGCGTGGGGCTGGGGTGAGACAGGCTACGGTAGTGGTAGGTGGCTACCCCGAGGCACTTTGACCAGTGACCAACGACAGCAACAACACGATTGGAGTTTGCACTCGCATTGTTGTCTTCCGCCTTCACCAATGAGCAGATCTAAGGTAGAGTTACCACGTGGGCGAGCGGGCGGGCAGGGAGGGACAGACGCAAAGGTAACGTCCGGCCCAAGCGGGCGAGGCCGTGCAAGTGAGAAAGAGGTCGCGAGCAGCGGGGTGACCTGGCTGCCCCGAGGCAAAAGCATGACGCCGTGCGGACAATCGGTTGATGTCAGATATTAATATAGTTACCAAACACCACCATTACATTCCTCCCCCCCCCCCCCATGAAAAAGTTAACGTGCCCTCACGCTCTACAACAGAAAGGGACATGAACATAATAAGTAGGCAAAGCACAAAATAAATACGAAATAGCAAACATTGCAAACTAATAATTGAATTGCATCATAAAAAGGGATTAAGAATGTAATACTCAGTAATACTTGTGAGGGTCCGAAGGACAGAGGAACAAGGTATAAGGAAGGAGAGAAGGATAAATGAGGAGATGGAATAAGGGAAGTGGAAGAACCGTTAAGGATGGTAGTGGAAGCGAGAGGCGACAATGTTTTCGCTGATACAACTTATCCTTATCAGCCAGCAAGGGGAGGGCAGCCGCCACCTGCAGATTTGCTGACCTTGGCTGTTCTACAGATGAGCGTCCAGACGAAGGGGAATAGAGAGATGGGAGTAAAGGAGAGAGAAAGCGAGGAATAAGAAGAGGGAAGAGAAGAAGAAGGAACAAGAAATGAGAAGAAGTGGAAAGGCATTGCTTATATTGCTGACCCAACAGAATTGCCAGCGTTCAAGGAACCATCACCTTACACCCTTCACTTCACACATTAGATGGTTAACTGTCACACTGATATAACCTTTGCCCTGTACCCACCACCACACGCCTCGCCTGCCTCTGAACACAGGTGAGGAGACAGAATCTATCTATACTCCGGTATGGGCAGGCCTGTCTCGCGGTGCGCGGTGATCTCTTACGTGACCACGAGACTAGTGTCTTGTCTTAGTGCAGCGAGCGAGTTAACGCGTGGTATTCCTTCAAGGCCTCCTCGGGCGGCGCGCGTGCTCGGGTAGGTGGCTGAGTCCCACTCTGCCGCGCCCTTAACCGACGCCCCGACGCCCGCTGCTCCGCTTTGCCCCCGGGGCAGGTGCAACACGGCGTCCTGCAAGACACCTGCCCCTGTGGCTTCTCGCCTGTGGTTTCGCCTGGGCCCCCCTGGGATCCCGGGGCCGCGGCGGGGCTACTAAGGATCGCCCCGCTTTGCCCCACGGGGCAGGGTGCAACTCTACGGTGTCACGACGTCCTGCAACACACCCGCCCCTGTGGCTTCTCTTCTAGGCCCCCCTGGGACCACGGGGCATTGCGAGACACACGCGGCGGGGATACTAAGGATCACCCCGCTTTGCCCCACGGGGCAGGGTGCAACTCTACGGTGTCACGACGTCCTGCAACACACCCGCACCTGTGGCTTCTCTTCTGGGCCCCCCAAGGATCCCGGGGCCACGTAGCAGGGTTTTAGGACCCCTTGAGTACCACAGGTCTACCAGGAGGCTACGCGGCAGATGGTGATGTATTAATTGTACAGTGCATGACAGGGCGGGCTATCAAGGATGCCCCTGGGGGACCTGTAGCAGGCCAGGGACCTCGGGGGGGACAGGGAGGGTCGCCCCCCGGCAATGCCGGGGCTTTTACAGCCTGGGGAGGCAAGCTCCCCGTATCTCCGACGCCAGGGGGGCACTGCCCCGTTTAATGTGAAACGTAAGTACATAGTACATGGAGATATGCCCAACCCGGCACCCTACAGGTAGGGGTGCCGGGGATTAGTTGTCATGCCACGTCAGCGACCGATTGGATAGAACCGTAACGGGTGGGGGGTCCGCTAACAGGAGCTTCACCCCCCGTTGCGCCCCCTCTCCCCAGACGGGGCGTAACAATACTTATATATGGAAGTACAGCAAACAACCACAGGTCAGAAACTAGAGGGGGGGGGGGGGCACTCAGTAGAGCGCATACCTCCGCCCGAACATTTCATCAATTGGTTGCTATGGCAACAGTTGTGATTATATATATATATATATATATATATATATATATATATATATATATATATATATATATATATATATATATATATATATATATATATATATATATATATATATGCACACAGTATGAGCGCATACCTCCGGCCGAATATTTCATCAATTGGTTGCCATGGCAACAGTTGTCAATAGATTTCATCCAAAATTAAATCATTTCTTCCTTATACCAAATAGACTTGGTATACTGCGTTTGGTCCAAATCTATTGGTAACTTTTCGAGAAATCCTGTACACTAACAAACAGACAGACAAGACAGACAGACAGATCGGGGTGAAAACATAACCCCTCCAACTTCGTTGGCGGAGGTATTCACAATGATAAGAGAAAGAGAACGAACCATACAAGCAGGAAAGCGGGCTGCTTCTATAACATAGAAGCAAAAAACGTGAAACCATAACAAAAGGAAAATCCAAACTCAGTCATGTTTTTTTTCAAAATCAGTCACTTTGGAAACTATTTTTAATATAATCAGAAAAATAAAACGAGCAGATCTTGTGTTACCAAAAGCACTCTCCTCTCGCCTTCTTAATACTTACATCAGTTGGCAACCCTGTACGGAGGCAGTTTGTACACACACATACGCACATACCTGAGGATCAAAGAAAAACATAAGTATTAACAGGTAAACTTATGACGTAAAATAATTCTCTCTCTCTCTCTTCTTCCTTCTCTCTCTCTCTCTCTCTCTCTCTCTCTCTCTCTCTCTCTCTCTCTCTCTCTCTCTCTCTCTCTGAATAATCTGGCAGCAGCATTAAATCTTCTGACAACACAGTTGGCAACCTTGCAAACGAGGGTCTCCTTGCAATGAGAGAGAGAGAGAGAGAGAGAGAGAGAGAGAGAGAGAGAGAGAGAGAGAGAGAGAGAGAGAGAGAGAGAGAGAGAGAGAGAGAGAGAGAGAGAGAGAGAGAGAGAGAGAGAGAGAGAGAGGAAAAGAAATAATAAAAAAACAAGGAATGAGGGAAAAAGGGAGGAAAAAAAGTAGAATAACATCAAACTGAAACATAAACTCACAAATACACAAAAAAAAAAAAAAAAAAAAAAAAAAAAAAAAAAAAGTAAGTAACTACATATATATATATATTATTTTTAAATGGTGTGCGGATAGGGATATAAAGGCACTGAATTCAAGAACAGGATGACACACTTAAATCTCAAACGTTAGTCTTCAAGCACATACAGTAGTATTAATGTTAGTAGTAGTAGTAGTAGTAGTAGTAGTAGTAGTAGTAGTAGTAGTAGTAGTAGTAGTAGTAGTAGTAGTAGTAGTAGTAGTAGTAGTATAGTAGTAGTAGTAGTAGTAGTAGTAGTAGTAGTAGTAGTAGTAGTAGTAGTAGTAGTAGTAGTAGTAGTAGTAGTAGTAGTAGTAGTAGTAGTAGTAGTAATTGTTGTTGTTGTTGTTGTTACAGTATATATAATAATAATCATAATAGTCATAATAACAATATTTATTATTATCATTATTATTATTATTACTATTATATTAGGCATAGATTCATAGTATAGTATACCTACTATGAACGCCATTATTATTATTATTATAATTATTATTATTATTATGATATAAATAATAATAACAATAATTATAATAATAATTATGAAATAACAATATAATAGTGATAATAACAATCATTATCAGCATAATGATAATAATAATAATAATAATAATAATATTAATTATAATAATAGTGATAATATTAAATGACTGGAAAACAACAAAATTAGAATATTCCGAGACATAAGGCGTTTTCTGCGGAGGAGCAAGTGAAATTTCGCTTGCAAGCGAAACAAAATTGATTGCTCAAATTTCGCTTGCTGTTCAATCATCCAGGGAAGATGATTGCCCGACCCGCAAGAATTTGTTGTTGTTGTTGTTGCGGCAGCAAGCGAAATGTTTGTTTGGGCACTGTCGCGTTCGGCTGACGTGTGCGGTGGTTTGTGCTTCAATAAAATGTGACAGTAGTGTACTTTTGTTAAAATCAATCACTCCTCCTTATTTTAATATCTTATTCTATAATCTTGAATCAGGTAAGTGAGGTTGCGGCGTGTAATTAAGGATAAAATAATCGGCACATCTTTACATATTCCTATATATGTAATCAAACAGTCTTTACACACACAACACTGTGAACAGCCTCCTCGGCCATCTTCCATCATCCTGTCCACTTGAGCATTCCTCTGTTCCAAGCTTCTGTGCTGCTTTATTGACAATATGAGTGTCACTTTTAGGTAAGAACATAGAACTGATCCAGCATAAAATCACTTGAGAAACTTTGGTCCGCCGCCATGTTTTATTTACATCTCAGCCGCCGCCCTGCCATCTCAGGAGCAAACGACGGAAACGTTTTCTGCGGGGAACAGCAAGAGGAAAGTGACCGCTTGCAAGCGAATTTTTTTCGCTTGCAAGCGAAATTTCCCGCAGAAAACGCCTTTAAACCCAGCACGATGAAGTTACCACGTGTGTGTGTGTGTGTGTGTGTGTGTGGTGTGTGTGTGTGTGTGTGTGTGTGTTTGCGCATGCGTGCTTCACCCTCTGCTGATCCTGCGTTAAGTCGTCTTCCCAAAACCTACCTTCTCACAATTTTAAACTCCCGACTTCACACACTTCCCATACACACACACACACACACACACACACACACACACACACACACACACACACACACACACACACACACACACACACACACACACACACACACACACACGTGACACACACATACACAGTGCACACACACATATACACAGTGCACACGCACACACATATACACACATAGTATTCCCCTCCCATGATACCGACGGCTGCGATTCCGTCAGACATGCTTAGCTCGAATGTCTCCTTCCTTCCTTGTGTTTATTAATTCGATTTCTCCTAACAGTCTCCTTAGTAACGGCATTCTTCTGCACATCACTTGTCGTTCATGTTCCTCATTCACATCAACAATTCCCACGCAGGATATCAGGTCCAGATGGATGGCAGCACTACAAGCACTACATCAATACGAAGCGGCTTCTGGTGACTCTCTTAATACAAATCTCTCTTAATGCGAATAAAATCGTGGCTTCCGAAAGATACTTTGGAGGCCACGGTATAACCCACTGCAAGAATAAGCCGCTGCCTCGACGCCTCGCATCTTCCTCCACGACAGATAGTCATGATGCCCGCACACCTGAACCCGGTGTCGCGTGGGCAAGTGTCTGTTTACGAAAAGCAGTCCGTTTACTAACAAAGGCGTAAGAAAACGGACGGTGAGGGGAATACTTACTAATATTGACTTGATCAACAAAGGCATGTCCAGGCGTCTTACGACAACAAACCCGTCTTTATTTATCAAAAAAAAAGGGGGGGGGGCACGCAGTGGAACACTCGCCGACGTCGGCGAGAATTCCTATCGGCGACAGTTATAGGTATTGTTTTGAGCATATATGATATATGAGGCATTCAATTTCGTACAGAAATGTCCTGTGAGCAGGAGATGGGGCCTTAGCATTCTTGAACACGGGTGGTTAAGGCCCCATCTCCTGCTCACAGGACATTTCTATACGAAATTGAATGCCTCATATATCATATATGCTCAAAACCCTACCTATAACTGTCGCCGATAGGAATTCTCGTCGACGTCGGCGAGTGTTACACTTCGTGCCCCCCCCCCCCCTTTGGTTGATAAACAAAGAGGGGTTTGTTGTCGTAGGACGCCTGAACATGCCTTTTTTGTTGATCAACAAGTCAATAATAAGTAAATATTCCCCTCAAGGCGTACGCAGTTCTCGTTTTCTTTTGTTAGTAAACAAAGGCGGACTGCACCTCGTAAACAGACTGCTGCTCACACGACACCGGTGTCGCGTTTCCAGCAGTCTGTGTATTCGGTGCAGTCCACCTTTGTGGACTGCACAAAACACTGTTGTCATTCTTTTATTGAAGCAGAAAGCATCGCCACGTCAGCCGAACGCTGACGCACTTCACTGACGTACTTCTCTTGCTCTAGCAAGAAATTTCTTGCCGGTCGGGCAAGCATCTTCTCAGGATGTTTGAACAGCAAGCGAAATTTGAGCAAGCGAAAAAAATTCTCTTGCAAGCGAATTGTTTTCTCTTGCAAGCGAAATTTCTCTGCTCCCCCGCAGAAAACGCCTTAAATCTTGTCGGATATTCAGAAACACGCGACAAGATGCGTGCATGGTACCGTGTTCAATGCGATCCGGTGTCGCGTGAACTGCACTCTGTTTATGATGTGCAGTCCACCTTTATTTACTAACAAAAGAAAACGCGTACTGCGCATGCGCGGAGGCGAATATTTTTTAGTAAATTGATGTAAAGGGCCTATTTCATCTCTATATATGGCTAATCTTTCCTGTAAATCTCCAACCATGTTGTCGGAGGACGCCGGCGAATGATTTTGCTGACAACAAGTCTTTGTTAGTAAACTTTCGCCTCCGGGCATGCGCAGTTCGCGCCCCCCCCCCCCCCTTTTGTTGATAAACAAAGACAGATTTGTTGTCGTAGGACGCCTGGTCATGCCTTTGTTGATCAACAAGTCATGTTAGGCCCTTTAAACCAATTTACTAAAAAATATTCGCCTCCGCGCATGCGCAGTTCGCGATTTCTTTGGTGGACTGAAGGACTTACATGTTTTGGTAAACAAAGGTGGACTGCACCGAATGCACAGACTGCTGAGAACGCGACACCGGCCACCGCCACCCTCCTTGACCCCGTCACCACATTATTGGCCAACCATACTCATATCCGCCCGAGAGATAAAGGTCACCACACTTCTCGGCGCCACTATAAACATCAACATATAGATAGGTCCTTTCAATAACAGTAGAGGTCTATAGTGGTGGAGGTGGTGGTAGTGATAGTGGAAGTCGTGGTGTAGGTTGTGGTGGTAGTATAATAGTAGTATACTAGTAGTAAGAGTAGTTAGTAATAGTTGAAATTAGAAGTAGTAGTAGTAGTAGTAGTAGTAGTAGTAGTTAGTAGTAGTATCATTCTTACTCATTATCATTACATATTAGCATTATCGTTATTGTTATTATTACCATTAGCATTTATCATTAATCCTACTATACTATTATCATTATCATCAACATCACCATCATCATCATCCACACGGCTTCCTCTCCCACCCACCCCTCAGTACACTCGCCGCACACACCGGCGGGGATGCGGCAAGTAGGCGGAAGTCCTCAACAGTAATTATATAAACTGTTCACAGTTGGGGAGGTGCAGTGTTTACCTCGCGTCCGTGCCTCACCCAAGGCCGCCCCTCTTCCAGACACCGCCCCTCACACCCTCAATACCTAACTCTTTGGACGCCATGGCCTGCACAGTGCACACCTTTGGAGTTTGATGCACCAATATATTATAGTATGTATGTACGTGACGTCATGATCACGTGAGAAAACATTAACAAAGCGACTCTGGCCATGAGGCTGGCCGAGGAACCCGGAGAAAAAGTTTACTTTCCAGATTCATTTGCCCCCTACCAAATACATTTATCAGTATAAATGATATACTGTTATCTTCGGAAACGTTGTTCTATAAGATTATCACATAATAAACAGTAAAACACGCTAAATAAATGCATTATGAGGCTGAAGAAATATGCATAAACTTAAAATTCACTTAAAACTCGTCGCCATTTAAAATTTTGTGAGACAACTTATAACATGGACCATATCAATAGAAGCGGCTTTGTATTAGCTTTCCACTGATATATTTCGTTTTCTGGTAAATGACTTAACACCATGCATAAATTACCGAACAACCGTCCTGTAGCTTTGACTTCCTGCCTTTCTAAAACTTTGGAATCTATACTTAGGAAGAAAACTTAAAAATATATCTGCTCACAATCTTCTATCTGATCATCAGTACGGTTTCCGCAAAAGGCGATC
Source organism: Chionoecetes opilio (assembly GCA_016584305.1). Lineage (NCBI taxonomy): Eukaryota > Metazoa > Arthropoda > Malacostraca > Decapoda > Majidae > Chionoecetes > Chionoecetes opilio. The sequence continues at coordinate 129,676 of JACEEZ010022900.1, read as the reverse complement.
TACTGGTTATCTTCTAGCTTTCCTAACTGAATCTTGGTCATCCTCCCTTAGGGGTTTCGATGAAACTTTTGCTGTTGCCTTTGACATATTAAAAGCTTTTGATAAGAGTCTGACACAAATAATTAATTTCCAAACTACCCGCTTTCGGTTTCTATCCTTTGCTCTGTACCTTCATCTCAAGTTTCCTTTTAAAATGTTGTATTGCAGCTATCGTAGACGGTCATTGCTCTTCTCCTTAGTCTATGGTTGGTCCTCAGGGTTCTGTCCCATCACCCACTCTCTTTCTATGATTTATTAATGATCTTCTACGTATAAATCTATGCCCTTTTTATTCCTACGCTGATGATTCTACCCTGCATTTTTCAATGTCGTTCATTAGACGTCCAACTCAACAGGAATGAAGTTATTCACGGAGGGTTGCCACAGAGCGCTTAACTTCCGATCTTTCTATAATCTCTGAATGGGACAAAGCAAACCTTGTTTGGCCTCAAAAACACAATTTTTTCACCTATCTACTCGACATAACATTCCAGACAACTATTCTTTTATTTCAATGACATTCAACTGTCTCCCTCTTCTACAATGAACATTCTTGGAGTACTCGTTACGAAAAAATTGAATTGGAAATTTCACATTCACCCCTTGCATAATTAGTTTCTAAGAAGTTAGGTGTCCTGTGGCGTTTGCGTCCGTTTTTTTCTCCCTCCCAGCTGTTTGCTCTATACAGGGACCTTATCCGCCCATGTATGGAGTATGCCTCTCATGTTTGGGGGAATTAACAAAATTAACAATTAGAAAAAGCCATGATTTAAGTATGTAATTAGCTTGAAATTAGTTCAAATTCAAATGCTATTTAGTTTTTCACTAATAGTTTACTCTCGTAGCCTACCTACATCAATGCATGACTTATTTTTATCATTCATAGCAAGAAAAAAAACTTTTAATATACTCTTAAGTTCTGATTACCTGATAGAGATAGAGAACAAGTTCACAGTTAACAAAAGTCAACAATCACAGTTACAGGGCGGAGAGGCACTGCTTTGCAAAAGGTGACTGCTAGAGTGACTAGACCAGAGGTCGGTTACGTGACCTTACTGACTGACCTGGAGTGAGTATTTCACACTCCCCAGTCCCCAGGGTTCTGCCCAGCCGCGTTCCTCTCCACGCCCACACACCACCCTCCCTCACTCTCATATTTCATTGTTCTGAAGTTCTTGAACTTATATTTTTACGATATGAGGGCTGCCTCAGGCCCCCAGAACCAGGCAAGCCTTTCATGGAAAACCCGCACCTCGTACATTACCTGCGAGAAGGTGCATTCATCTTGCGAATAAAAGTTATGAATCTTAATCTCTCTCTCTCTCTCTCTCTCTCTCTCTCTCTCTCTCTCTCTCTCTCTCTCTCTCTCTCTCTCTCTCTCTCTCTCTCTCTCTCTCATTTCATCGTGCATAAGCACAGAGAGAGAAGAGAGAGAGAAGGAAGGAAGAGAGAAGCGAAGAGGAAGGGAGAGAGAGAAGAGTGTTTACCTTCCATACACCTGGTTTGAGAATGCTATCTTTAGGGACTAAACTGATTTTGAAACCTCAGCAATTTTTTCAGAGAGAGAGAGAAAGAGAGAGACGCGGGGAAGGAAGAAAATTTGAGTCAATCGACAATAAAGATTTTTCAAGGCTTTTCCGGTGGGTGGTAGGAAAGCCTTTTCCAAACCCCGGACGTAGTAATCTTTTCAAGCATGTTGTATACGTGGCTAAAGGTGCCGCTTCTCGTGAACATTCCGTTATTCTTTCTATCAAAAAGCTGAAAAATTGGCATTTGAGGCGGCCTTGGCGGGTGGGACTTTAGCTATACAGTTTCATCGGGAATATGCGCCAATGAACTGTACATAAACATGATACAAAACATTATTATAATTTCTCTGTGGCTTAGATAGACTATTCACTTCATTAGTTCAGTTCACAAAATGTCTGCATGCTTGTCTGACCTCCATTGCAACAAGGCAACCTTCTAACCAGTGAAACGAGCTTTAGATTGAGCACTTGCTAGCGTTACGTTCACTATAGCCTACAGCCCTACGCAATAAAATACGTGTCATTACCCTGTTACTCGTATATTGACCCCTGCGCTCGCCTGCAGTAAAAAATCCGCATTATCTTTCTGATGTTCCTCGCGCTAGGTC